>CM056610.1:16591308-16612142 GCA_029721355.1 Tegillarca granosa | reverse complement strand
TTGCCTGTGGACAAGGTAAACACGTTTCTGTTTTGGAGTTTACCTTTTAAAACAGCCAAATTTGTGTTAAAACTTAGGACATCTCCAGATACATTTAACTCGGATATTATTTCATATTTCATGTGTAGCCTGTCTTTCAACAATGATTTTCAACACGTTACATGTTGATGTTCTTCTTTATCTACAGCTATTAACGTTCTGGTCATTCGTTACCAAACTTTCGGAATACCATGGAACATTGAACTGAGCAGCTACATAAATGTCAGCAATATTTAGCTCTTCCGTAGAAGCCAATCAAATGCGTTACTCAAACAGAAGAATGACCATTTTGTATTTGAGAATCATTATATCAGATTATGAAGTTTCCAAGATGACACAATCCTCCGTATTTCCGTCAACCATGAACACTATTTACTTTATTATACCGAACAAAGAGCTGGTTCTTTTACTTTTTATTTCGAATACGTCTGTTTAAATTGATTAAAACTACATGTAATAAGGAACTGTAGAAGTTACTGGTTTATGGTCTTAAGTAGGATTACTCGGTTTTTTCCGTGATGGACAGTCGTAAGTTTCCGGTCTTGCGGTGAATTTTGCAACGTCCCATGACAATGTTGACCGCTACTTTAAATATTGTGAATTGTTTCATACCACGTGATTAAAAATTGACCAATAATAATTTAAGAACTTTCCCGGGGGTATAATAAAGCTTCTCAGCCCTATATCAAAGACTATTGTATTTTTTTACTTATAGTGCCCTTTGTCACTCAAAAATCAAAATTTTCTGTGTTAATGCTAGACATCCTATGACAGCTATACTTGTGTACATATTATAGTGTACATAGTTTTAACAGTTTATGTACATAAGCTCATAATTACATTGTAAATGGGGCGGGGGGGGGGGGAGAGGTGGCATACTCCCTTTTGCAAAATGTTTGTCGCTGATAATACATTGTTACCGCTGTTTAAACTATCTCTATGTAACACATGGGGTATTTTTTACTGGTTGTAGGAACAGATTTATAAAAATCCCATGTGCAGACTTTTGAATATTTCTTTAATTCAAAATTCTGCACAAGAAAATAAATATGGTTCATAATGAACATTAACGGTATTCACGTGTAAAATCCACTTATCAATACCCCGTATAGTTTGTAAAGAAAATTATTGAAATTCTAATTGTCTCATTTCTATGATTGATGTTGGTTAATGAAACTGAAAAACGTGAACTTAAATCCAATCATAATTTTGCATAAACTTTATGTATGTTGTTCTACCTGTAACCTACTAATTTTTCGGGAATTTTACTATTTTAAATTTGTTTTGTTTTCAGCTTTAATGTGTTTACTGATTGAGTTTATGTTATTAATTAATTAGCCACACACACACACACACACACACACACACACACACACACATTAAAACAGAGAGATGGCAAGCCGGATACCTACCATCGTGGGAGAAGGGATAATAAATAGACAGTGTTGAAGTGCGAGTCAAGTACATGTGTCCGCTGTAACTATCCGGGAATATAAATAATTATATGTAACAAAGTTCAAACAAAAGGAAAATACTTTGATTTTAGCGTACAAGTTGTAAGGTATATATGTCCGATAAAACCATAAATAATATATATATAAAGTTAAAACAGGAATAGGAATCATTATTTATATTTCAGCACTCGACGCCATGATAACATGAGTACACACATCCATCATAAATCTGTTATAAAACGTCATTTAAATATGTGTTCTCTGATGGTGGTTATTTAAACAATGGGTTCAAATATGTCGAATGTTTATCTATATGCATTATAAGTGGTTCAACTACCACTAATATTGCCTATACTCTTATTTGCATGGCCTCACTTTATTAAATTGCAATAATTTATTTACAGACATACTTTAAATTCCATAGTTTACACAACATTTTTAATTAAGTTTTCCTTTGCACATGAAGCGAATGTCTCAGAAAAAAATCCTTTATTTGAATTTTCTTGTTTTGTTGCAGTTAAAAACCATTTGAATCGCTTCATTTCATTTAACCCGTGGTGGTTTTTATTAGCAATGGTTTCAAAATGTGTTTAACTTAGTATTAATTGTTTTCTTATTTCTTGATAAAACTGCCACGTGGCCTTTGTAGTTCAAACTATTGCATAACCGCTGTTTGTTTTATATTCCATAACTGTAAACAACAGAATACCTAAAAACTTTTAACCTTTGGCAATCTAAAACACTTCCTTTTATACAATGTTCTCTCCAATTAGGCGGTTAGAAGCACTGTAGTCGAAAGCCGATATACAATATCTGCGCTCTACAGTGCCACGTAAGCTTTGGCTATAGATCATTTTCCATTTTGCCGGCAAGGTCACTCTATGGAGTGGGTTAAAATATGAGTTTAACGCATGTAAAGATAATCCTCCTGAAATAAAAGGAATCGGTGGTATTCAACATACGATTTTTACAATCTCTCGTGACTTGTCATTAAAGAAACACAGTTCTCTCTTGTGTATTTATTTTATACATACTTTCATATCGGTTTATTCATTACAAAGTAATTCTCTTTTAAATATATAAGAGCCAAAGTATGATTTAAGTTACAAACGGACTCTAGTGAGTTATTGAGCTTTACACTCAGTACAGCATATTGCACCTCGGCCCGTTCAAAAAAGTTAAAGCGAACAGAAGTACCGAGTGAAAACCATGGACTTTCCGAAAACCAATTAGATTGATTACTATCCAACATTTAGGAACCTACACAATACTTTTATAAAGGTTTTGTAGTTCCTTCTATATTTTTTTATAAAAATGAATTAAATGTTTTTTGGTCGATATCAATTTTTTTATTTTCCTTTTTTTATTGATTTATATTTTGAAAAAAATTTTATTTATTTTCTTTATTTTGTGTTTAAAACAATTTTGATCTCACTTTTCCCTGGAAAGGTTTATTGCAAATAAAAAAGAACAAAACTTGTTTTAGTTATCGAATGTCCATATGAACAACCTAAAAAAAGCAAAATACATGTAGTTTAGGTACCTTGTAAGTGTTACAATCTCAGTAACTGCGCATTTACTCCACTATCTATCCAATGACAAGCGTAATGTAATCAATAGTCAAAGTGTCTTTCTTTCCTTTTTATCTTTGGTGTTTTAATCATTGACTTGTTTCGAGATCTTGATATCGTTGGATGTTACACAAAGTGCACGGTTTTAATTGCAAGTCATTTTTTGTCTGGAAACCAGCCGAAAAGATAATAATGACATGTTTGTATGTTTGTATATAGTTTCGTCTTCTCACAATTTGTTTCTTACAAACCTCGTCATATTAAGATGGATTTTCTTGAAGAGAGGTTAGATAAACTTGAGGTTTACTTCTTTAACATAAGCAGATAAAAAGCTGAACCAATAGAAGTTAATTTGGTACTTTTCAAAAAATGAATTATAAGCATTGAACAAAAGAAAATGACATTGCTAACGAAAAGGCAACACAGCTGTGTCCAGTTGAGAAGCTAATTCGTGCATAAAGGTGCATTAAGAGAGACTATAAGCAAAAGGCGATATTGTATTGACTTTTGGCTTTACCGATGTTCCTGAAAAACTTTACTCTATCATAGCCTGACATTCACACACACACGCACACACACACACACACACACACACACACACGCGTGTGTGTGTGTGTGTGTGTGTGTGTTCAATGAAATAGCAAATCTGTTTTTAAGGTTTATTTATAATAACTCAACTTATATAAGATACTTTTAAGTTAAAATTTACAGTAAGTTGTGAAAGTTTGAAAGTTTATTATATACCTTTATATATAGTACACCTGAAGTGAAATGTGACAATAATTGTTGGAGTACCAATAGATAAATGGATGATTTACTTCCTTTGAAACTTTGACTTTACATAAGTAAACGATACGTGACCCCAAAGTCATGTATTAAGTAAGATGGTACGAGTTTTGTGCTTTTTTACGACCTTAAGAGTTCTACCTAGAACACTTACCAGCAATTTTACATATCATTTTTGCAGAACACTAAATTAAATAAGCAAACTATTAAAGATGTACAAAGATAAACCTCTTTTTTCACTGGCAGTCGACCGGTCGAACCCCTAGTAGTAGGCATTTTTATGTTCAAGAAAACACCTTAACCTCTTGGTAACAACGAACACTTTAGTCGACCGGTGACAATAGCAAAAATGTTGCGTGGTGATATAAGTGGGGGTTTTATGGTGTTTGATAAAATGTTTGGCAGAAAGAATCGTTTGTAATAAATGTAACAATTATCGCCCAAAGGTAGGTATATTGTCTCAAGTTCTGTGCGTACATGTAAAGTTTTTTTGAAAAAATATGTATAGAAATAAATGAAATCCAACGTATTAATGCACGAATACCTGACTGTTTGCATGTTGTTTTACTTCACATCAGAATTTATCAGTTATTCGCGACTTAATAAAATAAGGCTTACAATAATCAGATTCGCAATGTGGATTACCAGCAGTAACATGAAATCATGTAGTGAAGAGGCTGTAAGACACACTTGTGTTAATTAAATACAGTTCTGTATCAAAACGACTTATTTATGAAAAATTGTAGCGCAAAATGTTTTCCAAACACATAATTCGCAAATCATTTTGCAAACTATATTATGGAACTGAACGATGGTTTAATGAAAACTTATTCAATAAAAATAACGTCGGATATGGGAAAATGGAAAATTTGAACTTAAAATCCAATCATAATTTTGCATAAACTTTATGTATGTTATCTTGTTCTACCTGTAATCTTCCAATTTTTTCGGGAATTTTACTTTTTCAATTTTGCTTCGTTTTCGGCGTTAATATATTTACTGATTGTTTAAGTTATTTATTCATTAGTCAGGAACACACACACACACACACACACACACACACACACACACACACTGATACAGAGAGATAGGTCTTCTAATAAATGCTCTTGTGAGAGAAAAATCAATAAAGCAAGCCAGATACATACCATCGTGGGAGAAGGAAAAAAATAGACAGTGTTCGCTGAAGTACGACCCAAGTGCATGTGTCCGCTTCAACAATCCGGGACTATAAATAATTATATGTAACAAAGGGAAATACTTTAATTGTAGCGTACAAGTCGTAAGGTATATATGTCCGATTAAACTATAAATAATATATATAAAGTTTTAAACAGGAAAGAGAATCATTTAGGTAAGGCAGGAAGTTGGGGACCCAAAGACCAGGAAAAAAGACCGGATGACCCGGTACCAGGGCAGCACAAAAGCAGCCACCTGTAGTACTTGCAGGCAGGCTGAGTGCGTCATAGCTGCTGGAGTCCAGGAGGGAAGGGTCTTATGATGGCGTAACACCTGCTCTGTATACGATAAACGTGGGGGTCTTTAAAGTGTCCTGTCAGACGACCGGGTACAAAGGATTGTTTATTAGAACGGGTGACGTGCAAATGTGACACCCCTAGTGGAGTTAGTTGGTGAATGATTTCAAAGAAGTATTTATTTCAGTGTTGTCTTTTGTTGATAAATCCATAATGTAATTATGCAAACTAAGGCAATATATTAAATTGAAATAAAAGATATGAAAAGAAGAAATCAAAAATGTAACTGACCAATATGAACTCAACAGTTATCGCAATCTAGATCACTACAAAATATAAACCCATGATATAAAAAACAAAGACACGAAACCAATTTTAAATACATTTTAATAAACTATTAAACTGAAAAATACCGGTTATTTCCCTTCAAACATAAAAAATAAAAAAAATTGAAATTCTTCGGTCGATATCATTTTAATTTTTATTTCTTACTTTTTTATTTATCCATCGTTTAAAAAATTTATTCATTATTATTTCTTTTTAGAAAATTATCACAACGCAACACTATAATTCTGACATTCATTATTATAACGCAGAGCGTAATAGACAATCCGTCTTTTAGTTTTATTTGTAAGAACTTATATAAGATACAATAAAGTTAATTTACAATAAGTTGTAAGACTTTGGTTAAGATTGTTATATACCTTGATATATAATGCACACCTGAAGTGAAATGTGACAATAATTGTTGGAGTACCAATAGATAAACGTATAATTTACTTCCACAGAAACTTTACATAAGTAAACGATATGTGACCCCAAAGTCATGCATTAAGTAAGATGGTACGAGTTTTGTGCTTTTTGACGGTCTTAAGAGTTCTACCTGGAATACCAGCTTGCAATGTTATAATAACATTGCAAAACACTAAATCAAATAAGCAAACCATTAAAGATAAACAAATGTAAACCTTTTTCTCGTTTGCAGTCGGCGGGGTTGAACCCATAGCGATAAAACATTTTTGGGTTGAAATCACTTGTTCACTGTTGCGAGGTGATAGAAGAAATGGGATGGTTAATGGCGTTTGCTAAAATATTTGGCAGAAAGAAATCGTTTGTAATAAGATGTATAGGTTGCTCGATAGAATGCAACGACTATCGCTTAAAAGGTAAGTATACCGCTTCAAGTTCTGTTTATACATGTAACAGTACTATATATAGCAGGAAATGAGATCCAACCTATACTCATTTTGCTATATGTTGTTTTAATGTGAATCAGAATCGATCATTAATTCCCGACTACGAACCAATTAAACTATACTTGCATTAATCATATTGACAATGCGGTTTACCATTAGTAACATGAAATTCTGTAGTTTAGATACTGTAAGACCTGATAATGTTAATGAAATATGAAATGAATTCACATTTATTTCTCTTTAAAACATTTGATTTCGAAAAATTGTGGCGCAAAAAGTTTTCCATGTAGTGTCACAGAAACGTAGCAAACACAGAATTCGTAAGACATTTTGCAAACAATATGATGGAACTGGACGACGATTTAATGAAAACTTAAAGAAATGTAACCTATCCTTTAATAATCTCCCTTCAAAATTTTAGTAAAAAAATTGGTCTACAAACTTAAGAATGATAAAACTTGAGACAAGATATAATTAATAACCCTGACTTTAAATTTTAACTCGAGTGTCGACCTCATTGCAAACATTCCTCCGAACTTGTCTAACAGTCAGACAGTCTTACTAAAGCTAGAATTTTCAAACATTTGCCTGTGGACAAGGTAAACACGTTTCTGTTTAATTTGTGTTAAAACTTAAGACATCTCCAGATACATTTAACTCGGATATTATTTCATATTTCATGTGTAGCCTGTCTTTCAACAATGATTTTCAACACGTTACATGTTGATGTTCTTCTTTATCTACAGTACTATTAACGTTCTGGTCATTCGTTACCAAACTTTCGGAATACCATGGAACATTGAACTGAGCAGCTACCTAAATTTCAGCAATATTTAGCTCTTCCGTAGAAGCCAATCAAATGCGTTACTCAAACAGAAGAATGACCATTTTGTATTTGAGAATCATTATATCAGATTATGAAGTTTCCAAGATGACACAATCCTCCGTATTTCCGTCAACCATGAACACTATTTACTTTATTATACCGAACAAAGAGCTTGTTCTTTTACTTTTTATTTCGAATACGTCTGTTTAAATTGATTAAAACTACATCTAATAAGGAACTGTAGAAGTGACTGGTTTATAGTCTTAAGTAGGATTACTCGGTTTTTTTCCGTGATGGACAGTCGTAAGTTTCCGATCTTGCGGTAAATTTTGCAATTTCCCATGACAATGTTGACCGCTACTTTAAATATTGTGAATTGTTTCATACCACGTGATTAAAAATTGACCAATAATAATTTAAGAACTTTCCCGGGGGTATAATAAAGCTTCTCAGCCCTATATCAAAGACTATTGTATTTTTTTACTTATAGTGCCCTTTGTCACTCAAAAATCAAAATTTTTTGTGTTAATGCTAGACATCCTATGACAGCTATACTTGTGTACATATTATAGTGTACATAGTTTTAACAGTTTATGTACATAAGCTCATAATTACATTGTAAATGGGGCGGGGGGGGGGGGGGAGGAGAGGTGGCATACTCCCTTTTGCAAAATGTTTGTCGCTGATAATACATTTTTACCGCTGTTTAAACTATCTCTATGTAACACATGGGGTATTTTTTACTGGTTGTAGGAACAGATTTATAAAAATCCCATATGCAGACTTTTGAATATTTCTTTAATTCAAAATTCTGCACAAGAAAATAAATATGGTTCATAATGAACATTAACGGTATTCACGTGTAAAATCCACTTATCAATACCCCGTATAGTTTGTAAAGAAAATTATTGAAATTCTAATTGTCTCATTTCTATGATTGATGTTGGTTAATGAAACTGAAAAACGTGAACTTAAATTCAATCATAATTTTGCATAAACTTTATGCATGTTGTTCTACCTGTAACCTACTAATATTTCGGGAATTTTACTATTTTAAATATGTTTTGTTTTCAGCTTTAATGTGTTTACTGATTGAGTTTATGTTATTTATTAATTAGCCACACACACACACACACACACACACACACACACACACACACACACACACTGAAACAGAGAGATGGCAAGCCGGATACCTACCATCGTGGGAGAAGGGATAATAAATAGACAGTGTTGAAGTGCGAGTCAAGTACATGTGTCCGCTGTAACTATCCGAGACTATAAATAATTATATGTAACAAAGTTCAAACAAAAGAAAAATACTTTGATTTTAGCGTACAAGTTGTAAGGTATATATGTCCGATTAAACCATAAATAATATATATATAAAGTTAAAACAGGAATAGGAATCATTATTTATATTTCAGCACTCGACGCCATGATAACATGAGTACACACATCCATCATAAATCTGTCATAAAACGTCATTTAAATGTGTTCTCTGATGGTGGTCATTTAAACAATGGGTTCAAATATGTCGAATGTTTATCTATATTCAATATAAGTGGTTCAACTGCCACCAATATTGCCTATACTCTTATTTGCATGGCCTCACTTTATTGAATTGCAATAATTTATTTACAGACATACTTTAAATTCCATAGTTTACACAACATTTTTAATTAAGTTTTCCTTTGCACATGAAGCGAATGTCTCAGAAAAAAATCCTTTATTTGAATTTTCTTGTTTTGTTGCAGTTAAAAACCATTTGAATCGCTTCATTTCATTTAACCCGTGGTGGTTTTTATTAGCAATGGTTTCAAAATGTGTTTAACTTAGTATTAATTGTTTTCTTATTTCTTGATAAAACTGCCACGTGGCCTTTGTAGTTCAAACTATTGCATAACCGCTGTTTGTTTCATATTCCATAACTGTAAACAACAGAATACCTAAAAACTTTTAACCTTTGGCAATCTAAAACACTTCCTTTTATACAATGTTCTCTCCAATTAGGCGGTTAGAAGCACTGTAGTCGAAAGCCGATATACAATATTGCGCTCTACAGTGCCACGTAGGCTTTGGCTATAGATCATTTTCCATTTTGCCGGCAAGGTCGCTCTATGGAGTGGGTTAAAATATGAGTTTAACGCATGTAAAGATAATCCTCCTGAAATAAAAGGAATCGGTGGTATTCAACATACGATTTTTACAATCTCTCGTGACTTGTCATTAAAGAAACACAGTTCTCTCTTGTGTATTTATTTTATACATACTTTCATATCGGTTTATTCATTACAAAGTAATTCTCTTTTAAATATATAAGTATGAGTATAAAGTATGATTTAAGTTACAAACGGACTATAGTGAGTTATTGAGCTTTACACTCAGTACAGCATATTGCACCTCGGCCCGTTCAAAAAAGTTAAAGCGAACAGAAGTACCGAGTGAAAACCATGGACTTTCCGAAAACCAATTAGATTGATTACTATCCAACATTTAGGAACCTACACAATACTTTTATAAAGGTTTTGTAGTTCCTTCTATATTTTTAAAAAAACTTTGACTAGTTAAAAATAAGTCTGTTTCTAACCTACAAATTGATTAAATTTGCGCCTTTCAGGTCATTTAATAACTGAGAGTAAATTCTCATACCATTGTAATGTTAACTAAAATTGACTTGTTCAAAGAAAAAGTACACAACCCAGCTTTGGTTACATCCGCCAATTCTTGATTCCGACATAAGATGGTACATGCAATCATTAATTTTAAAATTCCTATAATAACCACTCAAACAGGTGTCTCCGAATTTCAGCTAAATCTAACGACAATATTATTTTTTATTATTTCTACTTTAAGAAACTTTTTATTAAATCCATAGTCGATTAGTGAAAAAAACAACGATAAGTTATTTATTCATAAATTACCTAAATGTATTTTTCTTGTAAATACGTATAAAGTTTTTCTTAAAATTTCTAAACAGGGATTTAGAAACTGATAAGAAAAAAGGGTTAAAAGTTTTATAATTTAAATACAATAAAACTGTTCTAAATACAGTTTTTGACACTGTAAATATCACAGCTAGTTTTTACAATGTGATTTTTGCGATAATAAAAGCTATTTATTCGTTCATTGCCGAAAAGAACACCATCTTTGAATTATGTACACATAAAATTGTGATGGCTAGTTTAGAATAATAGTAGAAAAAAGATCACACACACACACACACACACACACCGATGTAAAAGTATATAAAATAAGTGTATATTGTTTTGTGTAAAAATTAAACTTACAGTACAATAAATACGACTTCCTTGTTTTTAGTTTATAAGAAGAGCTAGATGGAATAATAAATAAATGTTTTAAGTAAAAATTAATTCACTTTTTCTAGGGAGTCAGTTTTTTTTCCAGAAGGCTTGCATTTCACTCTATTCTGGAGTTAATCTCCTCTTCTTGAGTTTAAGTTAATGCTTTTCAGTTACAGAATACTGTAAAAATCCTAGAGCAACCTACAAGCTGGATTTATCCATCATAACTTAGTTTAAATGGTATGCACTGTATAAATCAAGCATTCTTTCAGTTTCAAGGTTATTTCAGACTAGGTTTTTGAATTTTTTTTTATAAGTTTCCTGCTATTTATATCAATTAGCCTTTGAGTTTCAAGCTTACTTTATATTTAGACTCAACTTCTGTGTTTTTTCTTATAAACTTCCTGCTGAATATATCTATCAGCCCTTTAGTTTCGAGGTTGTTTTAGACTAGCCTTGATATTGCTTTATATTAATCCCTTGCTGTATAACTTTTAGAACTTCAATTTTCATGTTAATTTAGAAATTCTATATAACCCTGATCATATTGTATGTCTACAACCCCACTTGTTGGATGATTAAGTTTCAAGTTTAAAAGTTATAGTGGCCTTGGCTATCAGTTATTGACAATTATGTTTGATAGTTAATTGTATCTTTAATGACTTCGCTTTTACACGTTATGAACCTTAAGAAGAGCCAGTATCGACATTATGATGATATAGAACTTATCTGCTGGAGATCAAGGACAAGACATTTTAAGTACGGTCATACCATGTCTGTATTTTATTGTTTGATTAGAGACATTATGAAATGATCTATATATTGACCACTCACTAAATAACCTTAACATTTACATGAATATTATATATTATGATATACCTCTGATATATACATGTATATTATATATAATGATATATACCTCTGATATATACATGTATATTATATATAATGATATAAACCTCTGCAAATCTGGTTGATAAAAACAAGTTATTATTTAACAGGCCAAGACAGTTAAGAAACAAAAACACAAACGAAAAAAGAAAGTCATCTTAAACAAAATACTGTATTACCAGGAAATATGTCTTTGACAGACTCACGCTTCTTAATTATTTATTAATGTACTTAAATTTCTTTTAACTAAAATGTGAAAGATTAGTAATTTTAATTATTTCGTTTGTTTTTAAGATATTTGGCAGTTCTAAGTGTAATTCTAAAGATCGCTCTAAACTTACAATACTTGTTTGGCCGAGTTTTGGTTAAAACGTGAATTTCTAATTTCAAAATTGGTTAAACTTAAGAAAATCTTAAATCAGAAATGACAGTAAAATTTGAGTCTGAAACAAAAGTGATTAGATATCGCGTTAAATAACATAACGCGATGATGGATCTCCTAACTTCATATGTTTTCTGCTATAAATGGTCAAATTGCTGAAATCCCCTTCATACAAAGTACAAAAATAAGTATTTTGAACAAAACGCTTTAAGTTTAAAAGCTTTTATATTCAAACCACCAAATTTCACTACATGTATTAATTATTAAGATCAATAACTGAACATTAGTTCTGCCGATAATTCCACAAGGTGCTAATTCAAATCTTCAATAGTTTATTAAGATGGGATTTGAATGTGCCGAAAAACTCTCAAAGTTTTGTTCTGATGGTTAACATTTGAATTAAAAACTGTCTCCAGTAAGTGCTTTGGAATGCAGTATTTTTTTAATAAAGATTTGGTAGTAACGAACTTGATGACCATCTCCAATCAAAGCGGAGTTTGTGTTCTATGAACTTTGATTCATCTAACGTTTTTAGAATCATATCTCATAATTATACAGGTTATTTACGTTTCGAAAGACAATAGTGACAAAACAATGTTATCAAACTTATTTATACAGTATATGGACAAGACCTTGATTTTAAATGTAATTACCCTTTGTCGGAATTTTTATTATGTTTTATTAGGGGAAATTTGAAATGTTGTATAAATGAATCACTAAGTTCAAACTTAACCATAACAAACATACAACAACGTGTTCATTATGTAAAAATAAATTGTTAATCTATTACAAGCTGGCAATGAATCTATTCTTTACTATTTGTCGTGTCAGAGGACTAACGTCAAATTTATTTTTGTTAAATGAAATAGTTTAACGCGGTTTCTAATTATGCCTATCCTTTTTTAACCGAATTTTGCAAATTACCACTGGTCACATGGTGAAACTGGACCTTGGGAAAAACAACAACAAAACTCGGTTTGATTTTCTACAGGGCCTCCGGTCATTTTTTTCTCTCTCGGAACCCAAATCCCTAAAATCTTGTCGAACTCTTTAGTTTAAACAATATTTTATTAAAGTAAATATCATAACATTACATTGAAACAATATATGTAATTAGCAAAAGGATTCAGAAACAATGGACTTACATAGTCCGTTCTATAAATCCGTCTCCGATAACTTGAAAAATACATTTGTAGACCGACATAACACTTATATACAACAGTACACATAATACACAAAAAATAGCACTTGCATATGTTACTTAACAGTATATAACAACAATTTTAATTAAGTAAATAACAAGAAATATGTTCAGAAAAATCTTTTTGTATCAATTATAAAATCATGGACTTTTAAAAATGGAAGTGTTTTCTTCATCAGATTAATTTGAATCACCAAATAATAGTAATTTTTGAGTAACAGTATGGTTGTTTAACAGAGCTAGAAAGACATTTCTTTGCCGAGTTAAATAAGGGCATTGAAAAAGATAATGACTGGTGGTCTCAACCATACCACAGGCGCAAGTTGGATTAGAAATAATGTTTTTTTTTGGAAAAGATGGTGATTTAAAGCACTACACTGCATTCTCAGTCGTGCATGGAGTACTCTTTACTACCATCCAACCCTGAAACTTAGTAATCCCCCTTTCCGAGTAGAACGTTTTTCTATGTTTTAAGATATTCCATAGTAATCGCTAATGCGCTTACTTGTTTTGTCAAAACAAAACTCTGGTGAGTGCAAAAATTAAACTGAATTAAAATTAATTGCATTTTATAGATAGTGTTACAAACAAAGAAACCAATTAGTTTTTATCTTAAAAAGAATTTAAAATTCTTTACTATATTAACTATTTTATGAGTTATGTATTGTTGTGATTACTATGTTGTAGTTAATCTTATCATCGGAAATATTAAAAATGTTTGTATTGAATTTTATTTATTTATTTTTTTTTTTGGAAAATTAATTTCTATCGACACACATGAAACATTAAAAATTATATACAAAGAATATTGGCTACAAGATAAAACTATTTATGCTACAAAACGAGCCCTTCATGTTCGATCTTTCTTGATTGAAATTCTTATTACTTGGGGAAAATGATTTATCAGTACATCAGATTTTAATATTTTTTATCCTTATAGATTTCTGTTTTATTAATCGGGAAAACTACTGAAAAGTGTCAATATCCGTGTTTGCACTTTTACATGCGTTAGCAAACAGCCAATCACGACACTGCGATGTTATAAAACATTGAAAGCTAATACAGGACCTTGAAATTTAAGTGTTTATATCCTTTATTGGATATTTTATTACTTGATTTAAATCTTTTATTAAATCCCAATATGCGTGACCGCTAGTATGGGGAGAATGGCGTGATAAAATGTTGTTTCCCTAACCAAGGACAGTGTACTTTGAGTACTCGATGGCACATGTCGATATGTTGGTCCAAAAGGTCAACATTGAGGTACTTTGATTTAAAATATCAATTACTAAGAGAAGTTTAGATTGAAATAGTCTTTGCAGTCAAACTTTTACTAAATTGAGATTTTAAATAAACTAGTCGAAAAATAAAGTGTCCGAAAAGCCATCGAGCTTCGGCAATCAACCTGACAACCTTCCTCGCACTAACCCCCCCCCCCCCCCACCCCACCCCGACTATCATTAAAACCGCGTTTATGGCTTTACGTAAAATTCATCTTATGAGAATCAAGTATAAAGTTTGTTGTCTGTGAATTTCTTTTTATATTTGGGTAAATAATTGAGAATTTTTAGAAGCCGTACAGACCATTCTAGAGTGGTTGAATGATTTGATCATTTAATTGAAAAAGCTTTCTTGATTTGCTATATAATTATGTACATGTATATATTGTTCTGCTTTTGTACTTATACCGGTATTAACACTGATCCATAGTACCGTACATACATTATTTAGAAATCTTCAACTTTTTTCATTCTTTGATATAACTGAAGTACCGAATCAATTGTCTTCAAATTTGGAAAGTGTGTAATTCTTGCTCAAATTTCATTTTAATTCTCAAAACCAAAAAATGGTCGTAGCAAAGGAATTCCATTATGCGCTACAATTACTTAGGACGAAAATATAGTACATTGTCTGCTACACAATTAAGTGTTGATTTTGTGCAGAGCCCAGAAGCTTTTATCACTGCAATGTTGCATAATAGCATTTTTTTTTAATGAACAGGGGCTAAATAGAACTTATTTTCTTATATAAATATACTACTTTTGCAAGTTCTAATCTGACAAATAACAAATTTGTATTGCTACCTTCAAGTGATGAAATTACAATCCAACTACTATTACCCCTATAGACAATACAATAAATAAATGACAAACTAATTAACAAATTTTACATCATAATAGATTAGGGTGTTTTCTTTCTGTATTTCAATAAATTTTATTGGAGTTTTTATCACTGCTTATTGTTTATTAAACAGTGCGTTTACCACATACACAAATAAATATAAATTGAATAGTTGTGCGTTAGTCTTTCCGATGACCAATGAAAACGTACCTTCCATATTAAATACAAGGATGTTGATTTAGACCTTCCGTATTCAATACAAGAATGTTGATTTAGACCTTCCGTATTCAATACAAGGCTGTTGATTTAGACCTTCCGTATTCAATACAAGGATGTTGATCTAGACCTTCCGTATTCAATACAAGAATGTTGATTTAGACCTTCCGTATTCAATACAAGGCTGTTGATTTAGACCTTCCGTATTCAATACAAGGATGTTGATTTAGACCTTCCGTATTCAATACAAGGATGTTGATTTAGGAATTTCTATTGAGAAATTTTCTTTTCTATTTTTTCTTGAATGAAAAATACTTGTTGATAATATTATGATGTTTAAGTTTTACACATAAAACTTGAAGCGTAAATTTTTACAATCCCTTTTTAATTAAAAATCTAGTGAATTTTCAATAATAATAATAATAATGATAATAATAATAATATAATGTCAAAAAGCAATTATATATATATATATATATATATATATATATATATATATATATATATATATATATATATATATATATATATATATTATAAGTAAATTTTTTCATATATGACAATAATAATAGTTATCGAGTGCTTGTGTCCAGTCACAATTATAGTTTTAAAATTATTATCAAATTCTGATGGACAGCTGTGTTGTATGTATATGTTTTAATTTTACATTGACCCAAATTTGGTTTTCTTGATGAAAATTTTGATCAAAATTTGTCTTATATACTGTTACTATAGCAACTGTTTTTTTTTCAAACGCATCACTCTGATTTCTTTTGAAAGCAGATATTCTTACTTTAGTCGGATCTGTCATCTGACCTTCTGACACTAGTTAGAACTATTTATTTCATGCCAGTTACCAAAATAATAAGTTTTATTAATTACATTTTTAGGTTGATATAATTTTTGCAATGTTAATTCGCGATTTTTAACTAGTGTGGAAGTACTTTTAAAATTGGCAACTCGTGGTGTAGAATTAAACAACTTAACCTGAAATGACTGCCCGTGTCAATTATTGTTGAAATCCATTTTTTGTCGCTTTTTCTCAAAAGTGAAGAATACCTAAATATTAATTACAGCATTAAGCAATATATATGAACAAATGTTAGACTGATATAATAATCTATGTAACTTCAGGTAAGTAATGAATTAAAAAAACTGATGTACAGAGATTATAATGAAAAAAAAAAAGAAAAATAAATTATCTCTAGAAATATACTCTTTGATTTTGCTAGTACATTATGTCCATTGTAAAGAAAAAAATGAACAAAGTTTGCCATGTTTCATTTGTTTGAGCCTTTTACTTGTATCAAAAATTGCCATAGGCTTTCCAACCTGGTGAATGACGTTAACTATCACACAAATGACATAATACGTCATCAAGAACATCACTTCCGGTGTAAACATTACCATTTTTAACATAGATAATTGTCAAAACGAAATTTTTTTAAGGGAATATTTTACAGTTAATACGAATGCACATATAGAGCGATATCCAGTTACTTCAAGAAAAAAAGGGGGATAATATGGTAGTGAAAAATGCAACATAATTCCAACAACATCCTCCCGTAAGTCCTAACACAGGGTGCTATTTAACTTAGTGTCATATTAGTTCAAATAAGGTTTAATGTATATGTACGACATAACACTTCCGTTTTCAATGTGTTTTGCACATCTAAAAGATAAAACGAAATCCGTTAAATGTTATATATATTGATATAATATTATGACACATTAATGTTTTGACTGTCATGAATTATAGCAATATTTTTCCTATTCAAATTATTCTATGGGGGTTTATTGGCCAGTCCCAAAAACTTTGATAAAAACGTAAAACAACACAACACTTTCATTCGCGCACTTTACTTATTCATTTTATTGACGAATTTTGATGTGGTTTCGATAAAATTGACACATAAAAAAATAAAACTCTAATTTTCTTTAACGCTAAATATTATATAGTGAGTGTCTACAAATAATTCACTGTCAAATGATATAAATAAAAATATTGATGTAAACATTGATTAAAAAATGTAAAAAGAGCATTAATTGATTGATTGATATATTTATTTATCTTTTTGAACTTTGACATTTTTTGACAAGTCCGAGTCATGTTTTAATCATGAGTTAATCTATGCTTTTTTTATTCCCGTAAAACACTAAAGTAAAAATAAATAAATAAATAAATAAATAAATAAATAAATAAATAAATGAAAAGTTACAATTCCATTCGGATTATTAATAGCTTTATTCTGTTACGCTACAGGACAGTTGGAACAATTTCCTAACCTTTATTTTTTATTATAGAGGACTTTCTTAAACTTAAATATCATGTTATCGTTAGATTGACTCAAGTCTTATAAAAAGACATCTAAAGGCATTGAAAACCATAACCTTAAACTCTATATAATGTTTATAGACACAAATATATGCATTAATTTATCATTTACATCAACTTAGTGTTTTCCTCATTACCTTTTGATAAATCCTAATGTGTGTGTGTGTGTGTGTGTGTGTGTGTGTGTGTGCTTTCGATATTACACCGATCCATGATATCAAAGATTATCATTGTACATTAATGTATTGCATGTTCTCGAATTAAAAAAGCCTGTTCAGTAGTTGTGTATATGGTTGATTTCCTACTAGACATTCATTTGGACCGCATATATAAGCCTCGAGATAGAGCCTGGCTTGTGTACCGTACAGACCTGGTTATGTGATTCTCAGCCGGGTGTACTCGATGAATTGTCATTTCTTTTTTTGTATTTTTTCCATTTCCTTCTCTTTGAAACAAACTATGTCCTTCGTTTTTAATAACTTACTTCATATAAATTGGAGATTTTTGCAATAAGATCATTTGTCAATAATATTTTAATTTAATCACGCATCGGTGTGAATAAACTAACGTCAAGGAAAGCTCCTGACCAATGAACATGTGTTGTTAGTGGTAACATCTGATAGAGAACAACTTCTTACATGTGACATCGTTTCATGCGAATAACCTTTTACGCTATTTTAATTGGTAAGTTGACGGTCAGTCAGCCGATATTGTAATCATTTAACCTACCCTCCTTGCCCTCAAAAATCGTAATAAAAGTTTGTCACCTGATACGGAGTTTTAAATTTCAAATTCGTTGTTTAAATGTTTTAAAATCCTTGTGTAATGAATTATTCATTAAATTTATGTTCTATTCTGAATATTAATAAGTAGCCCATGTTTTAAAATTGGTTTTAATCATACTAATTTTCTTTTTAAGATCAATAAATATCAGACGTCGTCCTTCATGAGTCGGTATTTTATGTCCCCTTTAGATCATTTTAATTTTTACGTCCTTCATTAGTTCAACTACCAACGGACTGTAGATGTTTAATTCATGTAGAACGACGTTTTAACGTGCAAAGTACAAATTTATGTAGATATATGGCAGTATATTGCAATACATGTAATTAACTTACTGGATAATTCCTGGAACTCCGGTTTGTAGAAAGTGTTTCACACTTGTAATGACCGAGCTAAATACTTGTTTTCTTTAAATCGTATTACTTTCTGGGTTGGGCATGCCGCTTCAAATTGTTCAAATTGATAAATGCTCTTTGTATTGTTATTATTTTGTGCAAAGTGAAAAAGTATCACAGTCCAGTCACGAGTAAAACTGAATAGGAACCAAACTATTAATAGCAGTCTAGGTTGAATTTAGTTGGATGGTTCGACCATTCCTTTTTCAATCTTTACTTGAAGCAATTCACATAATTAGACTGTACTACGTGACATGCTAAGCTGTTCCAATCATTGAAGACCCTGTAGGCAAATGCATTTTTTTTTTTCGACAATCAGAGACGACAGTGTTGTTTTACAATTTTTTTTGGATGACTACAGAAGGATGGATTTTTTGTCTTGTAAAATACAAGTAGCTAGTGATAGTGTCGTAATATAAAGTTTTATACCACTTCCCCGCAAAATTACATGTAGTTTTAGTGGGATACCGTATATCAGAATCCCCATTTCTCTCTTTGTAAAATCGGACCCACTTCCTTGTTATCATATTAATATAAGTATTTTGATCAAACTTAGCATAAAGTAAACCATCATAGGACATTGTGTTGCAAACTAGGTTTGTAGGTCAAAGGTCAATTCTAATGTCAAATGGAGTTGCTGTGTCTCAAAGGACAACTATAGTTTAATTTTCTAAGAATATTTAAAAAATGAAATAATAATAATAATAATTTTTATTATTATTAGTTCTCAGCAATTTCAAAAACTGAAAAATAAGAAGATTTATGATTCATACTTTTTTATGACTTAAATTAATCAGTTGTTCTCCAACGATACACGGTTTTGATATTGTTCAAATAATAAAATCGTAAAGTGTCAGAGCATACAGGTAGAGAAATCAAAAGTTACAAAAAATGAGACGAGTTCAATGGAGAGTCAAGGTGTGTGTATCGATAAATACAAAATCACCAAGTATTACCAATAATTAAAATTAAAATTGATTTATTTGTTTATTTGTGTATACTTGTAAACATCGATCAGATTTGGTTTACATAAACACAGTTACTCTTTGTGTGAACTTTTAAAAACAAATAAATGAATACATCGTGCTCGTGACAAAGAAATATCTGTCCATCAGATCTTAAATCGCTTTAAAGATTTACAACTATGGAAATTGTTTTCTGAACTTATGTATGACCCGAATCAGATTGAACTTTTGTGTTATACAAATAGCTAAAAATAAGAGAATAAACCTCTAAAGATAAATGTGGTTGCTGTCGCTGGGTTGTTTAGGCGTTTGCCAAAAGTGTTTCAGCACTGTGTGTTCGACCCGGATGATCGCAGCGACAAAGCGAGCCTCCCTCTTCTCCCTGTCTTTTTAGATTGACTCGGTATAAGGACTGATGATATGCACTGTTTATCTTCGACATCGTGCGCAAGCGAGTGTACTAGCATTCTAACGGCGCCAAAAGTGTGCTCTTGAACAATGCAGATCGGAACACCTGCACACTTACGCACCACACGAAGTTGTATTAATATGTTGGTGTATGAAAATAGTAACTTCACGAAGTGCTGAAAATTGTTGATGTGACATTAAACAATATTCTACCAACTGACCAAAATATAAAATAAAAATCTTTAAAAAGACTTTATAACATTATCGGTTAATCTAGAATAAATTCCGAATGAAAATATGTCTGTGTTTTTGTTCCATTAACATTAAATGGGGTTATTTAGAAATAATTGATCTCGCCCCCCCCCCACCCTCTCTCTCTCTTTCTTTAACTGAAAGTTAGTGCTCTAGATCTGTGTAATTCTATAGAAGAGGCTCGCTTACTCGCTTTCCCTAATTTAAGAAACAATAAGATGTACTACCCGCCT
>CM056610.1:16573808-16588808 GCA_029721355.1 Tegillarca granosa | reverse complement strand
CACTATGTATGTACTTCACAATATATATTTGAACAGATGCAAATAAAATATTGCATAAATGATATACTTGACCCAATACCGGCCACGTGCTTGATGCTATGTAAAATTCAGCTGATTTTGTGTCTTTGTCACAATTTATTTGCTGTTTTAAAAGAGAAGGTTTATATTAAATAAGATAACTTTGAAATGTACTCAAGTTTTTTTCGTAAATTTTAATGTTCATTAGTTTCGTTACGCCTTCTCAAATTCTCTAATTCAATTTCCGTTGTAAAAGAAAACAATTGTCTTTTAAAACAATGGCAGACAGCTTTTCTAAAGATCTCAAAATGCATTAAATCATTGGAGCTCAAAACGAAGTCTAATTTCCAAAATCTTTTGAAGTTCAAAGATCCGTTCTGTAACAAGGTCAGAATTTTTTAATTGAAGATCTAAAGATAGAAAAAAATCAATTTAAATAGTAATTTTAATAATCGAACTTTGCTAAAGATACAAATTCCTGATACCTGCTAAAATAATTAAATAAACACATTGGAAAAAAGAGTAGAACTGAACTTGAACTACGGTCTAGTACATAGTAATCCATTTCTTTACCACATGATCTTTCGTCTTAATTCTTTACATCTGTTTTGAGTATGGAAACACGTTCGTAATATATATAAATTGCACACACACACGCGCGCATATATATATATATATATATATATATATATATATATATATATATATATATATATATATATATATATATATATATATATATATATATATATATATATATATATATATATATATATATATATATAGGTTTGGTTCGTGAATATCAAGAAGATAGTTCAATTATTGTCAGAGTAATGCCACAATATATTCAATTATTTGTCCGACCTTGGACATAGAAATGTGATCGTTTGAAAGTTGATTTTTTAAATATAAAGTATCATGTTATCAAATTAATAATTTAAATATCAAATTAAAAAAGAAGTGACAGAAATTATCCAACGCTCTCGATATGTTGATATTATGACATTAAGACAAGGATGAACCTACTTGTAAAGCACGTAACAACACTAGGATTTAAATAAGTAACGTTTAAAATCAAATGAAATAAAGTGAAATAATGATAAAAAGAACCCAGTCAAAATGTTTACTAAACACTGAGGCGCCGAGATATCGATCATTAATAACAGAGGAAACCGGAGTACCCCGAGAAAACAAATTAGCGAAATTGGAACGGCAAACAACATATAGACGCAGGTATTGGAAGTTTTACGCTACTCTAAATAGGCGTTTTCTATTTTCAATATCAAATGTCGCACCTCCTTACTAAATTCTAGTGTTCTTACGCAAATATCAACTACTGCGGGAGTGTTGTCGACATTGATATATGCAAAATTTTCAAAGAATATCCGATTAACTTGAGTAAAGTTTTGTAATGTTCACTTACAGTCATCTTAATTTTTGAAATTTATTTAAAATTAAGGTTTGTTCCTTCATGCATAGCATTCCTAAGCTGGTTTTGGATTCATATAATTTGGAACTTTAGATTTATTAATTTTTTAACTGTTTGGCTTATTTTTTTATCTATCAAATTTTTCGGCCCTTAGTTTCACTGATGAGAAATGATTTTCCGAAATGTGCAAATATGGCACCTCAAAATTTAACAGGTTTTTTTTTTTTTTTTTTTTTTTTTTTTTTTTCTTTTTTTTTTTTTAATATATATATATTTACATATGGGGATAAAAAAAGAATCTACCATTTACCTTTCAACATGTAAAATTCCCGTTGTGGCAACTTTTTACTGTGTGCAGTAATATTCCAGGGTAATTGCAGTAGCTTTTTTTTTTATCGGATACCATTTTTAGATTATTACTGTTTAAAGGTTTGTTAATGATTGAAGCCATCTTACCCCCCAAAAATCGAGTTTCGGTCTTACTTCCCATTTAAAACATGAATATTTATTATAACATTAATCACGTTCCGTAGAATTGAACTGAACATAGATTATAACTAAAATTGGGTTAGTGGGTTTTAAGGATTAAATAAATCTGCAAGATATTGAGAAGAATTACTCAGATTTTCATCGAAGTCAACAATATTGGTAATTAAAACACTGAGGTTTGGATTTGTTTTGGCCACAAAAAGACTTTGAGGACTGAGAACAGTCCTTTGTACACGTGTGCACTTACTTAATGAACAAGACGTTAATGTAACCACGAAAGTGATGCACACGCCAAGTAATGTCGAGAAAAAAAAAATCTTATAGGAACATTTTGTATAGAGAAAGTAATTAATAATAATTTAAATTTTGCAACCAAAATGGATGTGAGATAGAGAATTTCAAGGTTACAGATCAACATCATACAGCTGATTCGGTATTCCCTGTGGCTCAACGTTCAACACGCCATCTATGATGGCAATAACTTACATTATCACTTAAGTAGTCTGGTCTGTATAAAGTTTTCGTTGTTTTTTTAAATAAATAATTTTGTCTTCGTCAAATGTCTTTGAAATCACACTTTGGGATATTTATGAAGCGTCGGCTGTAGTAAAACACGGATATTCATCACACATTTATCAGGCTTTTTGTCCATATGGCGTATTAGTTTTTGCCTGAATGAATGGAATTATATCCTGTCCTCCAAACTTTACGTCACGTAACAAACACGTGTACCTTTGGTTAAAAATTGAAATTATTTGAAATGCCTTGTAGACCATGATAGTATGGACTTCCAATATATTGTGTTTTTAAATCTAGAATGCCATCTTTTTAAGAATACTAATGCACTGGATGTTTAATTTAGCTACATGTAAGACCAGTCAATTATTCAATAAATAATAATAATAATAATAATAATATAGACAGATAAATAAATAAATAACAAAGAAAAAATGGACTAGAAACTAAATGCCGTAGGTTTGAGGAGATCAATATCCACAACTTTTTAGTGGAAGATTCAAAATGTCAAGGTCAATTTAAGAGATAACTGATGTAATTTCATAACGAATGAAAATATAGTTCTATAACACTTGCTTACCTGCTTGTCTTGAAAATAATAAAATAATCTAAATTTCAAATTTTTTCAACTTTTTAAGGGAAGACCCAATTATTGGAATGGACATCAGACCATCTTATGAAACAGATTAGTAGACCATGGTATTATGGTACCATTTTTTTTTTAATTTAGAAGCTTAAAATAGTAACACACCTGCATATTAAACTTTAATCTTATTTTATAATTTGAACATTTTATTCATAAAGGTATTAAAATTAGTCTGGGATGTTTAAATTTAGAACATGTATAAACAAATAAATACAAATCTCAATTAATTATAGAAACAATAATCCATTTTGTCTTAATACACAAAATAAGTTTAAATAGGAGACTATGCACTTTAGTTGATCCTTCGGTAAAGTGTTCGTTTTTTTGTTTTTGTTTTTTTTTTTATTATTATTATTTTATTTATTTATTTATTTTTTTATTATTTGTATTTTTTTATTATTATTATTATTTTTTTGTAAGTGGGAAACTGCTCTTTTGATTCCCAACTTAGTCTATTCTTGTCCTAAAAAAGAACAACGCAGTAAGGAATTTAAAAAAAAAGTCATTGTCACGTACATGTATAGATAGAATTTTCTTTTTTACTTTCAAAGATATATCCATCAATAATAATATTCTTTATTTTATACACTATGTATAATGTATACGTAATGTGGTGTCCTCTAAAAGTGGAGGTAATAAAAGTTATAGCATCGCAATGCAGACATATTATAAGAATTATTTTTGTCAGTAATATACTAAAAATGATTCAAAACGCTTATGTGTGTGATGTGAAAGTATGCATATTGTCTGTTTTGTACTAGGCGCAATCACGGGATCCATTCGGTAACTTAGGTGCTAGCTCACTTAGTCCGTTTTGCTGCAGAAAAGCTAATTCCCAAGTCCTCTATCCTGACACCGGTTGAACCAGTCTATGTTTTGTCCTCCAAATGCTGAGGCGGCAGTATATCCAATTTTTAAGGATTACTGGACCTCCCGCTCTCGATCTGGATGCTCTTTCACTGAGCAACTACTACAAATTAAATAAGAAGGACGGTAATAACCATCCACTAGAACTATATCTATCACTCCAGTGGAATATTGCTTCGGTACTAGTACAATGAACAAAATCTAGATACGCGAACGTTCTTATTTATGATTTATTTACTTCATATTAAATCATACACACATATTTCAACACAGAAATTAAATATTAAACATTAAATATAAGTTACCCTCTAAATGTTACAAATATTTTAACAAAAAAGTTTCTGTAGTGTTTACACACGCGTGCGCGCTCGGGCGCATGCGACAAAACTAATGGTAGAATTAAAAGAGGATTTTTCTGATTTCTCTCAGTTATAGACACATATTTTAGAAGATTAACATCTATTAAACTAAGGTGGTCTTATGATATTAAATTGCATTTTATAAACCAACAGATAGAATTTTAATATTATAATGCCCCAATGGGATGGGATTACAGAAAAGAAATTACCGCATGTCTTCTTATTCGTGTCAGACGTGGAGGACGGTCACCTCGACTCACCTGCCACATATTTGTGTCCTTACGGTACTTGAACCATCTGTGTGGACAGGTTAATAATCTTTAATAATCTGAACAAACACGATGTACCACGTATTTTACATCCGAGAGGCTCCGAACTTCCTATTTACTACAGATTAACATAAGTGTTTAAGGACGAACAAACAAAAGGATTAAACATTTTAATTTTCCGTAAAACAATGATTTGGCCCTTAAGATTTAAATAAAACAGATATTTTTTAAAAATATTTTACAAACATTCCACGTATCTATCATTTCAGATCATCACTATATACTTCAGAATGTGTAAGATTGGACTGAAATCAACAACAACTTAGTCATCTTTTCTTATTATTCACTTGCTTGTGTCACCTAAAATCTTGTTTAAAAAAAACATAGAGTCAAAGCAAATCTAAAAAATATTGTAACACTATAAGTAACTCACATATATCATCATCATCATCATCATCATCATCATTATTATTATCAAAATCATTATTATTACTATTATTATTATTATCATCATCATCGTCATTATTATTATTATTATTATTATTTACTGATTCAACATTGTTCTAGTTTCTTGGCAACAACATATTGAGGTGTTGTTTTTTTTCTTTAATAATAATAATTGTTATACAAGTAATTAATTTGACCAATCTTTCATTCAACAGTATTTTTAAAAGAATAACATCAAAAGAGATGTCTCAGGCAATCTTTTTATTGCTTATTAAACTTATAATTATCAACAGTTAGGTAAAAAATTAAAAATAAATAGAGTATAAACAACACGGTCGGTTTTAAATAGATCAAGTAAAATACACTGTCTTTCAATGTCTGGTTGGAGATGCAATTAAGGACAGATATTTAAGTAGTGATTGAATAAAAGTAAGAAGGGATCTTTATTAGAGTAGAGTGAGTAATGGTGTTTAATGTCCCAGTCAAGAATATTTCACTTAGATCGAGACGTGATCTTTATTAGACTTCTTTTATTATTTGATTTTTACCAGGATATGTCATATATTGTGAGTCTTCTATAGAAGGAGGTTAGCATCATTGTCCTTTTTAGCACTACTCACTACTATGACAATCTAAAACTATATGAGCCAGAAGACCGGTGTCATTTGGTCAGTTAATATCCATGAGGTAGCACTCTAAAGTAAACAAGGCAAGTCACTTTTGCAAAATATACAAAATCGGTGAAAGAGCAGTGATTCAATTTTTTTTTATAATTAAGGTTTAGCAACTAAGGACATATATATGCTACAGTATACGGGGCGGGTTGCAGAACTGAAGCGCGGCATGCAGGAGCCTTAAGGATGACCACGGTTCTGGATGACCTGTCACTATTGCAACCTCAGAAGTGTTAAGTTATGACTGACAGGCGACATATAGAAAGATACATAATAATATATAACGCAATTGGCTTTTAACAAAGAAAAGAGAGTACATTCCATTCTGACAGAGAATCTTGCAATGAGACAGCCTTCAGCTCATTGGGTAACAAAATTTCTGATTGATATTCGGAAGCACACAAGGCACGCTTTGTGACGTGTTAATCTAAACATTTAAGAAGTAGATGTTGTTAACTTTCTTCAGAGATTTGTTACAAGAGATAAAACGTGGGTTCATCATTTCAACACAGAGGCCAAACATCAGTATTAACTATTGAAGCACCGTTGTTTACTCGGCCAAAGAGACAAAGAATCATTCATCAGCAGCTGGTTATTGCCTAGGTTTTCTTGAATGCTGATGGTATTAAATTTTAGATTATCTCTAAAAAGGAACACACAATTAATGACACATACTATACACAACTTTAGAGGCAGAAACGGAAAATTTTAAAATTAAGCACCACTGAAAACTCGGTATAGGCGCGTAGTTCCACCAGAGAGATGTCCCTGTTCACAAGTCAATCATTACCATGCTGACATTAACGATTGTGGGTGGCTTTAAATTGCCTTATACGACTGATCTCTCACCATAAGACTTTCCTCTAAAATCAAAAACTGTCATTTCCGGTACCCACATGCAGTCAGATGTTGACGTCATACATGCATGCAGTATATAACAGTATATAACATTTTCTAAAAGTATTTAACGACAAAATTGATAAAATGCTTTACAACACAACCATCTACATATGTATTCATAAAAACAATACTTTACAACACAACCATCTACATATGTATTAATAAAAACAAGGCTTTAAAACACAACCATCTACATTTGTACATATGTATTCATAAAAACAATGCTTTACAACACAATCATCTACACATGTATTCTGTTATATACTGTATGTTAATAGAAACATAACAGACACGTGTAGATTCATTGAGAACTACTTTAATACTGAATACTACTACTGCGTGTAAGCATGTAATCTATATTGTATTTCTACGCTTACGTATAACACATGTAAACCGTATCTGATACACCACATATTCATAAAAACAATGCTTTACAACACAACCATCTACACATGTATTCATAAAAACAATGTTTTACAACACAACCATCTACACATGTATTCATAAAACAATGCTTTACAACACAACCATCTACACATGTATTCATAAAAAACAATGTTTTACAACACAACCATCTACACATGTATTCATAAAAACAATGCTTTTTAACACAACCATCTACACATGTATTCATAAAAACAATGCTTTACAACACAACCATCTACATATGTATTAATAAAAACAAGGCTTTACAACACAACGATCTACACATGTATTCATAAAAACAATGTTTTACAACACAACCATCTACACATGTATTCATAAAAAAACAAGGCTTTACAACACAACCATCTACACATGTATTCATAAAAACAATGTTTTACAACACAACCATCTACACATTTATTTATAAAAAAAACAAGGCTTTACAACACAACCATCTACACATGTATTCATAAAAACAATGTTTTACAACACAACCATCTACACATGTATTCATAAAAACAATGTTTTACAACACAATCTTCTACATATGTATTCATAAAAACAATGTTTTACAACACAACCATCTACACATGTATTCATAAAAAACAAGGCTTTATAACACAACCATCTACACATGTATTCATAAAAACATGTTTTACAACACAACCATCTACACATGTATTCATAAAAACAATGTTTTACAACACAACCATCTACACATGTATTCATAAAAACAATGTTTTACAACACAACCTTCTACACATGTGTTCATAAAAAAACAATGTTTTACAACACAACCTTCTACATATGTATTCATAAAAAACAATGCTTTACAACACAACCTTCTACACATGTATTCATAAAAAACAATGTTTTACAACACAACCTTCTACATATGTATTCATAAAAACAATGTTTTACAACACAACCTTCTACACATGTATTCATAAAAAACAATGTTTTACAACACAACCTTCTACATATGTATTCATAAAAACAATGTTTTACAACACAACCTTCTACACATGTATTCATAAAAAACAATGTTTTACTTTAAATTTATGCACTGCTTTGATTGACTTAAGAAACGTCTTCAATTCTAAACAATTTAAAAAGTTGGTTGGTTTTATGAAATCGTTTTGATTATATAAAAAGTTTTTGACCAATAAAGTCACAGAGAGAGAGAGAGAGAGAGAGAGAGAGAGAGAGAGAGAGAGAGAGAGAGAGAGAGAGAGATGCACATAAATAAGTTTGAAACATCTCGATTTTTTGTTTTTAGAAAACTATCAGTACACATTTATGATCGAAGCTTAAATAACTGTACCCAATAAGTGATAGCTCTGATCAAATAAAACTCTTTTATGAGATTGAATATTAATTTTTGGATAAAATTTAAAAGCATAATCCTTTTTTCTTTTAAAACCTCTACCCAATTAAATGTTTTAGAGTGATACGCTATAAAGTCATTTTAAATTAACGAAATGATACTTTAAACAGTGTGAAGGAATTTTTTGCCCAAAGCAAAACAGTAACTTAAGTTTACTTTTTATTTGAAATTAAAGTGTTCTGAATTTAGAAAATTAATACGATTACAGTAATTAGTGGGTCAAGTTCAGGCCACGATTTGATCGACATAATTTTACCATTCTAATAATTCGAATTAAGTGAAATTACTGAAAACTTTAAAGTCAAGTTAAGGAGAGAAATTAACGATTGATTTATACTGATACCTATCTATCTATCTATCTATCTATCTATCTATCTATCTATCTATCTATCTATCTATCTATCTATCTATTTAAATATTTATTTTTTCATTTTTTCATTTATTTATTTATTTATTTATTTATTTATTTATTTATTTATATGTTTTTCGTGTAGAAATTATATACAGGTCTGTATTTTACTTTTTCTTATGTAGTAAACATGCCATCAATAAATAATAATAATTATAATTTTAATATTTATTGGCATAAAACAATTTAATTACTATGTTGTACAGCATACTTCTGATAACATGCTTGAATTTTTTCCTTTGAAAGACATAACTTTCCAATACGTTTCAGAATGGTGTTATAAACGTTTGGTTTTTATCCGGGCATTTGTGTATGGTACGCTTATAACATTTAATGACATAAAAATATTTACAATGCTTACAAATGGTTTATGTACACTATGTATCTATATTATCTACATGTATATATAAAGATGTTTAATGACGTTTTATGTATCTTTCTATTGGACAAACGATGCCACTCTAAAATACCCCGTAATGAATGAAATTCCACTCAAAATTTTACTATACATCACATCCTTATTTTATGTATCCTCCTGATCGTAAAATGCCTATCTAAGTTTATAATATTGTAAAGTGAATTTAAATAAAAATTTCAGGGGATTTCCCTAAGTTATGAGATTAGCTTATATAGATCCATCCTTGTTCTAACTACAGCAAAATAAAATGACATGTTTTAAACAAAAAATATATGAGAAAAAAAATTGAACCTTTAAAAAACGATTGAAAAAATAATAATCTTAACAAATGTTTAATTGACCAGATTCAGAGCAAGCTAATTTGATTTGAGATGTTCATCCAGTCAGGAAAAAAAGCTGATATCTTTAGTACACATAAGTGGGTTCATTCTAAACACACCATTTGCAATTATAAAATAAAAGATTATTTTCCACAAGTTTGAAGCTACAAAAACTTTTATCTTAAACAATTAAGTTATAATGAATCTTATACGGCTCAAAGTACACTGGAAATCTATTTGGGGAAGTAGGTGATTAAAATAATTAGTGTTGGGAAAACTTGTGTTCAGATCAGCAGTGCGTTATTTTATTGGGTTATTCGTTGATGAAGCATATAAACCGCGTTTAAATAAGAAAATAATTGTAAAATAAAAAAATTACTATAAAATATATTAAAACAAATAAAAACAGACAACATATAAGATTTTAACCCAGGACTTTGAGGTTATCATTTCCTACGTCCTACCACACAGCCAGCGTAGATGGTATTGGAATCGTATGCTTGCTAATATCAAGTATGTATATAGTTTGGGGCGATTAAGGGGTAATGTGTCTTATCTTTATTCCCAGATCTCAATGCCAGCGCATCTCTCTCCATCAACCAAAATTTGCAAAACAGAAGATAAAATATTGAAGTTTTGGTAGTCAAAATATCTTTGATGGAGAGAGTGTATTAATTGAAAAACACGATTATTTCCATCCAAATTTTCGTATTTGTATAGAAGTATGCAGAATGCAATATTTTGAAATGTATGTTTAAACACATAATGTAATGTTTTATCAAACTTTTAATATTAAAAACGTTTCGTTTTTGTACTCTCTTTTGGATGTTTAAAGTGTAATTATTATTTTAACAAATTTAAAATTTTGAATTCTATAGACGGATACCTCGGCGTTTTAAGAGTCATCCTTTTATATATCATAGGTGCATTGTGATTTGGTTTGATTAAACGAGGTTTTACGTTCCAGTCAAGAATATTTCACTTAAATCGAGACGTCACCAGCTAAAGGTGAAGTGGCAGAAATTTTTACCCTTTCAGTGCGCTTAGGACAATGTGCAAGAGGGGTTCTTTAACGTACCACGCCTGTCGTGACAAGGGGCATCGGTTTTAAGGTCTCCTCCGAAGGACCCCGTGACTTTTATTTGTAAATGTTGAGTGATTGGCGAAAGATCAGTCACTACCAACTTTCAAGTCGGTAAGACCTGGCTGAGGTTCGAACTCATACCTCCCAGGTACATTGTAAGTTACGTGTATAAAAGCTTCATTGTATCAAATAAAGTAAAAACTACTTTTATTTTACTTCTATTATCCTTTACATTCGGTGGTACGTATATCATGATATAGTTACGAATATTGCTTTTAACTCTTGTTTTTAACTTCTTGTAATGTCTTCTACGCAAAACTTAATATAAAGATATAAAACATTTGATTAAATCACGTATCTAGGCCTTGGTTTTACAATCATTCCTTGCCTAATTTTTAAGAACAAATAACAGTTTGTGAGCCAAAAATGTCATTATAAAAACCTAAATTGATCGTTAAAAAACACCGTAAACTTCTTTATATATACTGAAGTCTTAAAATGTTTGACAAGATTTCATGCCAAGTAGTACAGAGAATGGTCTTAGAACAACAGAAAAGTCCTATCACTATATGTTTTTATTTTTGCTTCACTTTGTTACAACAAACTGCAAAAATTAAAACAGAAATCTGTAATGCATAATAATAGCCTGTAAAAAGGTTAGAGAAATACAAAAATCACTGTTTTCTAAAAATCTGAAATACATCAAGACGAGCTATGTCATGACGTCAGAAAGGGAAATTTCGATCGTTAGAATACAATGTTATTACATGTTATAATGCACTCCGTAACTACGATATTATCAGTGAACTTTAGTTACCAACTTCTTACACGTATTAGTCAAAGATTCTGTGTACCAAGCTAATTAATCCAAATATTGATGAAAACCCCCCTAAATTGACCTATCCCACCATTCAATTGTGTTAATTTAAAAACCTTTTAATATCGGCGAGTTTTTCATCTACAAAATCCATTTATTAATCAAATAAACATCATATTGGTCATTTCTGGGTGACACTGATATTATGTTTACCTATATATACATATATGTAATTTAAACACACCTTTATAATTGACTATATTTGAACTCTTTTGTTTAATTACTTTTAAAAATAAAAAATTAAGATTCTAGTCTAATGTATTGGTTTAATACTGATATTGTTTACACGACTTTAGTGTAATATAACAATAAATTTTGAAATTTTAACTTATAAATAATCAGTTGATTTAACTCTAGAAAAATCAAACAGTTTGGAAACTTTCACTATAGTCTTGATCCAAGCTGGATCAAAGTTGTGGGTTCACTCCAAACTTTGTCTACTCAAAAAATTAGAATTAGAACTGACAGCTTTGTTTTTTTTTAGTACTTGTCACTTAAAAATGAACACGTCAGTCGGACATGAAGAATGAAATCTTAAGTGGGAAACATGTGTTGACAGCCAACGCAAACAAGATAAAGCTCGATCGGTACAATTTAATGGTGGGAAAAGTTAAACAAGAGAAGACAAAAAAGCATAATGGCAACACATTCCCCCCACGATGCTTAACAATAATATTAAAACTTAGCGTCATAAAACATGAAAGCCTTTCATTAGTAACCTTTGGAACATTCACCCAAATAACCATCTATGGAAAACAACGTAGAATCAATGACATGTCATATATGTCTCTGGTGGAATCAATGGCATGTCATATATGTCTCTGGTGGAATCAATGACATGTCATGTATGTCTCTGGTGGAATCAATGACATGTCATATATGTCTCTGGTGGAATCAATGACATGTCATGTATGTCTCTGGTGGAATCAATGACATGTCATATATGTCTCTGGTGGAATCAATGACATGTCATATATGTCTCTGGTGGAATCAATGACATGTCATGTATGTCTCTGGTGGAATCAATGACATGTCATATATGTCTCTGGTGGAATCAATGACATGTCATCAAATTGTTGGATTTGAGTTCAGGAATTCGACATCTAGATTGTTTATTAACGTGTATAGGTTTTCAAGACAAACATATGTATTGTATACATGTACATAATACTATATCGTTTATTTGGTATAAGTTAACCCATACTTAAATCTTTCAAAAACTAAATGGCCATTAATTGGTTTAGAAGAGAAAGGAAAACTATCCGAGGTAGCCAAACAGACAATACGTTTGTTTAATCTTCAGCTCTATAAGGGTTTGGTAGTTGATTATTCTCTGGGGATGCCAAACACAGACAAGACAAAAATAAAACTGACCATGCTTATTTATAATTCAATGTAATATTTTGCATGTGTTTAGAGTGAAGTATCAAAAGTAAAGATGAGACAAAATCAATTCTTGGTATTGGTGCGCAGCAATGGCGACTTTACCGGTGTCATCGGGCGAATTTTTTTTCTTACTCTAGAGTCACAAGTAAAAATGTCCTAACACTTGGAAAACTTTCAATGAGAAAATCCGTGGAGACAAACGGCGCCTTATCCTTACATTACGTTGATTTGGTATACTGCTAGTTCTATGTTAGATCGGAAGCAGGACATAAATTAGATTTTTCTGGAAACGATTTAATTTAAATAATAGAACAGAAAAATCCTCAATCTTTATCATTGTAAATACAATTAGCTCAGTAAAGTATGATTTCATGTCCGAGCACAATATTTTGGCTATGTATGCGGTTAATAACATTTATTAAACACATTATCAAAATCCTCACAGTCAAAATCCTCGATGTGTTTTTACGTCAATTGGATTTTATCACATTGTCGCCATCTTTGTTTTCGACTCTCCTGCTAGATAGGCTAGGTAGTAATTTTGTTCCGATAAAAATGTTCTAGATGCACGTTTTTATTGTTAAGCGAAATTTCGAGAAAAAATCAATGTTCTTGACAAGTAAACATCTTGTTTAAAGACACGCTACGGGAGTCGTAGAAAGCATCACAGACGACTTAGTCCTATATTTTGGTACTATTGGCACTAACCCAACAAAATATTGTTACAAAAAATGCAATTTCTTGATGTTTTGATCTGTGTTTTAAATAATTTTCAGAATGTTCTAGGTTTTATCCCCCTATCTGTGATAAATTATTTTCAGTTGTTTGGTTTTTTAATTATACATGAATTTTAAAGGAACATCTTCGTAACCAAATGAAAAAAAATTATTTAAAGTTTGCTTCTCCATGTTTTTTTTCTTAGATTGTCATGTCCATATTTATTAGCTAAAACAGGCTTAATTCTTTATTTCTACCGCAGCCAACAACTTTTATATCAAAGTTCTGAAAACCTTCAAATAAGTCCAACAAATTTTAAACAAAACAAGGACCTTCAATACTCGATATTTTTGGTAAACAAGGGCATTGTTTCAAGATGTACTACAGTGATCAGAGGATATTCACTTTGTTTTGTATACACCAAACACACAGAGGTTAGTAGCCTATGTAAAGTCTGAGTAGATTTAATGCATTTAAACAGTATTTGTTATTTGTTTGCCATCATTCTATATAGTTTGCAAGGTCATTGACCAAGGTGCAAGTTGTTACATTGAGTTAAATATTGTGGTCGTTTCAGTGAAAAAATGTGATATACATGTACAATATATAATAAACAACAGCAAAAATTATTATTATTGTTATTATTATTATTATTGTTCAAAAGGGGATTCTTTGAAAAGTGATAACCAATATAAAGCATATAACACAGAATTATTAGTCTTCTTTACCTACATATTACAAGTAAAGTTTGTTTACAACACTGCGGCGTCGTTATAAATGATTGCGTTTTACATCTGGTCTAATAATTTTGCAAGTTGTGATTGATATTTGGAAATGTTCACCTGTACTCTCCGATATATTATATTGAATATTGATATCTTATGTTGAATTAACAATCAAAAGTTTGTCAGAAAGTTCACTCGTACATTCGTAAGACTACTATACATCACACTAGCGTTTACATGTGTACAATTCAATGGCTTCCTAGTTTTTAACTTTTGATTTATGACAAGATTTTCTTCAAAACCCATTCGTTTGCATTACATACCTTATGCAAATTGCGAGCTTTTATTTGCGCTAAAGGACTTTGGTCTTTACAATTTTATTACCTTATTTTTCAATTATACCACAAATAGTAGAAAAAGACAAAAATACTATGTACATTAATTCAATGTCCATGTGCTATATTATTTAGCTTGGATGTCTTCATAAAATGATCAAAATAACTGTTGAAGTCACTGTTTTTGTGGCAGCGAGTTACGCAAAATATTTCATAGAAATTCTAATAACTTAATTAAGTTTGGTTTTTGACTTAAGTCTAGTCGTAAATCACTATGCGCATGCATGGTTACCATAGAATAA
>CM056610.1:16548808-16568808 GCA_029721355.1 Tegillarca granosa | reverse complement strand
TTTAGCCTTATCTTTAGTCCACAGCTAATATAGCGCAAAATTATTACATAAAGGTTTGTTGATTAATCTTTAAGGAATGGACTACCTTAAATCAGACAGACGACGACCTTATTTGATCACGCGTGTACTAAATGAAAATTAAGTGTTAAATCTGGTATAGGTAAAACTTACATATTTCAATGAGATTAGGGATTCCGAACACTGGCACTGGGTCACGCATGCGTAGAAGAGTAACTCAAAGTATATAAAAGTGTGATATATCCTGATGTTTAAATAACTTTAAAGTGTACGCTAGACTTAACGTTCTAAAGGTATTGCAGACTTAATATGAAATATAGTGAAAACATGAATTCTATTGAGTTACCACCGATAATGGAGAATTCCAAACATGGAAATATCTCAATATTGAACAGTCCAGAAATGAGACGGCTAAGTTATAACAGTGAATTCAGTTCTAAAGGAAACTCCAAGTCATCACAAAGCCATGGTTCATCTGGATCTAGTTACGCAAACTTCGGACACCATCGAAATTCGATTGTCAGTAGCGAAGAAACGAGAGATCTTAGATCCTGGAACAAATCAGAAAATTCTTCCAGGGGAAATAAAATCCGACTAGAACCTTTAGTTGATACGCCAAGAACCGGAAAAAATTCAGTGTTATCCATAAACGATTTAGATGTCTTGTCAAGGAACAAATTGGATGAAAAATCAAAGAAATTCGGAAGTTTGAATCAAAACAAAAACAAAAGTCAGACAATTCATTTAACAAGAAACAAGACTGTTGTAGAGGATGGTACAGTGATTCCCAGAAACAGTTTGCTCGGAAAACGACTTTTATCAATTCAAAATATGTCAAGTTTAACAAAAAACAAAAAAGTTGAAATTGAAATAGTGAAAGGTTTAAGGCGATACTCCTCCGCTTTAGAACTTTATATGGATAAAAATGAATTTCCAATTTACGAACCAAATGTAGACGGAGAGGATGGTTTTGATGATGATGACGAAAAGGAATATTATATCATAGAATGGTTAAGAGGAATCGAAGAGCGCGAAGCACCACCGGAACAAGAAATAGATTACATAGAAGAAAAAACACAAAAAGATACAGCCATACATATTGTGTACGGAGAAGAATAATACTAACTTTAATATTAGAGTTCGCTTTTGAACTTTTCAGGGTACATTAATTTGCTATTTCCGGGGAAATCACTGTAACAAAGGGAGAAGGGGTTTCCATGTTTTTTCTTACCATTCTTATCATTCAGATCAACCATTTCAAACTACCAAAGTGCCAAAATTAACATTTAACTTAATCATACAAAACTATGGAATGGAACGCTGCTGAATACTAGAGTAAATGAGGTAGGTGTATTATATTAAACCATTTGAGAGAGAGAGAGAGAGAGAGAGAGAGAGAGAGAGAGAGAGAGAGAGAGAGAGAGAGAGAGAGAGAATGTTTTTGGATTTTTTTCTAGTATTTGTTGTAAACCGAGCTTTTTGCAAATTTGATTACCTTAATAAAAACACAACTCTATTTTATTCTTAATTCGTTGCAAATTTTCTGATTTCATTATATCGCATTACCTAATAATTTTTCTATGAACTACATGTACATGTAATATACGCTTTGTAAGTATTGAAATCATAAAATAATGACCAGGACTCGTTACAATCTGACGATCCTTCTTTCAGGCTAGCGTGTAAACTTTTAAATCAAACTGTCATATTATAGATTTTCTAACTGAAATATTCAAAAAATTATAATATGAATCCTGGAAAAAAAAGCGTCTGTTTATCTGTGTCAAAATGACTAACTTCAGGTTTTTATAAACATTTTCATGATCTTCAAAAATTTTAAATTAGTGAATGTTATAAATATTGTTGCTTGTGGATAATAGTGAATTATTCATTTATCATAAAAAAATAGGAAATACTTCATCTGTTCTACTTTTTTATTTTCTAGAAAACAAGAGACTTTCCGTACATCGGAAAGTTTAAACCACATCTTAAATGAGCCGCTATAAATAGAAAGTAAAGATGGACTTTGTCAACTCGGAAGGAATTTAAATGTAAGTAAAATTATAGTCCTAGAACAAAGTTACCATAGCAACTATTTGTTGGATACATTTTTAATTTTCATTTTCTGTTTAAACTACGTAACCGACTTCACACAGCGTTGTAATTCCTGATTCGTGTATACGAGGTTGTCTTTATGACAACAGAGTGTTGTCTTTTTATCCGTTTCTATTTAATTCTATAATAATAATAATAATAATAATAATAATAATAGTAATAATAATTTTCTTTTAAAAAATACTATTTGTTAATTTATGTATACAATAAACCAAGTAAATTTCAGTTTTTCATTTTGTCATATTATAAATTTTTGAATATTTCATTCAGAAAATTCAAAAATTTATAATATGACAATTTGTCTAAAATATATTATATATTTTGATTTTTTTTATATTTTCAGACACATATCAACGCAATTTTCTACATATCAAAGTACATTCAGCATGTTTAAACCTCTGGAATTACTTAAAAATGTTGCCAAGCAACTGGAACTGTTTAAACAGAAACATAAACAAACATTGTTATAAAAATTCGGACACCTCAAACTCGTTCACGTTCGCATTTTTATCAAATTAGAAAAAAAAAATGTGAAGGTTTCATTCAAATTCAATAGAAAAAATAGTTTGGTAAAAATACTGTGGACAGATGTAACAATTTTACTACAACATAAACAATATACTGATTTTGAAACATTTCATTCATGGTACAGGAATCACGTATTTCATTTAAACATAGATTTACAGAGATTCTGTAATTTATAAATACTCAGCAACACTGCCAGTGATCATGTATATAACAAAAATACCTGTTAATATAAGTTAAAATAATAAAGTTATTTCTAAGATTTGTTTTTAAAGTTATTGAATTTGAAGGTATGTAAACTAGAATGTCCTGATCAAGATTACTTCTTTTATGTCGTGATATTACATATACCAGTCGTTTTTGTCAATTTTCTGTATTAAATTCTAATATCCTAATCAGGAACATTCACTTATATTTCTGGCAATTTAGTTTAATTTTTTAAAAATGTTATCAAAAAAATATCCATTTGTAGCGTGACATAACCAGTCAATGTTGTTTAATTACGATGTATAGAAGTATTATATTCTGATCAGGAATACCCCACTTGTATCTTGACATTACCAGTCAGGTTCATTTAATGACACTGCATATAGGCATTACATTTTGACCAGGAATACCTCACTTGTATCCTGACATTACCAGTCAATATTATTTAATTACAAGTTATAGGAGTATTACAATCTGACAAATAATACCTCACTTGTATCGTGACATTACCAGTCAGGTTTACAATATCCTTCGACAGAAACTACCGGTATTCAAAAGTAATCTTACAAAAGAAAAACACTTTTCAGAGAAAATGCAGGACATTAGCTCGAGCCCGAGACCTCTTGCACTAAGGACGTGTGCTGTACCAACAACGATTTCCAGACCGCTAGGAACCAGATGATGCCTGAACCATTTTTGTTTATATGCATTACATTCTGACCAGAATTGCCTCACTTGTATCATGAAATTTCCAATCAAGTTTATTTCATAACAATGTATATTAGCATTATATTCTAACCAGGAATACCTCACTTGTTTCGAGACATTACCAGTCAAGTTTATTTAATTATTATATATATAAGCATTATATTCTGAACAGGGTTCTCTCAATTGTATCGTGACTTTACCAGTCAATATTATTTAATTATGATGTATATAAGCATTACACTCTGATGAGGAATACCTAACTTGTATCGAGTCATTACCAGTTAATTTTTTTTTTTTTATTAAAATGTATATAAGCATTACACTCTGATAAGGACTACCTAACTTGTATCGAGTCATTACCAGTCAACATTTTTTTTTTATTAAAAAAAATATAAGCATTAGACTCTCATGAGAAATACCTAACTTGTATCAAAACATTACCAGTCAACATTTTTAAATTATAATGTATATAAGCATTGCACTCTAATGAGGAATACCTCACTTGTATCGTGACATTACCAGTCAATATTATTTAATTACAATGTATAGAAGTATTACATTCTGACAAATAATACCTCACTTGTATCGTGCCATTACCAGTCAGGTTTACAATATTCTTCGACAAAAACTATCGGTATTCAGAAGTAATCTTACAAAAGAAATACACTTTTAAGAAGAAATGCAGGACATTGGCTCGATCCCAAGACCTCTTGCACTAAGGACGAGTGCTGTACCAACAAAGATTTCCAGACAGTTAGGAAAGACATGATGTCTGAACCATAAATGTCTGGCGATTAAAGGTGAAAGTCTCAATCACCTAAGTATTATAGGCAAGAAAAGAAGATGGCTATTGTTCAAAAATAGACATCTACTAAATAAAACAAAACGTTTTATCAGAGTGGTAACAGACAGAAAGCTTAAGTGATCTTGCGCCCCCGAAAGGGCGAGTGGTCGATGACATATCCATCACGGATAAAATCAACCACTTTCCCATTTGACATCGGAGATTGCTCCGACATCTTGACACTATTCTGTTTGTACAAGTAACAGAAGAGAGCGGGAAGTATTGTTGGACTTCAGTCTGCGATGTTGTGTTATAAAGACCACTTAAATAATTTCGTTTTGGTGTCGCATAATAACTCATTTAAAATTCTCTTTGTCAATCCATTAAATATTTTACATTTAATTTCGTTATTAAAATAAATAAAATTGCATTTTTTATATAATTTTCTCAACAGGGCCTTTTTTAAATTAGTGAACTAATAGATAAAAATGTATTAAAGTTATTCTAATTTAGCATTTTAGCATTCCACATAACTCTTTACAACTTAAATTATTTTAGTGAAAACAACTCAACACAGGAAACCTACAGGACATATCATTATACTAGAAGTAAATCATCTTTAAATAAAGATGGCAAATAAGAATTCGTTTTGAAAAGAATACACCGTACCGTGCACAAACACACGCACACACACACACACACACACACACACACCGTGACACAAACACACCGTCACACACACACACACACACACACACACACACACACACACACACACACACACACACACACCAAATAACAGATATGTTATAATTTCTGACTGTTATTAATTTTACATGTCGAGGGTTACATTACAAGAAGCGGATTAGGAATTTTGTTTCACGTCACATTTTCTTAGCCATGGAAGACATTTAAATTAAGCTTAATATTGATGCGGTGTTCAATTTCTTATCTGCCTTACATTTTTTATTTAAATTGCTTGTGGTTCCCACTACTCTGACAACCAATGAACCAAAACATATGTACAGTGTCTGTGTAAGTAATTTTTATACTGTAAGAGCATCAGTAAACATGCAAGGTATGGCGAGGAATCGATCTTTGGACCTCACGCAATATAAGACAGTGTCCAACAAGCTAAGCCACATAGACTGCTCTATTCCAACTATAGTTCATAATTTTTTTGATGGTCCATCGCATTATAAAATCTCATTTATTTACTTATAATCTACACATATATATGCAATACATTCTGACCAGGAATACCTCACTTGTATCGTGACATTACCAGTCAAATTTATTAATAACAATGTATATAAGCATTATATTCTGACAAGTAATACCTCACTTGTATCGTGACATTACCAGTTAAGTTAATTTAATTATTATGTATATAAGCATGATATTCTGAACAGGGTTATCTCACTTGTATCGATACATTACCAGTCAATATTATTTAATTATAATGTATATAAGCATAACACTCTAATGAGGAATACCTCACTTGTATCGAGACATTACCAGTCAATATTATTTAATTACAATGTATAGCAGTATTACATTCTGACACATAATACCTCACCTGTATCCTGACATTACCAGTGAATATTATTTAATTACAATGTATAGAAGTATAACATTCTGACAAATAATACCTCACTTGTATCGTGACATTACCAGTCAATATTTTTTAATTACAATGTATAGGAGTATTACATTTCGACACATAATACCTCACTTGTATCCTGACATTACCAGTCAATATTATTTAATTACAATGTATAGAAGTATTACATTCTGCCAAATAATACTGCACTTATATCGTGACATTACCAGTCAATATTATTTAATTACAATGTATAGGAGTATTACATTCCGACACATAATACCTCACTAGTATCCTGACATTACCAGTCATGCTTACAATATTCTTCGACAAAAACTACGGTTATTCAGAAGTCAATACACAAGGAAATACACTTTTAAGATGAAATACAGAACATTGACTCGAAATCATGACCTCCTGCACTAATGACGTGTGCTCTACCAACAAAGATTTTCTAACAGCTTGGAAAGAGATGATGCTTGAACCATAAATGTCTAGCGATTAAAGATGAAAGTCTTTATCACCAAACTATTACAATCAAGGATAAAAGATGGCTGTTGTTCAAAAATAGACATCGACTAAATAAAGAAAGAGTTCTATCAGAATGGTAACAGACAGAAAGCTTAAGTGATCTTGCGCCCCCAAAAGGGCGAGTGGTCGATTACATATCCATCACGGATAAAATCAACCACCTTCCCAATTGATGTCGGATATTGCTCCGACATCTTAACACTATTCTGTTAGTATAATAACTCATTAAAAATTCTCTTTGTCAATCCATTAAATATTTTACATTTAATTTCGTTATTAAGATAAATAAAATTGCATTTTTTATATAATTTTCTCACCAGGGCCTTTTTTAAATTAGTGAACTAATAGATAAAAATGTATTAAAGTGATTCTTATTTGAATATTTTAACATTCCACATAACTCTTTACAACTTAAGATATTTTAAAACACGTAAGTAGTGAAAACAACTCAACACGGGAAACCTACAGGACCTATCATTATAATAGAAATAAATCAACTTTAAATAAATATGGCCAATAAGAATTCGTTTTTAAACGAATACACCGTACCGTGCACACACACACACACACACACACACACACACACACACACACACACCGTGACACACACGCAAACCGTGAAACACACACACACACACACACACACCGTGGCACAAACACACCGTCACACACACACACATGCACACACACACACACACACACACACACACACACACACACACACACCAAATAACAGATATATTATAATTTCTGACTGTTATTAATTTTACATGTCGAGGGTTTCATTACAAGAAGCGGATTTGGAATTTTGTTTCACGTCACATTTTCTTAGCGATGGAAGACATTTAAATTAAGCTTAATATTGATGCGGTGTTCAATTTCTTATCTGCCTTACATTTTTTATTTAAATTGCTTGTGGTTCCCACTACTCTGACAACCAATGAACCAAAACATATGTACAGTGTCTGTATAAGTAATTTTTATACTGTAAGAGCATCAGTAAACATGCAAGGTATGGCGAGGAATCGATCTTTGGACCTCACGCAATATAAGACAGTGTCCAACAAGCTAAGCCACATAGACTGCTCTATTCCAACTATAGTTCATAATTTTTTTGATGGTCCATCGCATTATAAAATCTCATTTATTTACTTATAATCTACACATATATATGCAATACATTCTGACCAGGAATACCTCACTTGTATCGTGACATTACCAGTCAAATTTATTAATAACAATGTATATAAGCATTATATTCTGACAAGGAATACCTCACTTGTATCGTGACATTACCAGTTAAGTTTATTTAATTATTATGTATATAAGCATGATATTCTGAACAGGGTTATCTCACTTGTATCGAGACATTACCAATCAATATTATTTAATTACAATGTATAGAAGTATTAAATTTCAACACATACGTCACTTGTATCGAGACATTACCAATCAATATTATTTAATTACAATGTATAGAAGTATTACATTCCAACACATACGTCACTTGTATCCTGACATTACCAGTCAATATAATTTAATTACAATGTATAGGAGTATAACATTCCAACACATAATACCTCACTTGTATCCTGACATTACCAGTCAATATTATTTAATTACAATGTATAGAAGTATTACATTCTGACAAATAATACCTCACTTGTATCCTGACATTACCAGTCAATATTATTTAATTACAATGTATAGAAGTATTACATTCTGACAAATAATACCTCACTTGTATCGTGACATTACCAGTCAATATTATTTAATTACAATGTATAGAAGTATTACATTCTGACAGATAATACCTCACTTGTATCGTGACATTACCAGTCAATATTATTTAATTACAATGTATAGAAGTATTACATTCTGACAGATAATACCTCACTTGTATCCTGACATTACCAGTCAATAGTATTTAATTACAATGTATAGAAGTATAACATTCTGACAAATAATACCTCACTTGTATCCTGACATTACCAGTCCATATTATTTGATTACAATGTATAGAAAATATTACATTCTGACACATAATACCTCACTTGTGTCCTGACATTACCAGTCAATATTATTTAATTACAATGTATAGAAGTATAACATTCTGACAAATAATATCTCACTTGTATCGTGACATTACCAGTCAATATTATTTAATTACAATGTATAGAAGTATTACATTCTGACAGATAATACCTCACTTGTATCCTGACATTACCAGTCAATATTATTTAATTACAATGTATAGAAGTATAACATTCTGACAAATAATACCTCACTTGTATCGTGACATTACCAGTCAATATTTTTTAATTACAATGTATAGGAGTATTACATTCCGACACATAATACCTCACTTGTATCCTGACATTACCAGTCATGCTTACAATATTCTTCGACAAAAACTACGGTTATTCAGAAGTCAATACACAAGGAAATACACTTATAAGATGAAATACAGAACATTGACTCGAAATCATGACTCCTGCACTAATGACGTGTGCTCTACCAACAAAGATTTTCTAACAGCTTGGAAAGAGATGATGCTTGAACCATAAATGTCTAGCGATTAAAGGTGAAAGTCTTTATCACCAAACTATTACAATCAAGGATAAAAAATAGCTGTTGTTCAAAAATAGACATCTACTAAATAAAGAAAGAGTTCTATCAGAATGGTAACAGACAGAAAGCTTAAGTGATCTTGCGCCCCCAAAAGGGCGAGTGGTCGATTACATATCCATCACGGATAAAATCAACCAACTTCCCAATTGATGTCGGATATTGCTCCGACATCTTAACACTATTCTGTTAGTATAATAACTCATTTAAAATTCTCTTTGTCAATCCATTAAATATTTTACATTTAATTTCGTTATTAAGATAAATAAAATTGCATTTTTTATATAATTTTCTCACCAGGGCCTTTTTTAAATTAGTGAACTAATAGATAAAAATGTATTAAAGTGATTCTTATTTGAATATTTTAACATTCCACATAACTCTTTACAACTTAAGATATTTTAAAACACGTAAGTAGTGAAAACAACTCAACACGGGAAACCTACAGGACCTATCATTATAATAAAAATAAATCAACTTTAAATAAATATGGCCAATAAGAATTCGTTTTTAAACGAATACACCGTACCGTGCACACACACACACACACACACACACACACACCGTGACACACACGCAAACCGTGAAACACACACCACACACACACCGTGGCACAAATACACCGTCACACACACACACACATGCACACACACACGCACACACACACACACACACACACACACACACACACACACACACACACACACACCAAATAACAGATATATTATAATTTCTGACTGTTATTAATTTTACATGTCGAGGGTTTCATTACAAGAAGCGGATTTGGAATTTTGTTTCACGTCACATTTCCTTAGCCATGGAAGACATTTAAATTAAGCTTAATATTGATTCGGCGTTCAATTTCTTATCTGCCTTACATTTTTTATTTAAATTGCTTGTGGTTCCCACTACTCTGACAAACAATGAACCAAAACATATGTACAGTGTCTGTATAAGTAATTTTTATACTGTAAGAGCATCAGTAAACATGCCAGGTATGGCGAGGAATCGATCTTTGGACCTCACGCAATATAAGACAGTGTCCAACAAGCTAAGCCACATAGACTGCTCTATTCCAACTATAGTTCATAATTTTTTTGATGGTCCATCGCATTATAAAATCTCATTTATTTACTTATAATCTACACATATATATGCAATACATTCTGACCAGGAATACCTCACTTGTATCGTGACATTACCAGTCAAATTTATTAATAACAATGTATATAAGCATTATATTCTGACAAGGAATACCTCACTTGTATCGTGACATTACCAGTTAAGTTTATTTAATTATTATGTATATAAGCATGATATTCTGAACAGGGTTATCTCACTTGTATCGAGACATTACCAATCAATATTATTTAATTACAATGTATAGAAGTATTACATTTCAACACATACGTCACTTGTATCGTGACATAACCAATCAATATTATTTAATTACAATGTATAGAAGTATTACATTCCAACACATACGTCACTTGTATCCTGACATTACCAGTCAATATAATTTAATTACAATGTATAGGAGTATAACATTCCAACACATAATACCTCACTTGTATCCTGACATAACCAGTCAATATTATTTAATTACAATGTATAGAAGTATTACATTCTGACAGATAATACCTCACTTGTATCCTGACATTACCAGTCAATATTATTTAATTACAATGTATAGAAGTATTACATTCTGACAAATAATACCTCACTTGTATCGTGACATTACCAGTCAATATTATTTAATTACAATGTATAGAAGTATTACATTCTGACAGATAATACCTCACTTGTATCCTGACATTACCAGTCAATATTATTAATTACAATGTATAGAAGTATTACATTCAGACAAATAATACCTCACTTGTATCGTGACATTACCAGTCAATATTATTTAATTACAATGTATAGAAAATATTACATTCTGACACATAATACCTCACTAGTATCCTGACATTACCAGTCAATATTATTTAATTACAATGTATAGAAGAATTACATTCAGACAGATAAGTCCTCACTAGTATCCTGACATTACCAGTCAATATTATTTAATTACAATGTATAGAAGTATTACATTCAGACAGATAATACCTCACTTGTATCCTGACATTACCAGTCAATATTATTTAATTATAATGTATAGAAGTATTACATTCAGACAGATAATACCTCACTAGTATCCTGACATTACCAGTCAATATTATTTAATTACAATGTATAGAAGTATTACATTCAGACAGATAATACCTCACTAGTATCCTGACATTACCAGTCAATATTATTTAATTACAATGTATAGAAGTATTACATTCAGACAGATAATACCTCACTTGTATCGTGATATTACCAGTCAATATTATTTAATTACAATGTATAGAAGTATTACATTCAGACAGATAATACCTCACTAGTATCCTGACATTACCAGTCAATATTATTTAATTACAATGTATAGAAGTATTACATTACGACAGATAATACCTCACTAGTATCCTGACATTACCAGTCAATATTATTTAATTACAATGTATAGAAGTATTACATTCTGACAGATAATACCTCACTTGTATCCTGACATTACCAGTCAATATTGTTTAATTAAAATGTATAGAAGTATAACATTCTGACAAATAATACCTCACTTGTATCGTGACATTACCAGTCAATATTATTTAATTACAATGTATAGAAGTATTAAATTCAGACAGATAATACCTCACTAGTATCCTGACATTACCAGTCAATATTATTTAATTACAATGTATAGAAGTATTACATTCTGACAAATAATACCTCACTTGTATCGTGACATTTCCAGTCAATATTATTTAATTACAATGTATAGAAGTATTACATTCTGACAAATAATACCTCACTTGTATTGTGACATTTCCAGTCAATATTATTTAATTACATTGTATAGAAGTATTACATTCTGACAAATAATACCTCACTTGTATCGTGACATTACCAGTCAATATTTTTTAATTACAATGTATAGGAGTATTACATTCCGACACATAATACCTCACTTGTATCCTGACATTACCAGTCATGCTTACTATATTCTTCGACAAAAACTACGGTTATTCAGAAGTCAATACACAAGGAAATACACTTATAAGATGAAATACAGAACATTGACTCGAAATCATGACCTCCTGCACTAATGACGTGTGCTCTACCAACAAAGATTTTCTAACAGCTTGGAAAGAGATGATGCTTGAACCATAAATGTCTAGCGATTAAAGGTGAAAGTCTTTATCACCAAACTATTACAATCAAGGATAAAAAATGGCTGTTGTTCAAAAATAGACATCTACTAAATAAAGAAAGAGTTCTATCAGATAGTAACAGACAGAGAGCTTAAGTGATCTTGCGCCCCCGAAAGGGCGAGTGGTCGATTACATATCCATCACGGATAAAATCAACCACCTTCCCAATTGATGTCGGATATTGCTCCGACATCTTAACACTATTCTGTTAGTTCAATTAACAGAAGAGAGCGGGAAGTTTTGTTGGACTTCATTCTGCGATGTTGTGTTATAAAGACCACTTAAATAATTTCGTTTTGGTGTCGTATAATAACTCATTTAAATTCTCTTTGTCAATCCATTAAATATTTTACATTTAATTTCGTTATTAGATAAATAAAATTGCATTTTTATATAATTTTCTCAACAGGGCCTTTTTTAAATTAGTGAACTAATAGATAAAAATGTATTAAAGTGATTCTTATTTGAATATTTTAACATTGTACATTAACTCTTTACAACTTAAGATATTTTAATACACGTAAGTAGTGAAATCAACTCAAAACGGGAAACCTACAGGACCTATCATTATAATAGAAATAAATCAACTTTAAATAAATATGGCCAATAAGAATTCGTTTTTAAACGAATACACCGTACCGTGCACACACACACACACACACACACACACACACACACACACACACCCACGCCGTGACACACACGCAAACCATGAAACACACACACACACACACACACACACCACACACCACCGTGACACACACACAAACCGTGAAACACACACACACACACACACACACACACACACACACACACCAAATAATAGATAAAACTATTATAATTGCTGCCTGTTATTGATTTTACATGTCCAGGGTTTCATTACAAGAACTAGATAAGGAATTTTGTTTCACGTCACATTTTCTTAGCCATGGAAGACATTTAAATTAAGCTTAATATTGATGCGGTGTTCAATTTTTTATCTTCTTTACATTTTTTATTTAAATTGCTTGTGGTTCCCACTACTCTGACAACCACTAAACCAAAACATATGTACAGTGTCTGTATAAATAACTTTTTACTGTAACAGAACCAGAAAACATGCAAGGTAAGGCGAGGAATCGATCTTTGGACCTTCACGCAATTTAGGCAGTGTCCAACAAGCTTAGCCACATAGACTGGTCTATTCCAACTAAAGTTCATAAATTTTTTATGGTCCATCGCGTTATAAAATCTCATTTATTTACTTATAATGTTCATGTATATAAGCATTATAATCTGACCAGGAATGCCTCACTTGTATCGTGACATTACCAGTCAATATATTATTTCATTACAATTATAGAAGTATAACATTGTGACAAATAATACCTCACTTGTTATCGTGACATTTTAAGTCAAGTTTACAATATTCTTCGACATAAAACTACCGGTATTTAGATGTATCTTACAAAAGAAATACAATTTTTAGAGAAAATGGAGGACATTCGCTCGACCCCGAGACCTCTTGCACTAATGACGTGTGCTCTACCAACAAAGATTTCTAGACCGCTAGGAAAGAGATGATGCCTGAACCATACACATGTAAATGTCTTGTGATTAAAGGTGAAAGTCTCTATCACGAAACTATTATAGTCCAAGGTTAGAAGATGGCTATTGTTAAAAATAGACATCTACTAAATAAAGAAAGAGTTCTATCAGAATAGTAACAGACAGAAAGCTTAAGTGACCTTGCGCCCCCGAAAGGGCGAGTGGTCGATTACATATCCATCAGGGATAAATTCAACCACCTTCCCATTCGATATCGGAGATTGCTCCGACATCTTAACACAATTCTGTTCGTTCAGTAACCAGAAAAGAGCGGGAAGTATTGTTGTACTTCAATCTCCGATGTTGTGTTATAACGACAACTTAGATAACTTCTTTGTGGTGTCGTATAATACTTTATTTAAAATTGTTTTTGTAAATCCGTTATTTATTTTACATTAGAATTTGTTAATAAGATAAAATAAAAATGCATTTTAATATTATTTTTTCAACAGGGCCTTTTTTAAATTAGTGAAAAAAGATGAAAAAACATTAAAGTTATTCTCGTTTTAGCATTCCACATAACTCTTTACAACTAGAAAATATTCAAAGTTTGGTGACCACAGCTCAACGTGGACTACCTGCAAGACATGTCCACATAATAGATTTTAAACAATCTTTCATAGCGACGACAAGTCAGAGTTGATTTTTGAAAAATGACATTACACATACACGCACGCACACACACACACACACACTACTCTCTCTCTCTCTCTGTCTCTCACACACACACTCACACACACACACACACACACACACACTTGCCATTTTCAAAAGAAAAATTTTGCACTATGGTTAAATTAGTCTTTTGCGATGAAACGGACCGCTGTAGATTTGAATAACTTTTCTTTCACAATTACTGAACAATGACTGGTAAAAACTTAATATCCCGATAAAAATGAAAACATTAAAAAATTTAAAAGCTGAAATATAATTTGCAATTATTATAATGAACAATATTTAATAATTATTTGAATACATACAAGTTTTGTGTTTGACGTCATTTAATTTTTTGCAATTTGGTATAGAAAAAGAAGGTATTGATTGATAAAATGGTGCATATCATCAATGCCGACAATGGTCTTATATGTACTTTAAATTGAAAATTAAATTTAAAATTTTTAATTGAATTAGAGATTATTATCTTGGTTTTCAAAGGGTTTTACACGGTGTATAACGGTAAAGAATTCCCTTTTGTTCATATCAAATTGTCAGACAATAGATTTCCATGTCAATTTCCATGTCAATCAATGTACTGTTTATAATCAATGAACATGTATATTGTACACGTGCTGATGTCAATAATATCTCAGAACATTTGTGGTTTTATGAAAGATAATAACTTGTTGGGGGTGGGTCATTGGGTTAACATTTTTACACCCAGTGAACAATAAATAACACCTTCACTTTAAAAAAGGGAGGAATTGGTTTTAACAACAAAAGTCTGATGTTTTATATATTCTTCTCCTACACGGAGTACATTTTCTTTTACAATGTTAATAATATGAGAGTTGTTTTATATAATTTTAAATTTTCAAAGGTTTATATACATATGGACCATTGGTATTTAACGTGGTTGGATGTTTGGGGTTCCTAAAATAGTACTATAACCTCGCCACTGGACATTTATTGCATTGTCCGTCTAAATTGGTGACTTTATTGTCCCAATGTGTTTAAGACGTCTCATCAAATAGAGATGAGTTTTGTTCTTGGTTACATGAGCCATGAGATGTTTTAATGGCTCCATATAGGTTATATTTTGTTGTTTGTTATCATTTTTCGGTAATTTGTCGTTAAGGAAATGCCAAAATCATGAATAAAGAACCTTCTAGCGCGGGCATGTGTGTTGATTTTATATCATTATTGAATGATGTGTGTCTTAAAGCAAAGGGTCGCCTCGGTGGGTAAGAAGTAATGCCTATTTGGAATGAAAGGTCATCGGTTCTATAGCTAGCCTCAGTCGGTTCATATATAAGACTTTAGACTTTTGAGAACTTCCCCAATGTCTAGCGCTCGGCATTAAGAGGTCTGGATATCATCCGTTGAGACTGACGGGGCGGTATGCTGGTCAGGTATTGGCTATATAAGGCTAACACATTAAAGTCGTCTTGAGTATGGTCAGTACAAGGCATATATAAAAACATACTCGCATATTTCAAGTACATTCGAACTTGTTCTAAAAATAATCATTGATGATTAATAAACTTGCTCTCGTCGCGAAAAGCTTAAAATTGCTGATGTGACGTTAAACAACATTAGAAAGAAATATTCAAAATTCTACACATGACAAACATAACAACTAAATAAAAGTGATTGTTTACAGATCATATATAGATTGATTCCAGTTAGTATATGAAAGTTTGTGATTGGCTTTCCAAAACATGATAACTTCTGTGCCTTTCTGGGTTTCTTACCTGTACCAAAGCTCGTTATGTTGATAGAAATAAAGACTTTGTACAATTTGTAAAAATGTAGGTACATAAACTCTATTACAAAAGTTTCTCTTTAGTTTTTTCTTATGTTTAAATAGAATTATTTTGTTTCTCAGAAATATATTTATAATGTTAATAATATAAGAAGAATCAATATTTTACGTTTCCTCAATTTAAATCAATTCAGTCGACAAATAAATATAGAAAGACACAATCCCCTCACATACCAAGTGCCAATTAACAAACCTAAATATCGTTCTTTATTATTTATTTATTTATTTATTTATTTATTTATTTATTTATTTATTTATTATTTTTAGGAAGATAGTTGAGTGGTTCGAAGAAAACAGGATCCTCTATCATCGACTTTGTGTATGCGACACATAGAAGTTCGATGCATTACCGAACAGATTTTTATTTAAAAATAACTTAAATTTAAAACATAAAAAAAATAAATACTTTAACAAATGTTCATCAAATTAAGGCAGAAAGATGCATCCTCTATCATATATAGGAAGATTACATTGATTTCAGATTCCATGTCGGTATTTGCTCATCTTTTCCCTTTCATTTATTCATGAGTGAAGATGTTGTTTTACATTCCAATCGAAAGCATTGCAACTCCTACCGAGGCGATCACCCCTGGGACGGCGGACATTGCATTCCTACCGAGGCGATCACCCCTGGGACGGCGGACATTGCACTCCTACCGAGGCGATCACCCCTGGGACGGCAGACATTGCACTCCTACCGAGGCGATCACCCCTGGGACGGCGGACATTGCATTCCTACCGAGGCGATCACCCCTGGGACGGTGGACATTGCACTCCTACCTAGGCGATCACCCCTGGAACGGCGGACATTGCACTCCTACCGAGGCGATCACCCCTGGGACGGCGGACATCGCACTCCTACCGAGGCGATAACCCTGGGACGCCGGGGTGAACAAAATAACCAGCAACTACCCATTTAAATCCAAACGACAAGGGGCAGTCTTATCATTAAACTATCATTTAAGATATCTTGGTTAGATTTTTATGTTGTTTTTCTAAAGTAAAATAAAATTTTGATTATCATAGATTATTGAATTTTATAATCTTTTAAAAGAGTCGATTTTACCTAACTTCTAAGCTATTTCATTGGCGATAACACGTACACACGCATTACAACGGACACCACTTTGTAAGGGATAATACATACATTGTTATACTTATCAGGTAAATATTATGTTCTGCCTTTGATTTTTAACATATAGCTATATAAATAAAGTATAAGCAAGTCACATAAAGGCTAGGATACTTTCAATTACATACATAAAATTCTTTAAAAAAATCTTTATCAAGTGAGCTATCAACACATTATCAACATGAATTAAACAAGAGACATTTTATCAAATAAAAATAAGAATTGATATACATTTAGTGACGTCATTCGGTTTTTTATTAGTTTTATTCTTTTGGAAGTTTTGTGTTTCAAAATATCACCAACCAAGCATTCTTATCTAAAAAAAAATGTCATATACCATTTTTTGAATTTAATCATAAAATACATTCAAAAAATGGTATATGACAATTATTGTCATATACCATTTTTTGAATGTATTTTATGATTAAATTCAAAAAATGGTATATGACAAAAAGTTAAATAAATGAATACTACTTTTTGTTTAATTTTGGTTTTAAAAGAAAAAAAGGTAATCAAATTTCACGAAATAGCATACAATTTGTCGTCTAAGCAAAATCAAGAGGCAAAAAAAAAAATAAATAAATAAATAAAAATAAATAAATAAATAAAAGAGAGAAAAGATTGCAGTTACCAGTTGCCATATAACCATTGGAGTTTGTTGTATCATGTCCAGATATTCGAATTTTTACCAAATGAGATATTTCAAATTCTGCAAATAGTAAGATGGCAAACAGTTTTCATATGCAGAATTTTTAATGCATGTATTACTTTTGAATGAAAAAATTCTTCATATAACAGTTGATATGACGGATATTTACATCTTACATCTTCATTTTATTGTCCGGGTATTTTTTATGTATCTATGTACACCGTGTAGGACGAGATTGACAGAAAGTATTGTTCCGTTTGTTTCATTTAAATCAAGTGAGTCATATCAAACCCGAATACTCGAGCCAGAAAAAATACCCTCCACATCTGTACTGGGAAAGGTTTTATCTTAACCGAAGAGAGGCAGTTTGAGGTGTTGTCATGTTCAGATTTTTGAATATTTCTTTTGGAAAAATAATTCTACACATGGCAGTGTTATAGACAATTCAACCAGCGCTGTGGTATTACTAGCCAATAAAAGGGTGAACTTTAAATAGCCTGTATGAGGATTATTTTCCCATAAATTTTTACTAAAACCGAAAAATTTAATCAATTATTTACATGTATTTTGAATAAATTAAATAAACAAAAAATCATTAAGAAAACTTTTAGATATTAAATCACGTGAACTGTCAATAAGTTTTATAAACGCAAATTAAACAGAAGTATGTTTACAAATCAGACCATGAAATATAAATATTTTTTGAAAAAAAAAACAAACTTTTAATTTGCACAATTAGTTAATAGAATTACCAGTTAAAATCTAAAATTTATTTTATTTGACGTCATTTTATGTGAAATATCAAAGAAGTTTTGTATTATTTTGGCACACGTATCGCTGATTAATCCCCCCAACCAAGCATCAATCGATAATATCAGGTATTGAAATGCCTGAATTAATGAATAATGTACATGCTAGAATTTATTTGAAAAGTACAATGTTCAAATAGAATTGAAAAATCAAGATCACACATCGTTACGACGACGGTATACACCCTACTGTTTTAACATTTCTTATCTTCATATTGACTCTTTGCCTGAGTGTGTAGTGGAGAAGATGGACACTTTAGGATTTTTTAACATTTTTTCAGAGATGAAAAACGCTCGTTATTCCGTTTGCTTGCAAAGTTGCCTTCATACTGACAATCAACATCATTTCAAAACAGTTCAATTGTTTTTTTTTTTCACCAAGCACGTTGTTTTTAAGCACGCGCTGTAAGCAATTAAAGCTGATTATCGATATCCAAGCGTTAGTCTCCGGTCTCAGAAGCGTGGAATGGCGTAAAAGTATTTTTCGCCCAAGTCAAGGTTATTCTAGCTTTATCAGGCAGTCAGTTCTGGAATAATAGAAAACCGGAGCACCATTAAAAAACCCCACCGACACTCAGCAAACAATCAACAAACTTCTGACACTAGGAACCGTGTCTGAGGAGGCACTAGGAACTGTCCGAGCAGACACTAGGACTGTCCGAGCAGACACTAGAACTGTCCGAGCAGCACTAGGAACTGTCCGAGCAGACACTAGGAACTGTCCGAGCAGGCACTAGAAACTGTCGCAGCAGACCACTAGGAACTGTCCGAGCAGGCACTAGGAACTGTCCGAGCAGGCACTAGGAACTGTCCGAAAGACACTAGGAACTGTCCGAGCAGGCACTAGGAACTGTCCGAGCAGACACTAGGAACTGTCCGAGCAGACACTAGGAACTGTCCGAGCAGACACTAGGAACTGTCCGAGCAGG
>CM056610.1:16458829-16548708 GCA_029721355.1 Tegillarca granosa | reverse complement strand
TAGAGTCAATGTTTGATAACTGTACTTGCAACGTGAAAAAGAAATGGATAATCCGACAAGATCCTTATCCCCATCAAACTTGAGATGAGAAAAACTGTTTAACGCCCCAGTCAGGTATTTTTCATTATATTAAGTCGGTTAGTTGCCCGGGGAAAATCATCGACCTTTGGCAAGCAAAATGACAAACTTTCCCACACTAGGATCTGCCCGAGTGGGATTTGAATTTAGGCGGTGAGAGGCGCTTTGTCTGTGAGCGTTTAGACCATTCAGCCATTGAGGCCCCCGTGAAATGTTGAGATATTGTTTTGAATTACATAGGTATTTGCTACTTCTGATTTATCAAACTCTGTTCAATACATGTGGAGGTAAAGCATTGAGTTCTACTTTCTAATAAGTGTTAATGGTGCAAGGAATTGTTTGTTTCAACTGTCTACTGTTGCTCACTTTGTTGATGTTCTTACCTTCTGTACACATATCGCCTTTCCAACCGTCATTGCATCTTCTGAGAAGACAAGATCCTTGATAGAGTTACATGGTTGATACAGACAATTAACCGAACATGTTTCACGGCAAGATAAGCCAAATGTTCCCGGAGTACAGTCTGTAAAGTTAAAATGATAACTTCAAAATAGATTGTAACCTAAAATCATGAGTCGTAATATATTTTGTTTTAAGACAACGAGCCACATTTCGCTGAGGGTTTACTTTTTCATAAGCATGAAGTAGCCTATGCGAATGATTGTCCTTTTAGCCCTAAGGTGAAATCGAAACACGTGTACTTAGCATCAGACAATGAAACCAAGAGCATGAAAGAATATATGTTTATCAAACAAAAGATAAACGTATACTTGAACAACTGTATAAGGATATTACAATTTAAGACAAAGGACTAATAGGCGATCTCAGACAACACAATATTGCATTAAAATGTTTACAGATTGAATCCAGATTCATTTTTTTCACCATAAAAATAAAAAGCAAGCCGGAACAAACACAATTTTTAAATTACTCCCAAAAAATCTCCAAAATGAAGATTTTTATGTCTGAGTAATAAAGTAAACGGATACAAGTAAAGTGTTACCTTCGGTGCAATTAAATCCCATCTTCCCACTTGTACACGTCGTGCAGGCACCAGTTTTATGGTCACACGTACCATTTACACAGTTAATAGAACAAGAAGATTACATCCGGGTCCATAAGTTCCCCGATCACATACTAAATTAAATTCAACAGGCAAAACATTGGTATTGTTAAAATTGCTTTAGGTCAAAGTAAACAATTAATACTAGTCTCTAACATCCATCAATAAAACAAAAAGAATGATTCCTAATTAAAAATGTAATTTTGTCAAATAGAATTAAAATCAAGAATCAATCCCTTAAAATGAAACTTTAAAAATGGCAGGTGACAAGAAATATTGTTCAGATGACAAAGTAATTAAATATTTGGATACTTGTGTATCAAAATTTCCTCATAACATAACGTTAAAAATAATTATATTGTATTGCATTTTACTGCAACCTTGTATTTGATTGTATTGTATTGCATCGCACTGTATCGTTATCGAACAGTCCATTGTATTGTAATATTGTACTTTTTATACCAAATTGTATTGCATAGACTCTAATTTATATTTATTGCATTATAACAGGATGTGCGTTGATGTGTTCAAAAATTCAGAAGAAGCATTAATAAAATTTAAATAATAAGTATAATCCGATTTACCTTTATCACAATTATCTCCTTGGTAACCAATTTTACATTCACCAAGAGGACAAGAACCATTAACCCTATTACAGGGCTGATGTAAACAGAATTCAGAACAAGTTTCATTGCACCCAATTCCAAACGTTCCATTAACACAGACTGTGGAAATATAAGAACAGTTTTGAAACATTACTTATTAAGTGAAAAATCGCCAAAAAAGTTAGTATCACCAGCATTCTGTTTTTATTTCAAAAACAAACTGATTTTTCAGTCATTGTTATGCTTCGGGGTTTTACAAGTATTTAGATCTAGATTATTGCCCTTGAAGTTCTATAAGATAATCTTGAAACAATGATTGCAATTTAGTTAGCTGTAAGCAACTGTAACAATTAAATCTGTATTTTTTAAAATAATTATCAATAAATTACAATTTTAATTTATAAATCTATGATCAAAAGAGGTGTCTGAAGTAATATGTATTTTCTAAATACGTGGTATATCAGTCTTTCTTACCTTCGCTACAATTTGGGTCTTTGAATCCTGCCTCACAAACACCATCTAAGCACGTTCCTGTTATGTGATCACATGGTCCATTCAAACATTTCGCAGTGCAAGTGAAATTGCATCCTGGTCCATACGATCCTCCGTCGCATACTTATTATATAAAGTTGTCAAAAAGGTAAACAATAATTAACAATATTTATGTAAACATATGGGAAAATAAGATAATAATGCTGAATATTTTGTAGACATATAAGTTATTAAATATGTACTTAAACATTTGAAGTAGTCTTTTATACACCCTCAAGACAGAATTCATGAACTGCTTTACTAGGAACTTTGATTCGAAGATTACATCTGATTACATGATTAGGTTATTAAAGACCTTCTTTAATGAGATAGCAACATGTGTGCTCTCTCTTCTTATACCAAAGGACCCAATGTGTGCTTTCTCCTTATACCAAATGACCCAATGTGTATTTATTGTGTGATGAACATTAAAATGTTCCTACGCGTCATTGAATGGTATTGTGATGTAGCTTTGTCATACGTGTTCTGAATTTTATTGTAATTTTGTGTTGTTTTAATATTCACCTAATGTTATATTTCATAGTTTTGTAATGTGCCATTTCATTGTGTAGTTATCCCATGATTCCAGTTGTATTGTGTTGTGTAGTGACATATTTATTTTTTTTTAATTTATATTCGTTTTATTTGTTTATTATTTTTTTTATTTATTTATTTATTTATTTGCTTTGCTGTTTGTTCTGTAATTTCAGTGGTTGCGTTGTGTTAATATATACATTGTATAGTAGTGACGTCATCTGTTTAAATCCGACTAATGAAAGGTGAAAAGGTGATTTATTTATCTATAAACTGACGGTTGAGTAATTGTATACTAGTGTGTTTTAACTTCTCCAAGTTTCGTCTGTATAGCGTGAAAGATTGTTTTTACGTTGCGTGAGTGTCACGTAGTGACATTAACCTTAAAGTCATTCGTCTTTGCTTAAATTTTTAAGAGCCTTAAGCAGCCACTACAATTCAATACTATTACCGGAATCACAATTAGGTTCCTTCCATCCCGTCTTACAACCACCAACACATGCTCCATTGTCCGGATCACACAAAGTTCTATTTACACAATTCTCGGAACAATTAGTGTTGCAATTCAGGTTTCCGTAAGTTCCATATGGGCAACCTTTTTTAAAATAAAAAAGATACAGTAATTGTGTAAAATTATATGTTGTATGATGGCAACAATGAGCCCCTACTTGTTTCTTTTACTTTTTATCTTTTGTCTCGTACAAGTAATCACCAACATATCGACACCGTAACTTCACATTTATTCGTTAAAGTACATTAACGGTCGTTAAAGTACTTTAACGGAATAATAGTGACTTTGGCGCACATTAACGAAAATGAATTAACGGAATTTCAACTTAACGACCGTTAAAGTACATTATCGGCCGTAAATGAACTTTAACGAATAAAAGTGACTTTGACGCACATTAACGAAATCAATGGGCCGATAACACTATCGAGTTGTCGCCCCCTCATCCGCTAGAGGGCTACTACTCCCGGGGAGTTCACATAGATATGTCCAATTATGTGTGCAAAAAACACAGTGTCAGCATTTGTAACCGCTACTATAGAATGGTTACAAACGGTTACATGGTTACAAAATATTTCTTTTTTTCTAAACTGGCTTCATTTCCTAGATAGGTTACGGGGTTACAATGGTAACATTATGGCTAAATAGAGTTACACTAAGTTACAGATATTATTTTTTCAATTTTTTAAATCTTCCAGGTTACAAGGTTACAACGGTTACAAAAGTAACAACGAAGAAAAAAAACTCTTTCTCAAAACCCGCTTCATTTTCTGGATAGGTTACGGGGTTACAAAGGTAACATTATGGTTACATAGAGTTACACTAAGTTACAGATATAATTTTTCGATTTCTGAAAATCGCCCAGGTTACAAGGTTACAGCGGTTACAAAGGTAACACTATGGTTACATAAAGTTACACTACGTTACAGATATTATCTTTTCATTTTTTTAAATCTTCCAGGTTACAAGGTTACAACGGTTACAATGGTAACACTATGGTAACATAGAGTTAAATTAAGTTACAGATATTATTTTTATTTTTTTTTTAAATCTTCCAGGTTACAAGGTTACAACGGTTACAAAGTAACAATGAAGAAAAAAAACTCTTTTTCAAAACCCCTTCATTTTCTGGATAGGATACGGGGTTACAATGGTAACACTATGGTTACATAGAGTTACATTGAGTTACAGTTATTATTTTTCAATTTTTGAAAATCTTCCAGTTACAACGGTTACAATGTTACAACAGTTACAAAGGTAACATTGAAGAAAAATGGCTCTTTTTCAAAACCCGCTTCATTTTCTGGATAGGTTACGGGGTTACAAAGGTAACACTATGGTAACATAGAGTTACACTAAGTTACAGATATTTTTTTTTAATTTTTGAAAATCTTCCAGGTTACAACGGTTACAACGGTTACAAAGGTACACTATGGTTACATAGAGTTACGCTAAGTTACAGATATTATTTTTCAATGTTTGAAAATCTTCCAGGTTACAAGGTTACAACGGTTACAAAGGTAACACTATGGTAACATAGAGTTACACTAAGTTACAGATATTATTTTTCGATTTTTGAAAATCTTCAAGGTTACAACGGTTACAAAGGTACACTATGGTAACGTAGAGTTACGCTAAGTTACAGATATTATTTTTTAATTTTTGAAAATCTTCCAGGTTACAAGGTTACAACGGTTACAATGGTAACACTATGGTAACATAGAGTTAAATTAAGTTACAGATATTATTTTTTAATTTTTGAAAATCTTCCAGGTTACAAGGTTACAACGGTTACAAAAGTACACTATGGTTACATAGAGTTACATTGAGTTACAGTTATTATTTTTCAATTTTTGAAAATCTTCCAGGTTACAACGGTTACAATGTTACAACAGTTACAAAGGTAACATTGAAGAAAAATGGCTCTTTTTCAAAACCCGCTTCATTTTCTGGATAGGTTACGGGGTTACAAAGGTAACACTATGGTAACTAGAGTTACACTAAGTTACAGATATTATTTTTTAATTTTTGAAAATCTTCCAGGTTACAACGGTTACAACGGGTACAAAGGTAACACTATGGTTTACATAGAGTTACGCTAAGTTACAGATATTATTTTTCAATTTTGAAAATCTTCAGGTTACAAGGGTTACAAAGGTAAACACTATGGTAACATAGAGTTACACTAAGTTACAGATATTATTTTTCAATTTTTGAAAATCTTCAAGGTTACAACGGTTACAAAGGTAACACTATGGTAACGTAGAGTTACGCTAAGTTACAGATATTATTTTTCAATTTTTGAAAATCTTCCAGGTTACAAGGTTACAACGGTTACAATGGTAACACTATGGTAACATAGAGTTAAATTAAGTTACAGATATTATTTTTATTTTTTTTTTAAATCTTCCAGGTTACAAGGTTACAACGGTTACAAAAGTAACAATGAAGAAAAAAAACTCTTTTTCAAAACCCGCTTCATTTTCTGGATAGGATACGGGGTTACAATGGTAACACTATGGTTACATAGAGTTACATTGAGTTACAGTTATTATTTTTCAATTTTGAAAATCTTCCGGTTACAACGGTTACAATGTTACAACAGTTACAAAGGTAACATTGAAGAAAAATGCTCTTTTTCAAAACCCGCTTCATTTTCTGAAAAAGAGTCATTTTCTTCAATGTTACCTTTGTAACCTTGTAACCTGGGAGATTTTCAGAAATTAAAAATAATATCTGTAACTTAGTGTAACTCTATGTAACCATAATGTTACCTTTGTAACCCTGTAACCTATCAAGAAAATGAAGCGGGTTTTGCAAAAGAGCCATTTTTCTTCAATGTTACCTTTGTAACCGTGTAACCTTGTAACCTGGGAGATTTTCAGAAAATCAAAAATAATATCTGTAACTTAAAGTAACTCTGTGTAACCATAATGTTACCTTTGTAACCAGTAACCTATCCAGAAAATGAAGCGGGTTTTGAAAAAGAGTCATTTTCTTCAATGTTACCTTTGTAACCTTGTAACCTGGGAGATTTTCAGAAATTAAAAAATAATATCTGTAACTTAATGTAACTCTATGTAACCATAATGTTACCTTTGTAACCCTGTAACCTATCCAGAAAATGAAGCGGGTTTTGCAAAAGAGCCATTTTTCTTCAATGTTACCTTTGTAACCGTTGTAACCTTGTAACCTGGGAGATTTAAAAAAATTGAAAAAAATAAATCTGTAACTTAGTGTAACTTTATGTAACCATAGTGTTACCTTTGTAACCCCGTAACCTATCCAGAAAATGAAGCGGGTTTTGAAAAAGAGTCATTTTCTTCAATGTTACCTTTGTAACCTTGTAACCTGGGAGATTTTCAAAAATTCAAAAATAATATCTGTAACTTAGTGTACCTCTATGTAACCATAATGTTACCTTTGTAACCCTGTAACCTATCCAGAAAATGAAGCGGGTTTTGCAAAAGAGCCATTTTTCTTCAATGTTACCTTTGTAACCGTTGTAACCTTGTAACCTGGGAGATTTTCAGAAATTAAAAAATAATATCTGTAACTTAATGTAACTCTATGTAACCATAATGTTACCTTTGTAACCCTGTAACCTATCCAGAAAATAAAGCGGGTTTTGAATAAAAAGAAATATTTTGTAAAAAAAAATTGAAAAAATAATATCTGTAACTTAGTGTAACTCGTATGTAACCATAGTGTTACCTTTGTAACCCCGTAACCTATTCAGAAAATGAAGCGGGTTTTGAATGAAAAGAAATATTTTGTAACCATGTAACCGTTTGTAACCAGTCTATAGTCGCGGTTACAAATGCTGATACTGTGTTTTTTGCACACATAATTGGACATATATGAGTTCACAGTGTAAACAACTTGGTTGCTACTATTATGTACATGTATGTATGTATGTATGTATTTGTTTTAACGCATCGATTCTTTTATGTAAAAAGTTATACATAGACTGGACTGTTGTTTAAATACATCTTTTACTAAAAATTAATTATCTTTACTTGTCATTGAAATTTTACAGTGTTAAAAATCGATTTTATAAGATTTAACGATGCGTATGTTGACCTTATCTGGACACGTGCTCAGTTGATGGGGAGGGTTAGCCATAGAATTTATCCGCAATAAAATGGGGGAAAATCATCATATGTTGCAATTTTTATTGTAAATAGTGAATTTATACTTAGTTTTCGGTCTCATACACTCGTATCCTGGATATAAGTAATATCAGAAGTCCTGGTTGACTTGGATTTTGGTGTACATATAAAAAAATGTTACAGAATTAAACGTCGAAAATCTTTGAATTTTTTTTTTTTATTTATTTATTTTTTTTTCATTTTCAAGTATTGAGAATTGTTATTCACTTACTAATGCCAGAGATATACAATATGTTATATTAAACATGAAAAAAGTTTTTTGAAAAAAACACCTGTGTCCTATGAACCACTGTATTTATTTACCATAAAGGAAAATATTACTTAATTCAATAAAATCAAAAAGTAACGACTACATACAATAAATTTTGAATTATGATTCGATTTATATATCTTCCGTTTTATTATTATTATTATTATTATTATTATTATTATTATTATTATTATGAGAGAGAGAGAGAGAGAGAGAGAGAGAGAGAGAGATTTTAAATGAAAGCTTATTTTCTGAAAATATTCGAATATAGTGAATATTAGTGATAATAGAAAAAAAAGTTCGAAGCAATAATGAGTGATAGAGAGAAAATGCTTGTAGTCATTATGAGTGATAGGGATATTTTGGGAAAATAAAAACCTTTGATGTATAGAAAGTCGGGATAAGTGTGTATATTCAGATATTATTATATAAGACCATGTCAAGGTGTGGATATACACAGGTATCTTCAAATATGTGTATATTTACCCGTCGATATACATGCAAATTAAAGATCAATGGTTGTATCCTTGTACCTGAGACGATCTTGTATACATGAAAAGTTTTAAGCATGCAATATATGTTCAATTCCATAGGTCAAGACTACCCCTATTACCTGATCAAGTGTCAAAATTAAGTCAACATAGACATCAACTCTGCTTGCAAAAAATCGGGTTTTTACACTGTTTGATTTAAATGACAAGTAGAGAAATAAAAATAAAATACTTTTAATAACAAAAAATCTTCAAAGTTCATATACATAACATTTTACATAAAATAATCGATGTATTTTAACTGAAACCCAGACATTTAATAGATAAATAATAGTAGCAACCAAGTTGTTTACAACCGTGAACTCCCCGGATCCCTCTACCGGATCAGGGGCTGTAACTCGATAGTGTTATCGCCCATTAACGGAATTTCCACCTAACGCTAAACGCGATAATGAATATCTTTAAACCGATAATGAAAAAGAAAAAACCAATACCCAATCAGAATCCTTGTTACATAACAGTTTTAATCTCGTCTTGGATACCGTCATTTTCGAAAAAAAAATCAAGATCTCATTAAATCTTCAAACTAGTATTCTAGACCGTATTTATAACATGTTAACAAATTGTAAAGAACATAGCTGTAACTCTTGCAGAAAAATTATTATTACATATTCATGTTAAATATTATTGTATGGTAAATGATAATAAAGAAGTTGGAAAAATACAATTAACAGTATGTTTTTCCTGTTTGATTATTTAACAGATGCTTGATTTAATTTATATTATCATTTTATCAATTTAACATACATCATTAATAATAGGTGTGGAATTTTTTATCTACCACCTTAGTTTGAATCCTGTTGAAACAGATCTTTGGGTGTAAGTTGTCCGTTTACTTGCTTTATAATAGTCAGTGATTTTTAAAGATACTCTTAATTCCAATTTGTAAAAAATGGCCAATAAGCAAAATCATCTTAACCTGGACAAAAAACTACATTACATTTTTAAACATTGTATTTGATGAGTAATCTATCATGAACACAGTGTTCCTTTCTAACTGAAATATCATGAAATATCATAAGCATGGAATCTATAAAGAAAAATGTCATTGTTAAAAAGAAATGTAAAGTTTAGTAATACTATGGTCATATATATATAAAAATGCAATTTTCAAGTGTCTGGACAGAAATGGTGTGGTTGCGGTGGGAAATTTGGAGCATCATTTAATAAGAAAATCCAATGTATTTGAGAGAGGGGGGGTCAATGTAACTTTATGAAAAGGTTAACCTTTCATTAAGCAGATGTATTTGGTAAATATCGTTGTGTATCCGGCAATACTGAATTGAATAGACGTATCATCGGGCTATATATATGGAACCCTCTTCATGTTTGCCCCCAAACAATTTTGTCTTTATAAAGAAATTGCGATTGTAAAGAAATAATGACATAAATAATGACCCCCCCCCCCCCACCAAAAAAAAAAAAAAAAATCCAGGTGCTTCTACAATATGTACTAAGTATTGGGATATTTTGACCATGCAATTTTAACAAATAAAAAAGACTGAAAATAAATTTACAACATGACGTTTAAAATTATGGTAAGTTGATACAGTTGACTCTCGTTAATTTGAAATTAAAGGGGGTCAGATGAAAAATTTCGATTTATCCGAATTTCGAATTAACCGTATTGATCACTGACGATCAGAAACGGGAGTTAACTCTAAAAGTAAAGCGTTCCTCTATTGACGGTCACGTATATGCTGTTACGTATTATAATGCTTACAATTAAAACTGAAATTTACGATTAAGATTAAATTAAACATTAGAAATTAAAAATATTTTTTTGCACAACAAAATAAGCAAATCAGAAACTTCACCGGAAGCTACAAGGTTCCATTGAAATTTGTTAAACGGGCGAGGCTCAGTTAAAGTTTCTATACTCATAATCATAACTTCTTCAATCTGTAACCCTTAGCGTCCGACCTTTGTGATTATTGAAATCATGGCTTGCCATGTCACAGTAGCTTAATGGTGTATACCATTTGGCTCGACAGATTAATTAAGTTTATGCGTGGTAATTAGCAGCTGATTAGCGGTGGTAATTCTTGTGATCAATGACTTTGGAAGAATGGACCGCCCACTTTTTAATTTTACACCAATGAAATTTTTCCTTTTACTGACAGACGGTTTATCATGACCTGACCGGAAGAGAAAATCGTTAAAATAGCATGGATACCGCCTTCCTTTTTCATGTGTATTTTGAGTCGGATCTTCAAAGTAAACCGATACTTCTTAAACAAGAGGCGGATTAATTATTTCAGGTATAAATCAACATTTTTAAGATAAAATATTTTTGTGTACATGTAATTGTTTTTTTTTATTTTGTCGCCTAGTTTCAACTTGTTGTTTTAAACAAATTTATCCAAACTACGATAAACAAGGAAAGTATATTTCGATTTAAACGTTGAAATCTTCATTATATTTTGTTATCTGGACTGAAAAATCACTTCGATTAAGCAAAATTTCGAATTTCGGTATTTCGATACAAACACACAAATTTGCATAGAAATACATAGCGATCTGACGGGACCGTCATATCATTTCGGATTTAAGGCGAAATTTCGATTCAAGTAACCGATTTCGAATTAACAAGAGTCGACTGTATATATTCAATATTTGAAATGTTTCTGAAACTTGAATTATCTAATGCATGAATGGACATGCACGTCCATGTGATCTCTTCACAGTAATTTATTCTGAATTGGATGTTTTAAACTCTAGATTAAGAATATTCTTGGCAGATTCATAGTTATTAAAACAATTTGGAATTTGGTATTTGACAATTCATTAACAGGGTTGATTGATTAGCTATTAATCTATTAATTTGTAGTACACACAAGTGTCGATCGTTGATCCAGCATCCTCAGGTATTTAAAACTTTAGTTAAACTACTAGTAACACTCATTTCACAGGCGTGACTTTTGTAACACATAACTGAACCAGCAAAAAGATTGAATTAATGTTTGTCATTGTAAAGATTTTTTTAAATGTAAAATGTACATTTGTTCCCCAAATTAACTGTCTGTGTTGGAAGCTTTAAATGTCGTTATGAAGAGGGCAAATGCAATGTGTATATTCGTCTCCTCAGTATTTTTGTTGATAAGTGTAAATGTCGTTGTAAAGAAGGTCGTTATAAAGAGGGTTCTCTGTATACAATAGGTCCTGTAACAAAAACACTAACATACGCGATAGAACCTGTTTTTCATTCATGATATGTTAAAAACATAACTTCGTACAAAATTAAAAAGCAATCAAATAAATATTAAAAAGTTTTCCCATATGAACTATTTGAGAACAAATCGAAAGTAGTATCGAAAGCCATTTGTAATTTATTCTTACAGCCAATGAAATGCTATGTAACAGAAGAGTAAGGGAGAACCTAATTAACTGACAAAATATGCATTAAGGTTAACGACCGATAATGTACTTTAACGATCGTTAATTAGAAATTCCGTTAATTCATTTTCGTTAATGTGCGCCAACGTCCCTTTTATTCCGTTAAAGTACTTTAACGACCGTTAATGTACTTTACCGAATAAATGTGATTACGGCATTCCATACCAACAACTAAGGATTTTAAAACAGTTTTTAACACACGGATTCATTGAGTGGGGAGCTGTAAGCCATGAAATGAAAATCACACAGATTCATTGAGTGGGACTGTAAGACCATTAAATGAAAATCACCATCGCCTTTTACAAAACAATTTTGATGTTTACGTGTACCGGTACCTTTTTGTAAGCTTTGTAAGACTTATGGATCGCTATGGCTTATTGAAAGAAAATAGAAATTATAGATAAACTGCGGTATAAATACAAAAACCACAAAATCATCTTTATTTTAAGTACAAAGTTTATACACCAAATAACATACAACAGTTTCCTAATAAAATGTACCATTCTAGATATCATTAAAATAAAAATGAAAACTGCATATTGTTATTAAGTGTTACTGAATTCATAATAAAAATGTTTCAAATAACTTTGATCTTAGAATTGGCATGAGCTGATTTAAATTTATATTTTGAATGCATTATTTAAATAGAAATTCAAAATCAGCAGATGACAGAATCAATATAAGTATTTTTATCTGCCTACTGTAATTTTTTAAAAGTAAAGTACCACACGAGTTTGTTAATCGTCATTTTCACTCTTATTATTACGTTATATTATTAATTTATCTAAAAAATTGTTTAATTTTTCAAAAAGTATTTTGCCATTTATTGTGTTTTTCAAGTATTTGTTTTACCTATAATTGTGGTGCTTACATAATAAAGAATTAACTAAATTACAATGACTGAATGAATATCTCCGATAAATATTTATTATTAATTTTCAGAACCTTTTTGTAATTGATAAAACAAGTTTGTAATTGGATAAAACAAGTTTGTAATTGGCATAAAACAACTAACGTCATTGTGTGAAACCTGTTTCAAAATTATTCATTTCATCATTTTAAAATTTTACCTGGCAAGGTTATTGATGTTATACACATTCGGTCATTGTATATTTAATTGATGATGTAATTCCGCATTTCTCTTTGTGAGGTGCAAAAGGTATTTTATATCATGCCCTTTACAGGAAAAATAGAGGGGGGCAGGTTAGCTCAACAATATATTTGTTTCTTTTCATGTCAATCTGACTGGGACATTTTAAAATTGGGGGAGAGGGTCATATAGAAGTACTTGAACAAACAACAACTAAAACAATTTCTGAAATATACCCCATGCTTGTCAAAAACCTTATGCGAGTGCTACAGTTATTCAATTTGAGTTTGTTTTTGTTTTTTTTGTCTGTCAACAATGTTCATATGTTGTTTGATTAATATCAAAACATTTGAACATTGGACCACCTACCATTTGCTTGAACTTCACATTAGTATCAACAGACTGTCGTTGGAATAGGTGATGGTTGTGTTCCATTTCGCATGTTATATATAGTCAAATATTGCCCAATCAGATTGCATTTTGCTGGATGTCTGAAGGCGGCAGCTCGTTCCAGAATGTCTATAACAAAGGTGACCGCTCTGAATGTCGGGAATGTCAGAGATATATAATGAATATCCAGCCATACGTGCTCTTGAAATGATTCCATCTACAAAGCAAAGGTGTAATAAACAAATTGCTATTATCAAACAACAATTACATTTTTTAGTTTATAATAATTACAGTATATTGGATTTGTTGGCTTCGCGTTGATCTTTTGGGATAGTAAAAGATGATGACCTATCGGTCGTCATTCTTTGTCAAACGTTTCTTAAGTCGCGTATTCAGAAATGGACCTCGACCTTATAACAGATTATTGCTCCAGAGCTCAATAAATAACACTGTGTTAATGTCTTATTAAGAAGAGTTATAGCAGAACATTTTTGTAAATACTCGTGAATTAAATATGAAAGTCGGCATCTTAAAAATACAATGTTGCTAATGAATCAAAAAGTTTATTTTATGTCTACGACATCTATTACAATAGAGGAAAACGTGAACTATGCATCAGCCAGCATCTAAGAATATGAAACAAAACAACGCCAGACAAAAGCACATACACACACACACACAAACGCACATACGCACACACACACACACACACACACACACACACACACACACACACACACACACCAAATAACAGATATATTATAATTTCTGACTGTTATTAATTTTACATGTCGAGGGTTCATTACAAGAAGCGGATTTGGAATTTTGTTTCACGTCACATTTCCTTAGCCATGGAAGACATTTAAATTAAGCTTAATATTGATTCGGCGTTCAATTCTTATCTGCTTACATTTTTTATTTAAATTGCTTGTGGTTCCCACTACTCTGACAACAATGAACCAAAACATATGTACAGTGTCTGTATAAGTAATTTTTATACTGTAAGAGCATCAGTAAACATGCCAGGTATGGCGAGGAATCGATCTTTGGACCTCAAGCACTATAAACAGTGTCCAACAAGCTAAGCCACTAGACTGCTCTATTCCAACTATAGTTCATAATTTTTTTGATGGTCCATCGCATTATAAAATCTCATTTATTTTACTTATAATCTACACATATATATGCAATACATTTCTGACCAGGAATACCTCACTTGTATCGTGACATTACCAGTCAAATTTATTAATAAACAATGTATATAAGCATTATATTCTGACACAGGAATACCTCACTTGTATCGTGACATTACCAGTTAAGTTTATTTAATTATTATGTATATAAGCATGATATTCTGAACAGGGTTATCTCACTTGTATCGAGACATTACCAATCAATATTATTTAATTACAATGTATAGAAGTATACATTTCAACACATACGTCACTTGTATCGTGACATAACCAATCAATATTATTTAATTACAATGTATAGAAGTATTACATTCCAACACATACGTCACTTGTATCCTGACATTACCAGTCAATATAATTTAATTACAATGTATAGGAGTATAACATTCCAACACATAATACCTCACTTGTATCCTGACATAACCAGTCAATATTATTTAATTACAATGTATAGAAGTATTACATTCTGACAGATAATACCTCACTTGTATCCTGACATTACCAGTCAATATTATTTATTACAATGTATAGAAGTATTACATTCTGACAAATAATACCTCACTTGTATCGTGACATTACCAGTCAATATTATTTAATTACAATGTATAGAAGTATTACATTCTGACAGATAATACCTCACTTGTATCCTGACATTACCAGTCAATATTATTTAATTACAATGTATAGAAGTATTACATTCAGACAAATAATACCTCACTTGTATCGTGACATTACCAGTCAATATTATTTAATTACAATGTATAGAAAATATTACATTCTGACACATAATACCTCACTAGTATCCTGACATTACCAGTCAATATTATTTAATTACAATGTATAGAAGAATTACATTCAGACAGATAATTCCTCACTAGTATCCTGACATTACCAGTCAATATTATTTAATTACAATGTATAGAAGTATTACATTCAGACAGATAATACCTCACTTGTATCCTGACATTACCAGTCAATATTATTTAATTATAATGTATAGAAGTATTACATTCAGACAGATAATACCTCACTAGTATCCTGACATTTACCAGTCAATATTATTAATTACAATGTATAGAAGTATTACATTCAGACAGATAATACCTCACTAGTATCCTGACATACCAGTCAATATTATTTAATTACAATGTATAGAAGTATTACATTCAGACAGATAATACCTCACTTGTATCGTGATATTACCAGTCAATATTATTTAATTACAATGTATAGAAGTATTACATTCAGACAGATAATACCTCACTAGTATCCTGACATTACCAGTCAATATTATTTAATTACAATGTATAGAAGTATTACATTACGACAGATAATACCTCACTAGTATCCTGACATTACCAGTCAATATTATTTAATTACAATGTATAGAAGTATTACATTCTGACAGATAATACCTCACTTGTATCCTGACATTACCAGTCAATATTGTTTAATTAAAATGTATAGAAGTATAACATTCTGACAAATAATACCTCACTTGTATCGTGACATTACCAGTCAATATTATTTAATTACAATGTATAGAAGTATTAAATTCAGACAGATAATACCTCACTAGTATCCTGACATTACCAGTCAATATTATTTAATTACAATGTATAGAAGTATTACATTCTGACAAATAATACCTCACTTGTATCGTGACATTTCCAGTCAATATTATTTAATTACAATGTATAGAAGTATTACATTCTGACAAATAATACCTCACTTGTATTGTGACATTTCCAGTCAATATTATTTAATTACATTGTATAGAAGTATTACATTCTGACAAATAATACCTCACTTGTATCGTGACATTACCAGTCAATATTTTTTAATTACAATGTATAGGAGTATTACATTCCGACACATAATACCTCACTTGTATCCTGACATTACCAGTCATGCTTACTATATTCTTCGACAAAAACTACGGTTATTCAGAAGTCAATACACAAGGAAATACACTTATAAGATGAAATACAGAACATTGACTCGAAATCATGACCTCCTGCACTAATGACGTGTGCTCTACCAACAAAGATTTTCTAACAGCTTGGAAAGAGATGATGCTTGAACCATAAATGTCTAGCGATTAAAGGTGAAAGTCTTTATCACCAAACTATTACAATCAAGGATAAAAAATGGCTGTTGTTCAAAAATAGACATCTACTAAATAAAGAAAGAGTTCTATCAGATAGTAACAGACAGAGAGCTTAAGTGATCTTGCGCCCCCGAAAGGGCGAGTGGTCGATTACATATCCATCACGGATAAAATCAACCACCTTCCCAATTGATGTCGGATATTGCTCCGACATCTTAACACTATTCTGTTAGTTCAATTAACAGAAGAGAGCGGGAAGTTTTGTTGGACTTCATTCTGCGATGTTGTGTTATAAAGACCACTTAAATAATTTCGTTTTGGTGTCGTATAATAACTCATTTAAAATTCTCTTTGTCAATCCATTAAATATTTTACATTTAATTTCGTTATTTAGATAAATAAAATTGCATTTTTATATAATTTTCTCAACAGGGCCTTTTTTAAATTAGTGAACTAATAGATAAAAATGTATTAAAGTGATTCTTATTTGAATATTTTAACATTCTACATAACTCTTTACAACTTAAGATATTTTAATACACGTAAGTAGTGAAAACAACAAAACACGGGAAACCTACAGGACCTATCATTATAATAGAAATAAATCAACTTTAAATAAATATGGCCAAAAAGAATTCGTTTTTAAACGAATACACCGTACCGTGCACACACACACACACACCGTGACACACACACACACACACACACGCGCGGTGAGACACCGTGACACACACACACACATACATACATATATATATATATATATATATATATATATATATATATATATATATATATATATATATATATATATACCAAATAACACATAAAACTCTTGTAGTTGCTGACTTATTGATTTTACTTGTCGAGGGTTTCATTACAAGAAGTGGATTAGGAATTTTGTTTCACGTCACATTTTCTTAGCCATGAAATACATTTAAATGAAGCTTAATATTGATGCGTTGTTCAAGTCCTTATCTACTTTACATTTTTCATTTTCATTGCTTGGGGTTCCCACTACTCTGACAACCACTAAACCAAAACATATGTACAGTGTCTGTATAAATAACTTTTTTACTGTAACAGAACCAGAAAACATGCAAGGTAAGGCGAGGAATCGATCTTTTGACCTCACGCAATTTGAGGCAGTGTCCAACAAGCTTAGCCACATAGACTGGTCTATTCCAACTAAAGTTCATAAATTTTTTATGGTCCATCGCGTTATAAAATCTCATTTATTTACTTATAATGTTCATGTATATAAGCATTATAATCTGACCAGGAATGCCTCACTTGTATCATGACATTACCAGTCAATATATTATTTCATTACAATTATAGAAGTATAACATTGTGACAAATAATACCTCACTTGTTACGTGACATTTTAAGTCAAGTTTACAATATTCTTCGACATAAACTACCGGTATTTAGATGTATCTTACAAAAGAAATACAATTTTTAGAGAAAATGGAGGACATTCGCTCGACCCCGAAACCTCTTGCACTAATGACGTGTTCTCTACCAACAAAGATTTCCAGACCGCTAGGAAAGAGATGATGCCTGAACCATACACATGTAAATGTCTGGTGATTAAAGGTGAAAGTCTCTATCACCAAACTATTATAGTCAAGGTTAGAAGATGGCTATTGTTAAAAATAGACATCTACTAAATAAAGAAAGAGTTCTATCAGATAGTAACAGACAGAAAGCTTAAGTGACCTTGCGCCCCCGAAAGGGCGAGTGGTCGATTACATATCCATCAGGGATAAATTCAACCACCTTCCCATTTGATATCGGAGATTGCTCCGACATCTTAACACAATTCTGTTCGTTCAGTAACCAGAAAAGAGCGGGAAGTATTGTTGTACTTCAATCTCCGATGTTGTGTTATAACGACAACTTAGATAACTTCTTTGTGGTGTCGTATAATACTTTATTTAAAATTGTTTTTGTTAATCCGTTATTTATTTTACATTAGAATTTGTTAATAAGATAAAATAAAAATGCATTTTAATATTATTTTTTCAACAGGGCCTTTTTTAAATTAGTGAAAAAAGATGAAAAAACATTAAAGTTATTCTCGTTTTAGCATTCCACATAACTCTTTACAACTAGAAATTATTCAAAGTTTGGTGACCACAGCTCAACGTGGACTACCTGCAAGACATGTCCACATAATAGATTTTAAACAATCTTTTCATAGCGACGACCAGTCAGAGTTGATTTTTTGAAAAATGACATTACACATACACGCACGCACACACACACACACACATACTCTCTCTCACACACACACACACACACTCACACACACACACACACACACACACACACACACTTGCCATTTTCAAAAGAAAAATTTTGCACTATGGTTAAATTAGTCTTTTGCGATGAAACGGACCGCTGTAGATTTGAATAACTTTTCTTTCACAATTACTGAACAATGACTGGTAAAAACTTAATATCCCGATAAAAATGAAAACATTAAAAAATTTAAAAGCTGAAATATAATTTGCAATTATTATAATGAACAATATTTAATAATTATTTCAATACATACAAGTTTTGTGTTTGACGTCATTTAATTTTTTGCAATTTGGTATAGAAAAAGAAGGTATTGATTGATAAAATGGTGCATATCATCAATGCCGACAATGGTCTTATATGTACTTTAAATTGAAAATTAAATTTAAAATTTTTAATTGAATTAGAGATTATTATCTTGGTTTTCAAAGGGTTTTACACGGTGTATAACGGTAAATAATTCCCTTTTGTTCATATCAAATTGTCAGACAATAGATTTCCATGTCAATTTCCATGTCAATCAATGTACTGTTTATAATCAATGAACATGTATATTGTAGACGTGATGATGTCAATAATATCTCAGAACATTTGTGGTATTATGAAAGATAATAACTTGTTGGGGGTGGGTCATTGGGTTAACATTTTTACACCCAGTGAACAATAAATAACACCTTCACTTTAAAAAAGGGAGGAATTGGTTTTAACAACAAAAGTCTGATGTTTTATATATTCTTCTCCTACACGGAGTACATTTTCTTTTACAATGTTAATAATATGAGAGTTGTTTTATATAATTTTAAATTTTCAAAGGTTTATATATATATGGACCATTGGTATTTAACGTGGTCCGGGATGTTTGGGGTTCCTAAAATAGTACTATAACCTCGCCACTGGACATTTATTGCATTGTCCGTCTAAATTGGTGACTTTATTGTCCCAATGTGTTTAAGACGTCTCATCAAATAGAGATGAGTTTTGTTCTTGGTTGCATGAGCCATGAGATGTTTTAATGGCTCCATATAGGTTATATTTTGTTGTTTGTTATCATTTTTTGGTAATTTGTCGTTAAGGAAATGCCAAAATCATGAATAAAGAACCTTCTAGCACGGGCATGTATGTTGATTTTATATCGTTATTGAATGATGTGTGTCTTAAAGCAAAGGGTCACCTCGGTGGGTAAGAAGTAATGCCTATTTGGAATGAAAGGTCATCGGTTCTATAGCTAGCCTCAGTCGGTTCATATATAAGACTTTAGACTTTTGAGAACTTCCCCAATGTCTAGCGCTCGGCATTAAGAGGTCTGGATATCACCCGTTGAGACTGACGGGGCGGTATGCTGGTCAGCGACGTATTGGCTATATAAGGCTAACACATTAAAGTCGTCTTGATTATGGTCAGTACAAGGCATATATAAAAACATACTCGCATATTTCAAGTACATTCGAACTTGTTCTAAAAATAATCATTGATGATTAATAAACTTGCTCTCGTCGCGAAAAGCTTAAAATTGCTGATGTGACGTTAAACAACATTAGAAAGAAATATTCAAAATTCTACACATGACAAACATAACAACTAAATAAAAGTGATTGTTTACAGATCATATATAGATTAATTCCAGTTAGTATATGAAAGTTTGTGATTCGCTTTCCAAAACATGATAACTTCTGTGCCTTTCTGGGTTTCTTACCTGTACCAAAGCTCGTTATGTTGATAGAAATAAAGACTTTGTACAATTTGTAAAAATGTAGGTACATAAACTCTATTACAAAAGTTTCTCTTTAGTTTTTTCTTATGTTTAAATAGAATTATTTTGTTTCTCATAAATATATTTATAATGTTAATAATATATGAAGAATCAATATTTTACGTTTCCTCAATTTAAATCAATTCAATCGACCAATAAATAAAGAAAGACACAATCCCCTCACATACCAAGTGCCAATTAACAAACCTAAATATCGTTCTTTATTATTTATTTATTTATTTATTTATTTATTTATTTATTTATTATTTTTAGGAAGATAGTTGAGTGGTTCGAAGAAAACAGGATCCTCTATCATCGACTTTGTGTATGCGACAGAACAGATTTTTATTTAAAAATAATTTAAATTTAAAACATAAAAAAAATAAAAACTTTAACAAATGTTCATCAAATTAAGGCAGGAAAATGCATCCTCTATCATATATAGGAAGATTACATTGATTTCAGATTCCATGTCGGTATTTGCTCATCTTTTCCCTTTCATTTATTCATGAGTGAAGATGTTGTTTTACATTCCAATCGAAAGCATTGCAACTCCTACCGAGGCGATCACCCCTGGGACGGCGGACATTGCATTCCTACCGAGGCAATCACCCCTGGGACGGCGGACATTGCACTCCTACCGAGGCGATCACCCCTGGGACGGCAGACATTGCACTCCTACCGAGGCGATCACCCCTGGGACGGCGGACATTGCATTCCTACCGAGGCGATCACCCCTGGGACGGTGGACATTGCACTCCTACCTAGGCGATCACCCCTGGAACGGCGGACATTGCACTCCTACCGAGGCGATCACCCCTGGGACGGCGGACATTGCACTCCTACCGAGGCGATAACCCTGGGACGCCGGGGTGAACAAAATAACCAGCAACTACCCATTTAAATCCAAACGACAAGGGGCAGTCTTATCATTAAACTATCATTTAAGATATCTTGGTTAGATTTTTATGTTGTTTTTCTAAAGTAAAATAAAATTTTGATTATCATAGATTATTGAATTTTATAATCTTTTAAAAGAGTCGATTTTACCTAACTTCTAAGCTATTTCATTGGCGATAACACGTACACACGCATTACAACGGACACCACTTTGTAAGGGATAATACATAATAATTGTTATACTTATCAGGTAAATATTATGTTCTGCCTTTGATTTTTAACATATAGCTATATAAATAAAGTATAAGCAAGTCACATAAAGGCTAGGATACTTTCAATTACATACATAAAATTCTTTAAAAAAATCTTTATCAAGTGAGCTATCAACACATTATCAACATGAATTAAACAAGAGACATTTTATCAAATAAAAATAAGAATTGATATACATTTAGTGACGTCATTCGGTTTTTTATTAGTTTTATTCTTTTGGGAAGTTTTGTGTTTCAAAATATCACCAACCAAGCATTCTTATCTAAAAAAAAATGTCATATACCATTTTTTGAATTTAATCATAAAATACATTCAAAAAATGGTATATGACAATTATTGTCATATACCATTTTTTGAATGTATTTTATGATTAAATTCAAAAAATGGTATATGACAAAAAGTTAAATAAATGAATACTACTTTTTGTTTAATTTTGGTTTTAAAAGAAAAAAAGGTAATCAAATTTCACGAAATAGCATACAATTTGTCGTCTAAGCAAAATCAAGAGGCAAAAAAAAAAATAAATAAATAAATAAAAATAAATAAATAAATAAAAGAGAGAAAAGATTGCAGTTACCAGTTGCCATATAACCATTGGAGTTTGTTGTATCATGTCCAGATATTCGAATTTTTACCAAATGAGATATTTCAAATTCTGCAAATAGTAAGATGGCAAACAGTTTTCATATGCAGAATTTTTAATGCATGTATTACTTTTGAATGAAAAAATTCTTCATATAACAGTTGATATGACGGATATTTACATCTTACATCTTCATTTTATTGTCCGGGTATTTTTTATGTATCTATGTACACCGTGTAGGACGAGATTGACAGAAAGTTGTTCCGTTTGTTTCATTTATATCAAGTGAGTCATATCAAACCCGAATACTCGACCCAGAAAAAATACCCTCCACATCTGCACTGGGAAAGGTTTTATCTTAACCGAAGAGAGGCAGTTTGAGGTGTTGTCATGTTCAGATTTTTGAATATTTCTTTTGGAAAAATAAATTCTACACATGGCAGTGTTATAGACAATTCAACCAGCGCTGTGGTATTACTAGCCAATAAAAGGGTGAACTTTAAATAGCCTGTATGAGGATGTTATTTTCCCATAAATTTTTACTAAAACCGAAAAATTTAATCAATTATTTACATGTATTTTGAATAAATTAAATAAACAAAAAATCATTAAGAAAACTTTTAGATATTAAATCACGTGAACTGTCAATAAGTTTTATAAACGCAAATTAAACAGAAGTATGTTTACAAATCAGACCATGAAATATAAATATTTTTTGAAAAAAAAACAAACTTTTAATTTGCACAATTAGTTAATAGAATTACCAGTTAAAATCTAAAATTTATTTTATTTGACGTCATTTTATGTGAAATATCAAAGAAGTTTTGTATTATTTTGGCACACGTATCGCTGATTAATCCCCCCAACCAAGCATCAATCGATAATATCAGGTATTGAAATGCCTGAATTAATGAATAATGTACATGCTAGAATTTATTTGAAAAGTACAATGTTCAAATAGTATTGAAAAATCAAGATCACACATCGTTACGACGACGGTATACATCCCTACTGTTTTAACATTTCTTATTCTTCATATTGACTCTTTGCCTGAGTGTGTAGTGGAGAAGATGGACACTTTAGGATTTTTTAACATTTTTTTCAGAGATGAAAAACGCTCGTTATTCCGTTTGCTTGCAAAGTTGCCTTCATACTGACAATCAACATCATTTCAAAACAGTTCAATTGTTTTTTTTTTTTTCACCAAGCACGTTGTTTTTAAGCACGCGCTGTAAGCAATTAAAGCTGATTATCGATATCCAAGCGTTAGTCTCCGGTCTCAGAAGCGTGGAATGGCGTAAAAGTATTTTTCGCCCAAGTCAAGGTTATTCTAGCTTTATCAGGCAGTCAGTTCTGGAATAATAAGAAAACCGGAGCACCATAAAAACCCCACCGACACTCAGCAAACAAATCAACAAACGTTCTGACACTAGGAACCGTGTCTGAGGAGGCACTAGGAACTGTCCGAGCAGACACTAGGAACTGTCCGAGCAGACACTAGGAACTGTCCGAGCAGGCACTAGGAACTGTCCGAGCAGACACTAGGAACTGTCCGAGCAGGCACTAGAAACTGTCCGAGCAGACACTAGGAACTGTCCGAGCAGGCACTAGGAACTGTCCGAGCAGGCACTAGGAACTGTCCGAAAAGACACTAGGAACTGTCCGAGCAGGCACTAGGAACTGTCCGAGCAGACACTAGGAACTGTCCGAGCAGACACTAGGAACTGTCCGAGCAGACACTAGGAACTGTCCGAGCAGGCACTAGGAACTGTCCGAGCAGGCACTAGGAACTGCCCGAACAGACACTAGGAACTGACCGAGCAGGCACTAGGAACTGTCCGAACAGACACTAGGAACTGTCCGAGCAGGCTCTAGGAACTGTCCGAGCAGACACTAGGAACTGACCGAGTAGGCACTAGGAACTGTGCGAGCAGGCACTAGGAACTGTCCGAACAGGCACTAGGAACTGTCCGAGCAGGCACTAGGAACTGTCCGAGCAGGCACTAGGAACTAGAACATCTGTAATTTTTTTAGAACTTATTCGGACTTAAAGAGCTCATCTGTTGAAATGAACAACCGTTTCTAATTTGCATGTTAAAGGCATAAATTCATGACTTGACCGAAACGTATACCGAAAATGCTCTGAATTCAAGAGAAAATAATCCAATGAGATCATTTATGTTGCATCTGAACTTTCAGATCGTTATATTTTGATTAGAAAATTGGTGCACATTAAATTAATTTACATGGATGAGGCTTTATGGTGTCATTTCACTGTGGGGGAAAAAGTTCTGCATAGAGTAGTCTCCCTTTGAACGTTTAGTTAAATGTAAAACGGTCATGTTTTTGTATTTTTTTTAAATCAGTTACATTTAAAAAAAAAAAAAAAAAAAAGAATCTCACATTGCTTTTGTGTGAGAACGATTTTTCAAAGCACCCATGTTGATAAAAACTCCAAAAGCTGACGGATGTAAGATTCAAGAATGTTATGTTTTTATTAAAAAGCAGCGCGCTGTCTTTCATCGAAAACCCTTTTTTCATATTTCAGTAATAATAAACATAATGTTAGAATTTCTCTTCTGAAAGCATCAAGTTCGTAGTTGTTACCAAAACGGCATTCACCTAGAGATTGACACAAGTATTATTATGTAGTGCAAGATTCAAATATTTTTATAATCACGAAATAACATTTTCATGTTTTCTGTCTTTATAATATTTGTTTGTTTATTTATTTATTTATTTATTTATTTATTTATCCATCTATCTATCTATCTATCTATCAATCTATCTATCTATCTATCTATCTATCTATCTATCTATCTATGGGTGTAACTTCGTTTTGAGTTCCATCCATTGCTTAAATCAATTAAAAGAAAATCATTATGAAAAGGGAGTCCGATCAACAGAGGTTATCTAATGGAGAAAAATGAGCAAAAATCTGGCAGCTATGACTCAATCTCTGACTAAAACTGTATAAAAATCAATGTACACATTTATGTACCTTTCTAAAAATATAACAGACATTTTATTTACCAAACTAAAAATGTAGATTTAACGGAATTTTAATTACCACACACTGTGATTTATCAATGATTTACCTGTACGTGTAACAGGTGAGAGGTAAGTGACGTCACTGAGTGTAGATTGTTTTAAGGTACCCCAAGCAGAGAAACCCAGAGAACAAGATACTGTTGTGGTAAATGGACTCATTTTATTAATTGCACGTTATTTGTTTTGAGAAATATTTTTATTTTTTATAATAAGCCCTCTTTCTGGACTTTTCTATGATTCATCCTTTATATTTTAAACATAGTAAACAGCCACCCGTGTTTTATTGCCCAATAATGAATAGACGGAATTGTACATCAGTCAAATTAAACTAATATATTTCAATAACTGGTGAAAAAGAAAATTTAGAAATATCTTAAAACCAACTGTAATTTTAACGTGTGCAAACACCAAAATTTAAAGGCATGTATTATACTTAATTCTAATTCTATGCTTGTTTGTATTAAGTCCGGTGTAGTTACGGGTTAAAGAATGTTCCGTAAACTCAATGATCAAATTATACAATTAATAAACTTTATAACTAACATAAAAATAAAAATTATGACAAACGGTATGACAGTACGCAAAAAGGTTGTGTATGATACCTGTGTGGTATTGAATTAAGTACTACTTCATCACACAGCAGGGACTGTAAAATTGTAACATGTATATTTCTATATATATCATACTCTGGAATCTTTAAAGAATTGCCAATAATTGTTGTATATTGATATATAAGTGATGTATATCGGTTTTCATTTGAAATATGCCTACATGTACATCAAGTTGTTTATTTAAACAGTGTTTATAATCAAAGACAAAAAGTTTTTAATATACATGTATATCGAATACAATCAGCAGAACTTAACTGACAACCCTTAACTTTACTATAATCAGTGAAATATGTTTGACATAGGACACAGGACTGAAAAACGTACAGAAATGATCATGAGGCATATAATCCGGTCTTAATGCGGGATGTATAAGTTATGGAAGTCCAGCCGTTATCTTTAGTCATATGTTTTAAGTAATCTTTTTAAGTATCGGCATTAATATCATCACTCAAGTCAACATACATATAGTATTTACTAATGTGCGTTACAAAGTTTTATTTATTTTTCAAATACGCCATTCTTCTAAACAACGACATTTAAAACATTTAAGATAACTCTTTTCTAAGCAATTAGAAAAATTAAATTAAATGTATACCTCCACCAGAAGGCACACCGATAAGCTATTTATCAAATCAAAAATGTACGACAATAATTCTGTGATTCGTTCGCTTCAACTGTAGCAACGGATCAGGTTCCGCACAAGAGATAGCACGTGTAATTTGTTAATGTATAAAGCTTTATTTTCTTAAAGTGAACATTAGAGGAATTTAACATTTACATGTACAGGTCCAGCATCAGAGTTATATCGTGTTTTTAGTCAGTTCGCAAGATCAGGAAGATCCTAACACTAACTCCTGTAAAGTTAAGCCATTAGCAGGATTTGTCTTAAAATAATCTAAATCGCTGTCTGAACAATTTTACAAAGTTTCAGAACATGTTCATCATAAAATAATTAACGTTTTATTATATATTTCAAAGAATTACCAAATTATCTATGATAAACGTATTCTTGAGATAAAATTTAGAAATTAGGAGTAAATTTTTGGAAAGTCCCCAACATTGGAATAAACACTTAATAATCCTAAAAGTTGAGCAATTCAGAAGGAACAGCATGGAGTAAAAGGGACATCAGAATTAAACCGAGGAAACTTCACAATGGAAATTATAAAGACTTTATCATACTTTCTATTATAACTTTATTTATGTTTGTTATTTTCAGAACAAATACAGAAACATTTGTATCCGACTTGTTTGCTTGGTCTTTCTGATAGAATACCTTTATTATGTACATGGTTATGTTTTTAAATAAATAAAATGGTTAGGACCCGCTACAAGTTACTTAAATCACCGAACATAAACAAACTCCTGTACGATCAAAATTGACGACAACATCGTGTTCTAAATATCTCAATGACCAATGGGAAGTAACTCGTATTAATTTTCCTGCTTATAAATGACATAATCAAGTTTCCCAATTTAGGTATGCAGTTATGACTTTAAAAGGATTTGTGCAGAAGTTTTAAAATTGCAACGCTCTAATTATTTAGGCTCACTGAAAACACACTCGTAATTAACAATTTGTTTTTAACATGCATACATCAAAGTGTAAGTTCATTGTTTTTGCAAAGAAACCGAAAGCAACCGACAAACTTCCCCTTCCTGATGAAATACAGCCTATAATATAAATAGAAGAACGATTTAAACTTGTCGGGTCGCTCTTATTTAGCTGTTTGCTTCAATATACATGGAGCTTAAAACGAACCAAAAATTATAAATAGATGTAATTGTAAGGGTTCATAACGGCAATAATTGTACTCCGTCCCCGCTAAAAACGGGCGTTTTATAACCGACGGATTCCTATTTATGTTTATATTTTCATGCTTTTCCCTGTTTGTTACATTGTTTTGTGATGATGAATGGTTGTAATGTGTTTATTATGATCATATTGTACTTGTTTGAAAACAAAAACTACTATCATTCCATAATTGTTTGCCATATACAGACATATATTTGGAGAGCAAAACTCCATATTTAAACAAAACCATTCAAAAACATAAAAAATCCATGTAAAATTTCCCGACCTAATGGACAAAAATAAGCAGACTTATTCAAAGAGATTCTTTAATTTTGCGCATATAACAATTTTAAAGTTTTCAACAAGATAACAGATTTACTATGTCCAAAATATCTCTTACACGCCTTCCTAGTTTAAAACATAAAATTTGATGTTATGATTTGAATATTCATAATGATCATCCTTGAACAATATGTACAACCACGAACAACCGAATATTAACTTATGGCTTTTTTCTTCATTTTTTAAATTGAAAAAAAGCAATAGGTTTAAACTATATCTATTCCATCTTCAAACATCAATTTCTTTTCCACATTTGTTTTAAATTCAACAGCTTGTAGTAAGGAATCGCGATTTGCATATTAAATTTGTTGACCTTTTTTAACCTTAAAATACCCTAATATAAAATTGCCGGGTGGGGCCCATTTGGAAAATTGAAGTCCTTAATTTCACCTTTTTTTTCGAAATCTGTTTAATGTATAGAATGACTCGGACAAGATTTCTTTAATTTGAAAATAGAATTTGGTAAGTCAATAACTTTTATTCAATTTTACTGTTATTTTTATCAGGAAGGTTTGGAATAAAAGAAATATTTATAAAAAAAACATGTGGTAAACTAGTAATGACAGTCGCTACACAAGGTGATTGAGAGAATACGTTCAACGGGAAGTAACTCTTTACTATTTATGATAACCTGAACAACATGATGTAATGAAAATCTACAACCGGAAACGATTTTGTTGGTTGGTTAGTTGTCGGAAAACTGTGAAATGTAAATTCGGCGCATATCTAATTATGTTACAATTCGAAATTCTACTACGATGTGCCTGAATTAATTTTCTTAAAAGTAGTAACAGCTATTCCCGACGAGAGCAGTTCTCTATAGATCCAACTTAGAAACAAAACTCGTATGCGTGAGATCTGCAATTGCCCCAGTATGGTTTGCTTTGTGCTAGCGCGTTTTAAAGGTACTAGCTCGCTAAGTTAAAACATCGAAGAGAAGCATACAACTCCCCAATCACATATCTTAACATCGTATGCATGTGAATTAATCCAAACTTATTCTGTTATCGTAATTCTGATTAAGAGACGAGGAGACAGTGTCTCAAATGGTAAAGTCTTATGAATGACCCGACCAGGGTTCAATCCCCGGTTTTCGCCCTTGAAGCAGACACTCTACAGCCGAGCCTCCGTAGTGTTTAATAAGATTTTTGTTGATTTTGGTAATTACAAAGTTTATCAGACTTGTTAGTTTGATTGATGGCAATGGCTATCTGTTGTTTATGTATTTCAGACTTGTAAGCTTAGTCAATGACAATGACTATCTCTTGGTTTATGTATTTCAGACTTGTCAGTATGACCAATGACTATATCTATTTCTGGTATACGGATTTCAGACTTGCCAGTTTGATTAATGACTATGACTATCTCTTGGTTTATGTATTTCAGACTTGTTAGTTTGGTCAATGACTTTGACGATTTCTTAGTATCTGTATTTCAGACTTGTTAGTTTGGTCAATGGCTATGACTAATCATAGGTTTATGTATTTCAGACTTGTAAGGTTGGCAAATAACTATGACTTTCTCTTGGTTTATGTATTGCAGACTTGTCAGTATGATCAATGACTATGAATATCTCTTGGTTTATGTTTTTCACACTTGTTAGTTTGGTCAATGACTTTGACTATTTCTTAGTAAATGTATTCGAAACTTGTAAGTTTTGGTCAATGACCATGAGTATGTCTTGGTTTATGTATTTCAGACCTGTTAGTTTGGTAAATGACTATGACTATCTCTTAGGTTTTGCATTTATAACTTGTTAGTCCCATCCTCACTCCCCTCCAACTAACTCGCCCCCCCCCCATATTTTACCGATTCGCCCCTTACCAACTCGCCCCCACCAACACCTCCCCCAACCAATGTTACCAAGTATTCAAAGTATAAAAATTCAAAAGGCAAAAATACATTAAAATATTGTTTATATCTTCCTGTCATGTTTTTGTCTTTCATCAACTTTCTCAAAACTGATCAAGAACTACAGTTCTAACATGTGGTATAATAGGAAAAATTCTGTATGTTCTTATTGAGGTATTCACTACAAAAACTAAGAACTAATAATGCCACTTTAATTGAAACAATTATGTTTTTCACCAATGGAAAGTTTGGAGTTATATATGCAGGCCTCAGTTTCAGAATCATTCCTTAACGAAGATTTTCCTTAACTTGAATCTGGAAAATTTGAAATCTGAATAATTTGGTTAATTGTTTAGATATTCAGGAATTTAAGGTGTCATTTTGAAGATCACTTTACGCTTATAACATCTGCATTTAGTTTTATCACAAATGTGCATTGGTAATTTAAAAAGAGATTGCCAAAATATGCCAAATTTAAGTTAAGGAAAATCTTAGTTAAGGAATGATTGTGAAACTGGGGCCTGGATTACAGCTAATCTTAGTACAGGTGGAACAGGTACTACTTACATAAAATATATAATTCACTTATAAAACATTTGGCTCTAATTAACTACCTAATCATTTATGATATAACTGTAACCTATTTACAGGTGTGTGTTTGTGTATTAAATTGTTAATTTTCTTATATTGTAATTAATCCTATTTTATCATAAATAATGAATCATGATTGCCAAAGGGGCAAGTTGGTCAAATATATCAATTATACTTATAGAAATGAAATTCACACTATGTCTTTTAAAACGGACATGGACATTCTCTCTGTTTCAACATTATTTGAATATAAACATCCCTAAAACAGCCAACTTAAAGTCAACATTAGCAATTCATGTAATGTTTTCAACATCAATTTAGCCAGTATTGAAATGATAATAATACCACTTTAATACAATATTGAACTTTAAATCATTAACTAATTCCAATGTTACATTTCTTCAAAATTTCTGTCTTAACTACCAGTATATATATGGATTTTAATATTGTTGATTTGATTTGGAATACATCTGCTTCAATCAACATTTATTGACATCAATAAAATAACGATGAATGCTAGATCATTAATTATATTCATAGCATTATAATAAACGACAACTGTATGGATAGAATATCATTTAATTGTAGCCCAGCAGATTTTAAGACAATAAAACTTAGAAATTTATTCAATTTCAGATTAGTATTGGCAAGTGGTACAATTTTTTAAAAATAATTTTAAGTATGGCAGAACTGTATTAGTAATAATCACTATGCCATTCATTAGTACTAAATGATTTTTTAACCTTTTTTCATGGAAATAAAAATTTAATGATTTTTTCTCCTATGAAATATTTTAATGACAGTTGTGAGTGAAAAATGACAACAAATATTCAAAACTTCTAGAAGGTTTGCAGTCACTTTGACTAAAATTGGTCGACATTATAATGCAGAATGATTATATCGTTTCTATACATTTGTTGTTTGTCATTTCCATCCAAACCTTTTGAAATATTCAATAAATGTAAACTTTTAATGATTTTATTACAATAATTGAAATAGAAATTAAAAAAAAAAACAAAACAAAAAAAATCATAATCTCAAGACAGCCAGTTCTTGGATGGTGGAGTGAAAGAATGGTGTTTCATGCCCTAGTCAAGATTCATTGAGTTATTATAAGATTGTCGATTATGGGACTGTGGGATGAAAAAATGGTGCTTCACGTCACACTCATTTTTGTTCCATTGTAAAGAGACAGTCGATTCCCAAATAGTTGATTTAAGTAATAGTGATAGTGTTTTACTCAACAGAAAAACAAGACTGGTACTATAGTTGAGATGTTAATTTCTTAGACGGTGGAGTACAGTAATTTTTTTTTTTTATTATTTTATTTTAAAGTCAAGCTCTTTATTTATATCAGACAGTCAGATCTTGGAAGCTTCAGTAAAGTAATAATGTTTTGCACTCCAGTGTCTCAAGTCAAGATGTTTTCATTTACTAGTAAATTGTGACAGTCAGCTTTGAAATGTTGGGAGTGAAGTTTTAATACTTATGCCATATTTAAGATTCTTTCACTTAATTCTTATTGGTATGTTCTTAAATGGTGAAGTGAAAGAATGGTGTTTGTCATGTGCAGAATTTTTAATTTTTACAAAAAGAAATAATAAAAATTCTGCACATGACATGTTTCATGCCCAGGTAAGATTCTTTCACTATTAGACTTTCAGTCCAGAGATGGTGAAGTGAAGTAAAGGTGTTATACACCCCAGCCAATAGTATTTAACCTGTATCAAGACGATTCTTGAATGGCAAGTCAAGTTTATTAGCTAGTAATTTTTAACAATTGTAAGTTTTGAGATGGTGGAAAGTAATATTGTTGTCAAGAGTCTTTTATTTAGCTTGTGGAGAATGTCAGTTTTAAGATGGAGAAGGACACTGGAGTAACTAAAATACAAAAACATTTTTCATACTGCGATCAACTAAGCAGGATTTGAATCTATGTGTATATATCTCAGGCACTGAGAATTCCCTGGAACAGATGAAAAAACAAGAGTGCTCTGGGAAAAGACCGAATTTCCTCAAGAAAACTGGTTTATTTTTGCAGACATTTTATTTCTTTGATTTACCTCGGCTATGAAATAAGAACACTTGTAAAGAAGACTTTCAAACAGTCAAACTTTTTTCACACTGAGATCTACCAAACAAGATTTGGATCTATCTGTATAAATCTCGGGCACTGAGGTCTCCCTTGAACAGATGAGAAAATAAGAGTGCCCTGGGAAAAGACTTGTTAGTTTGGTTAATGCCATTTTATTTCTCTAGTGTACCTTGACTATGAAATAAGAAAACTTGTAAATAAGAGTAGAGAGAATTGATGTTTTATGCCCCATTTATTCACATACATCGAGATGGTCAGTCTTATTTAGATGCTTTGAAAAAGTATGATGTTCAGCAGTTTCCTTTTTCAAATTTTGCAAATTAATGAATATATTTTAAAAAAAAATGATTGATTCAATTATAATTTATTCTTGTAAGATTCACTGCAAGTAATACAGGCTCATTATTACACACTTCATTGGTGATGGTAGGTAAATAAACACACACTCACACTGAATGTTTATAGAACGCAGTCAGTACACAGTACTGATTCTGCATTTTCCCACAGAGGATTGAACTGCCGCATTGGAAGAGCATCTGCCTTGTCATTGATGGGAGTGTCATGGGTTCAAACCCAAGTCGAGTCATAAATGAGACTTTAGACATTGCTTCCTCATCTGGTGCTATACATTTTGAGGACAGGTTATGGGCTGCTTTATCCAGTGTCAGGAAAAAGTGACTAGGAGATTGAAATGCCTGTCTGTGATGCACTGACTAGGTAAGCTTACACCGTTGAAAGTTGCCCTGATTGTTTGATAGTACAAAACAGAACAAAATACACACTTATGATTGTTTGATAGTACAAAACAGAACAAAATACACACTTGCATCTCACATGTAAATAAACTTGTTTTTAAATTTTAATAAGTTTGTTGGTCGGTGTATAAACTTTCCATCTTACCCTTTGCCGGATGCAAAAACCACCCAATGTGATTTTACATATGGCAGACTGATACACATGCTCTTTATTGGTTTCAGATATTTGTCATGGTAATATATTGTTCTTAAAAGGTATTTCATACTCTTCATTTTAGTATATAACTGTCTATTAAACCTTGAAAACAAAAGAAAAAAGGAGTGAGATAGAGAGAAATGGTTTCTTGTTTGACTTTAAACATGACATTTTACTGTTGACCCTCTGACTAGAACTGTCCTTAATGTGTCAATTAAGACCATTTGGGCATCCTGACATCCATACTTATAAATAGATAAGAATAAATTAATTAATTAAGCCCGTTATATGCAGTTCCTCTAGATACTAGACCTGCCTACATACATTTGATGTCACTGACCGTTTAGTACTTTCAGTACTTTAATTTCTTTTGTAAGACGACTGTCGCATTATGTTGTAACGTTACACGAAGGAATACTGATATTTATCGGCTCTGTACCAAAAATAACACATCTTAACAATGATCGTTATCAATTTTCGTTTAGTGTTTTCTTGAAAACCTTAAAATTACGACAATTAAAACAAAAAAAAATGTGAAATAGGTTTAGCTTACGTTGGTCAAATCTGCATTAATCTGCATTAATATTTTCATATTTGTATTCCTTATTCAAAGAGCTGTTCGAATATCTTCGAATTGTTTTTCCGCAGGATGAGAAAACTGATCTTTTAATTCTTATCTTGATTATTTTGCGTTACAGATCCCGATTCTCAAAGGCTAGAGTTCGATTTGTTTAACCGGGACAAAGTCCGACTTCTTCTGTATATATGACAAATACCTAGCGAGATGGAAGAAAAGAAAAGTAAAAAAGTAAAGATTGATTTCGTTTCAAGTTTTTAGAAGTTGATAAATTCGAAAGATACAACAATTCAGAAATAATTTGATAAAATATATACGGGAAAAGCTCCCCCCGCGCGCAACAAATTGATTATTATAATATATATCACAATTTTAGGGTAAAATTAAAATTAGCTGCAAAGTTGTATCAATTTTAAACATATATAATTGTGGTAACAGCAGATTAAATTTATAGTAAAATTTAAAGCGTTGAAAAGTTGTAAAAACTTATTTTAAGTTATTTTTATTGTTATTAATGGAATACTAAATTGATGGTAAAAATTAGACTAGTCTAGAAAAGTGAAAAGTGCATAAGACTGATTTTGAGTTATTTTATTGTAAATGACTCGTTAAATGACGCACACAGAGAAAGTCATAGTCATAAAAGAAAATAACAAGTCTGAAATACATAAACCAAGAGAAAGTCATAAACGAAACTAAGAAGTCTGAAATACATAAACCAAGAGTAAGTCATAGTCATAAACGAAACTAACAAGTCTGAAGTACATAAACCAAGAGATAGTCATAGTCATTAACCAAACTTACAAGTCTGAAATACATAAACCAAGAGATAGTCATAGTCATTAACGAAACTAACAAGTCTGAAATACATAAACCAAGAGATAGTCATAGTCATAAACGAAACTAACAAGTCTGAAGTACATAAACCAAGAGATAGTCATAGTCATTAACCAAACTTACAAGTCTGAAATACATAAACCAAGAGATAGTCATAGTCATTAACGAAACTAACAAGTCTGAAATACATAAACCAAGAGATAGTCATAGTCATTAACGAAACCAACAAGTCTGAAATACATAAACCAAGAGAAAGTCATAGTCATTAACCAAACTAACAAGTCCGAAATACATAAACCAAGAGAAAGTCATAGTCATTAACCAAACTAACAAGTCCGAAATACATAAACCAAGAGAAAGTCATAGTTATTAACCAAAGTAACAAGTCTGAAATACATTAACCAAGAGATAGTCAAATTTATTGTATATGGAGATGGCAAATCCCGGTAGACATTTAAACGCTTGACCCCAAACATGACCAGACTGAAATGAACTTTGTTTGATATGCTGCACTACCGCTGCTCTAGTAAGTGGAATGGTATAATTTGTTTTCTATTTTCTGGCAAACATACTAAAACCGCGCTTCAATTACCTTCTCTGTCTGAACCGACCTGTCATACAAACCTATTGTAAATGCCTTGATTATGGTATATCATCATTGCTCATACAAGTTGGCCTATTACAAAATCAGCTAAATAACTCTGTCACTTAATCAACATCTCAAACCTGCAAAGCTGACTTTGTATGAAAGACAGATACTATGTCGCAGCTTGTAAATGCATGAAGAATGGAAGTGCTACTGGCCTATGTCCTAAGGAATCATTTAGTTCCTGTATTGGAATCCATCGAAAACCTTTGCCTCTTCCAAATGCAGTCCAAAGTATGTTCAAGTGTAAGTGAACTAAACACGGCGGCTTCTGTTACAACAACAGAACTGCTTACAATTACATTCTTTAAATTACTTTCATCAGCATGTTTTACGTGAAAAAAATATTCGTTTGTCAATTTCTTCTTGAGAACAAGGGTCTGTGTTTGTCTTATCTATATTTTGGTTGCGTTTGTGAAGAACATCTTCATTACCTGCTGCAAGAACAAGATTTGTGTCTCCTGTCGGTGATACAATTTTTGTGCAAGAAAGGTTTAAAGCTCAGTTGTATTTTCGTCAACCTTGAGAAAACTATTCTAACTGCTTGGTAATCTGTCAGTACCCAACATTCTTCACCAAATTCCAGTACCTCTTTTTGACCTTGTTTAAGCTTTTAGACTGTCATCCAAATGAACATCAATCATTATGTCAATTCTCAAATATTTCTGTGCAAAAGATTTAACTGAAGGTATTATCACCCTTGATGCAAATTCATCAAATGCCTTGGAACCACCAGGAGATCTTTCTTACTATTAATACTCCAATGACATTGACATGACATTTAGATCAGAAAATAGAGAAATGTTGGTTGCAAGAATTTTGTACCCATCACTGTCAGATTTTGATTGAGTTGGAGGACACATCAAAAGCAATTATCTGATATGGACAACATTCTGCCCAAATAGTTGTCCAGCTACTCCTGTAAGGTTTGTCAGACATTTTAACTTTATGCATATAAAATATCAAACCAAGTGGAGAGGCTATCCTTTTATCACTTGGAATTAATACTTTTTTGAATGGAAATCAGTTCTTTATTGTATAGAATACAACAAAGTTCGGAATTTTGTCTATAAAGTTTTCCCTACACCTTGCCCGATCGTTCACTCAGTATCCTTCAATTTCCGTGCGATCTGTGCACCATCCAGAAAACATAGTCCCCGTTTTCTTTGCTCAGCTTTCCTGCGCTGGCACATTCTGTCCATTAAGGCGCGACTGCTTGATTACTATATAGAGGGAAATCAAGAAGTGTTTGGGACAGGTTATGAAACAGGTGATGCTGAACCCCATGGTAAGTTTAACAGCTACGATTTAGATCAATGTGCCTTGGTTGTTGGCAGTGCTGCTTTATAATACATTAATTATTTTTTGTGGAAAAGCTCATATTGCTATCCTTTTAAAATTCGACATAAATGATATATCTGTTATTCATAACAAAACCAAAACTACTCCTGATGATATCAACTGATCATTGGTTATTATAAATACTACTAAGAACAACAGTTACTCGCATTCAGAACAAACAGACGCTCTTTTACCTTAGAATTCCCTCTAAAATTGTCGCCATTTTTCATTAAAGGTGATAGTAATCAAGTAGAATGTCACATTCGGAACTAAACACCTCGGCTTCTGTTACAACAACAGAAATGCTTACCATTACATTCTTGAAATTACTTTCATCCGCGTGTTTTATAACATAAATACTACTAAGAACAACAGTTACACGCATTCAGAAGAAACAGACGCTCTTTTAACCTTAGAATACTCTCTAAAATTGCCGCCATTTTTCATTAAAGGTGATAGTAATCAAGTAGAATGTCACATTCAGAAATAGTTCATGTCAGATTTGTGATATCTGGCCATTGATAATGCTAAGATGATTGATTTGCCTAAACTGGTACCCTGATTTTTTAAACATCGAACTTTGATTACAAAAGCCGCCATTTTGGATTTATTGGCAGCCATCCTTAAAATGGGCGAAATTGGGATGGCCAACGATGGATATATAATGCACATAATACAAATGAAATGTGAGCCAAGTTTCATACTTGTATCACAAAATGAACTATTTTTGACTCAGCCGCTCCACTGTTGCGTAGCGTAGCCAGAATTATCATACTCGCATTATTGCTTGTGAAAGCGATTATTTTAAGTGAAATTGCAAATTTTCATTAATTTCAATAAATCATGTTTTAAATTTATATCAATAACCGTTTTCAGAAATCGGGAGAAATGACCCATCCACCCAAATTCAATTTAAGTGCACGTGGTCATTAAAGGGTCACTATTTAGACTGTATACTGAACAGTACAAACTTTTAAGTAAACATTACAATGTACTTTAAATTCCCCATTACTGAAGTTCAATAGTAACCAAATACAAAAGACAAATGACCGCTTATAGCAACGAAAACCAAAATAAATTTATTAAAAGAGATAGAGTGTTTGAAATTATTTAATCAGCCTTAATTCCTAGCGGAATGAAAATCTCAAATTAAATATTTGAATATTATTTATTTGTTGAATATAGAATCACTTTAAAGTTTTTTTTATCCTGAAATAAGAGGATTTTGCGTTGAAAATAAGAAATAATTAATTATAATGACGTGCTATTTTTATTTCAAAAATTGGGAAGGGTATATATTAATTGTTCAATAACAAATTTTTGTTAAGTTTCAAACTGATATAATATTGTCATATGTAAATTATGATTTTTTTTTGTTATAAAATGACGATATTATTAAAAAATGTTTGAAGTTCGCAAATCTCAAAGATAATAATTCACAACAAAGATAGTATAAACCAACGAGAGATGTACAAATGACAAAGATAGTATAAACCGACGAGAGATGTACAAATGACAAAGATAGTATAAACCGACGAGAGATGTACAAATGACAAAGATAGTATAAACCGACGAGAGATGTACAAATGACAAAGATAGTATAAACCGACGAGAGATGTACAAATGCTTAATACGTTTGTTTTATATCTTCCATACATACATGTAGATTTATAGTTTAAATACTTATTATACAGATATAAATCAATTTTAAAAAGACTACGCAATATGCTATGTTCAGAATTTTTAATTTATACCAAAAGAAATATTTTAAAAAAAAATATGCAACGGACATTGTTGAAGATTTCTTTTGTTAAAAAAGACAAGAAATGACAAAACTTTTTTTTATTCCAAGAAATGACTTTATTACAATACGAATTTTGAAAGCCGTGAAGTATGACAAAGATTTGTTTTTTAAAATGCTGCACGAGAGAGAGAGAGAGAGAGAGAGAGAGAGAGAGAGAGAGAGAGAGAGAGAGAGAGAGAGAGAGAGAGAGTTGTGTTTGTACAGTACTTAAGACCACAACAAATATTATTCTTTGAAGTTCATTTTCTTTTATGAATTCAGCTACATTTTATCATAATACACATTTATTTAGTCTTTAATTAAATTTCTGTTATTCTTAAAGATTATAGATGTAAAATTGTTTGTCCATAATTTTCATTTTTATTTCAAAATGTATTTGCCTTAAGTTCAAAATCATACATTAAAGTTTGTTGTTAGTATTAAAAGAAAAATTTCGTGAATTTTATATTTGAATTGTGTGAACTATATTTGTAAAATTATAAACTTCGTCTTTGTGAAAAATAGGTACATATTGTTCAAACTTTTTTCTTTATGTGTTATATACATAAGCAAGAAATCTTCAAGATTTATGCAAACGTGTGAAAAAATAAAAATCCGCTACTCACGACAAGGCATACTATAAAACAATGGGTTATGTTTTATTTCAAATAATAATAATAATAATAATAATAATAATACAGATTTGCAATATGCGAATAAACAAATTTTAACATATTAGCCTTTTATGTAAAGGAACGTTTGGCCTGGCATATCTACCGGTTTCTATTTCCAAGGACAAACAACCACATTTAAAAATTGCAAGTACTTTTCGCATTGTCGTAATATTTTATATTTTGACAAATAAACTAACTTCATTTGAATATATGTACGAACGTTCTATGTTTGTTACCATGTTTAAGATTTCTCTTCTTTGTCAACATTACATAATATACCTTAATAACATTATTTTTATGTTCGAGAAACTATAAGTCATTAACATATTTATAAACATTTGTTACTTAAAACCATTGAGTACCAAGATTCCGAATAAAAGTTACTGAAATTAAAAACTTTGAAAACAATTCTATTGCTGGGCAACTTACTTATCTTAAAACATATACTGTTTTATGTTCAAAAAGGACCAGCCCATTTCAGCACGGAATGTATAACGTTTGAGGAGTGTCTAGGCGTTCTAAGAAAGTTTTTGCATGCACGGTTTTGGAAGATCCAAAGTACTTCCTTAGCACTTTAACCCCAAATTTTTGCACTTGATGAGTGACAAGAGGTTCCAACAATATTGTTAACACGTCATTATCCATCCCACCATGCATTTAAAATTTGTTATATAATGCCGATAAAGCTCCAGTCAACAGTAATTCACACATACGAATACGTCACAGTGTCAAAAATTAGAACGAATTCTTCACACGTGTGATGAATATGTACTAGTATGTCACACATTTGTGTATTTAGTTCTGTACCTTTACCCTACCTCAAACGTATACGTTTTTATACATGTAAAAGTAGAATATATATATATATATATATATATATATATATATATATATATATGTGTGTGTGTGTGTGTGTGTGTGTGTGTGTGTGTGTGTGAAAATAGTGTTTAATATATAAACTTTCACACATTTCAAAGAACAGTTTTGTTACTAAGAACGGTCATGTGGCATGAACATGTTGCTTTTGCTCAGCTTGATATTTAAATGAATGACGTTTTAGGCCGATGCGTCAAAAGTCAAGGTCACGGGGGAAAAGATACATTGATGTTCAACACTCAATACCTCTTTAGACATCGATGCATTTTCACAAGGTGTGTGTCCTCAATGTACATGTATTTCAGAAGTTAATTATGGTGTTTCGATCATCAGATCTAATGTCAAGGTCAGTATCTTGATATCTGTTTGGCACAAAGATAAAATTATTGATCTTAATGAAAAAAAGATAATTTTTGCTCTGAAACCACAAAATCATTTGATTCTCCATTCGTCTATGTACCATTTCTTTCGTCTGCAGCATTTAGTGTTTCGTCAATAACTTTATCATGTAAGGAATGAAGCCTCTTGTCAAATTCTTTACGAGCATCACGAAATTATTTCTTGAGGCGTTTCTTTTTGGAAGTAACAACAGGTTTTTTCTACACGCTATATTCCATAGTTTCTGTACATACATGTAGGTTGCTATTCGAGTACGGTTGCCTGCGACTTTTAGCGTCAGAACTACTTGTCTGTACAAACAGTCTCGATTTCCATTAATTTAGATTTCATCAAAGACTTTCTAATGAAAATATAAGTAAAAACAAAGTAAAGCTACTTATGAAGAAGGCGCCAGTACAATCCAGGGATAATTTTCAGTATAGATTTAATTAGACAGGAAATATCTATCGGTTCATTCTTTATTCAATTTGCAAAGCATTCCTTAGCTAGATTTGGATTTATAAAATTTAAGAACTTTAGATTTAGTAATTTTCAACTGTTTGGCTTATGTTTTTTTTATCTATCAAACTTTTCGGAATCTAGTGTCACTGATGAGGAATGATTTTCCGAAATGTGTATATATGGCACAACACAATTTAACATGTATTTGTGTTATATATTTGACAAGTAGTAAGAATCTAAAGTACACATTTTCTTAAAAGTTTATAAAACTAATAACTAAAAATAACTTTTGAAAAAATCCATAAAACTTTATAAAATAAAAAATAAAATCCTTTACTGAAAATTATACAAAATTGTAATATATGTTATCATTATTTTTAGTTAAATTAGCTAAAAAATAAAACTTGCTATGACTAAAGTATAGTGACATATGTAAAGTATTATAAACAGAACTGACTGAAGAAATCGATCTATTAAACAGTGGAAAGTAGAGGAGTAGAAGAGTGGAGAAATCATGGTTTACTTCATTGTCAACTTTTTTTCTTTTATATCGGTGCGATCAGTTTTTAGATCGCAGGGTTAACCGCAGTACCCGTAGAAAATCAACTACCTATGGAAAATGAACTGACAAACTCACTCTATGATCTGCCGGATTTGGATTGGAATCCTATTGTTGATGCTTTATTCATAAAACAATTTAAAAAATAATTCATAAATAAAATTTAGAAAAAAGGATAATAATAAACTTCCGAAGTATACCTTAACTGCAATGGGTCAATTTATTATAACAAGTCCAGGTTTTTTAGTATGCCCGCTTCAGTTATTTAAATTTTGAAATGTAATCAAAAACTTATAATTTAAATATCACATGATTACTTGCATAAGTTTAACACGTGTTACCCAGAGACAAATCCCTATAAATAAGGGACGGAAAGTAGTAAAGTTTTCAGAAAGCACATCGCCAATTTTCTTGTGTAGAACTTCAGAAATCAAAATGAAGACTGTATTGGTTTTAGCTGCATTTTGCCTGATTGGTCTAGCACACGTAAGTGTTGATTTTTTCACTAGATTTTTTTTCAAAGTTTTTTATTTTTTATAACAATCAATGTTTTATTTTGAATATTTCAAAATTTAATAATATTTAATTCAATTAATTAATTTAAGAATGCTGATTGATTTAAGAGTTTTTCTTTAATTTTATCAAGTTTTATTTTAACAGCAGGCAAATAAGTTATATTGTATTATTGATGACAAAAACTCATTTTAAAGGAACGCGAATTGCCAATTTTTTATACCTCAAATCAAAGATAATCGTATGTTACCTACGGGAGTCGAAGTTGTCGTCTTATTGGTTTTTATTTTCGTTCTCATGTATTGCAAAACTTGTTAACACAAAAACGCATGTAGAAATCGGCGTCGGTGTGTAGTTTGGTTATATATGTGTGTGTGTGTGTGTGTGTGTGTGTGTGTGTGTGTGTGTGTGTGTGTGTGTTAAATAGGAAAATGAAATTATAAGTTTTTTTAACTTTCGTTCAATCCCATTGCACTGTGTTAAACAATTTGCAAAAAGAAAAAAAAACATGCTGAACTAAATTTATGCAATTGTCAACTTATTTTAAAAATTTAAATAGTTAAACAAAATATTCATTCAGTTTAAACGTTTCCTTGGTTGCATAATGATCACATTTTAAGTCTACTTAGATGTGAAATCATCTTACATTTTACATTTTAAATACTTATCTTTAAAATGTACAATATATGTATAAAGCTTTTATTCGAAAATATTTCTGATGATTTTACAAATCCGCTTACTTGGAGACGACAAATCTCACTCGCCGGGACTCCCTGGGAGTCACCGAGGTATCAATGGCGTAACAACGACTGCCCCCTGAATTACTGTCGATTTATATATTTCCATTTTATAACGAAATTTCATATTTAAAAAAAACAAACTTTTTTACGGTATTCATTTGATAAAACTTACATAAGGATAAATGTTAATTACTCTTTGGTTGAAGATTTGTTGGTTAGTTGTTGTGTGTTTAACGTAACATCAGCATTTTTACCTATTCTAGACGAGAACAATTTTTTTTTCTAAGGTTTCATCTTAAAACAAGTTTGTGAATGCATGATATGTGCAATTTTGTATTTTAGCATGTCTTGTACTAGTCTGTACTCGGGTTAATTTACGTTAAGTTGCTAGCTCGTCCAGTCAGTATGCCGCAGACAAACATGCAACTCCCCCAATCACATTATCATGGCCCTGGATGAACCAGACGATGTCCCGCCAGTGCTGAGCATTAGGCGAAAAACAAGTGTCTCAAATTTTTAACATGTATTATATATGACAAAGTAGGGGTTCGAACCTACGATCTCCCCCTCACTTTTTTTTACAGTGAAAGGAATAAGCTTTTGAAATGAAAGAAATGTATCCATGTATTGTGTTAAAACGACAAAGATAGAGATTGATTAATTAAATGGGTTTTTAAGTCTTAGTCAAGAATATTCACTTTTATCTAGATGTCACCAGCTATAGGGGAAATTTTGATTTTTCAGTGCGCTAAGGGCAATGTGAAGGGGGGTCTTTAACGTGCCACGCCTGCCGTGACACGGGGCATCGGTTTGAAGCCTCCTTCGAAAGACCCCGTGACTTTTATTTCTTAATGCCGAGGGCTTAGCGAAAAACAGTCACTACCAATTTTCAACCTTGCTCTGACCCGACCGGGATTCAAACCACACACACACACACACACACACACACATATATACATATATATATATATATATATATATATATATATATATATATATATATATATATATTTTATTTGGTTTTATCTTTTGATTTTAGGCCTTGACACATGATGGTAAGTTAATGATAATTGTTTAAGCAATTCACTTGATGTAACAGTTTTCATTCACGTTAACCCTTCAACCTTAACCTCTGAATTTATTTTGATCTATGGATGTTTTTGGTATACCGTTTTTCTTTAACCTGTGATTTTATATTGATATCAGTTTTTGGTTTAATAGTAACCTTTAACCTTCAATCAGTATGTTTTGGTATTACATTAGCATTCAACCTTTGATTTTTAGTTTATTACTAACTTTTTAAAAAAAAAATTGACTATTATTTTTACGTTCAGAAAAACTATTTGGTTGTTTTTACTCATGGAAACATCATATCACAGAAACTGGCAGTATTTGTAATAATTGGCCAAAACTGATAAAATAAAACGAGACAAAAAGCAAAATGTCACATAATATTTTAATAATTTCTTTTATTTAAGAAATCAAAGAATATGGAAGAAAAGGAGAACAGGCTGTCAAATGCATCATCGGTAAGATTGATAGATTAAATGAATGGTGTTTTAGGTCACAATCATAAATATTTCACTTATATCGAGACGTTATTGACACAAATTATGAGTGAAAAATGTAATAGATAGAAGAAGTTTTACTTTTACGATAGAGGGAAGAAATTTTACTTTTACGATAGAGGAAAGAAATTTTACTTTTACGATAGAGGGAAGAAATTTTACTTTAACGATAGAGAGAAGAAATTTTACTTTTACGATAGAGGAAAGGAATTTTACTTTAACGATAGAGGGAAGAAAATTTTACTTTTACGATAGAGGGAAGAAATTTTACTTTTACGATAGAGGGAAGAAATTCTACTTTTACGATAGAGGAAAGAAATTTTACTTTTACGATAGAGGGAAGAAAATTTTACTTTTACGATAGAGGGAAGAAATTTTACTTTTACGATAGAGGGAAGAAAATTTTACTTTTACGATAGAGGAAGAAATTTTACTTTTACGATAGAGGAAGAAATTTTACTTTTACGATAGAGGGAAGAAAATTTTACTTTTACGATAGAGGGAAGAAATTTTACTTTTACGATAGAGGGAAGAAAATTTTACTTTTACGATAGAGGGAAGAAATTTTACTTTTACGATAGAGGGAAGAAATTTTTACGATAGAGGGAAGAAATTTTACTTTAACGATAGAGGAAGAAATTTTACTTTTACGATAGAGGGAAGAAAATTTTACTTTTACGATAGAGGGAAGAAATTTTACTTTTACGATAGAGGGAAGAAAATTTTACTTTTACGATAGAGGGAAGAAATTTTACTTTTACGATAGAGGGAAGAAAATTTTACTTTTACGATAGAGGAAGAAATTTTACTTTTACGATAGAGGGAAGAAAATTTTACTTTTACGATAGAGGGAAGAAAATTTTACTTTTACGATAGAGGGAAGAAATTTTACTTTGTAGCAGTAGATAGATTTAACTAGTTACAAGTTTTACATGTTGACCTTGAAAATTAAGAGGGATATAATATTTATTATTTAATCATCTTAAAGAGAGAGAGAGAGAGAGAGAGAGAGAGAGAGAGAGAGAGAGAGAGAGAGAGAGAGCGTTCCGTAAATTCATATATTAAAGAAGTCTTTTTTTTTTTTTTACTTTTATCAACATGAACAGAAAACCATGGCGAAATCGAAGATGTTGAAGATCTTGTCGAAAAATTGGAAACAGTTTCAGCTGGTAAGTAAACATATGTACATGTAACTTTTATTGTATTCCTAAATACAGTTTATTTATGAAAATAAAATTATGTCACATCTTGAACATTCGTGTTTCTTAGCAAAGGTTCTTAAGTCCTAAAAGAAATTATTGCCCAATATTGGACATATAGCGTTTTATATTTTTCATTTATTGAAGACAAACAATGCAAGTATACATGTTTTATATGTTTATAAATAAAAAATCTATTTATTTTTAAAACAGACAATGGAAAAATCGAAATGATTGAGCAGAAAATTAAAGGATTCTTGAAAGCTATTGGCATTAAAGTCGGTAAGATTTATATATACCTTATATAACATATTAATTTATGTATTTCATAAACCCGCCACATAATGGAAGTAAGGTTTTTAACGGCGCATGTGTGTGTGTGTGTGTGTGTGTGTGTGTGTGTGTGTGTGTGTGTGCGCTATAATAGTATCTTTTGTTTCTTTGAAAATACCCGTAACATTTAAATACCAAATGCAACCGTGAAAATCATTTTTGTACAACAGTGAAAATAGTCATCTTCAGCCAAGGTAAATCTCGTGTTCCTGATATTAATAACCATTATTCCTTACAAAAATATCAATAAGTAGCTATAATAATTCTATGTATTAAACTTGCAACGATTCTTATTTATCCTTTTTTAATTTTATTTTACAGATGAAAGCAGAGGTTTCTTTGGACTTTCTGTTGATATCTACAAAGGAGTTGCACAAGGTTAGTAACCGGAAAATTGTCTGTTCCGATAGAAAGGAAGTGCATTACCGGAAACACGGGTGGTTGTGTTTTCTATATAAATGTATAACTGTATAAACATTAACTTAAAATGGCTTGGATAGGACATAATTTCTCTCTCTCTCTCTCTCTCTCTCTCTCTCTCTCTCTCTCTCTCTCTCTCTCTCTCTCTCATATTTTGGTATGTATATTAAACTGTAAACAATTTTATCTTTTTAGCTTACAAAGAAGGTAAAGAAGATGATGTCCTTGCTTTTATGGAAGGGCTTATCTCCGTCGTTCCCCCAGAAGGTAAGTTAGGCTTTTACATAATATCACAAGAGTTTCCTCTCATAGATATCTGTTCACCAGTAATTATCACCCCTTACCAGACACAGAAACTTGTACAAATATGCACACATGTGATTTATTTTACCTGGCCTGAGCTTAAGGGTTTTGATATATTTTACTTTTTTGTTAAATAAAATATGCAATGTTTATATATATATATATATATATATATATATATATATATATATATATATATATATATATATATATATATATATATATATATATATATATAAAACATTATATTTTTTTGTTTTTCTTTCTTAGACTGGCAAGAAGTTGGAAAGGTTTGGATGGAGTTTTTGAACAAAGGTATTTTAATTTCAATTTTTTTTTTTACATTTGCTTGAATTTTTTGACTAAAAATTCTATCCATGCAAAATTGTTTATATTTTTATTTCAAATGCTGTGTACTTAGGTCACGAAATTTTATATTTACTGTGTCCTATTGGTCAAATAAAGATGACCATCACTCGAATAAGCGGGATATTAAAACAATAATGATAAAATAATCTATCAATGGCAACACCTAGCGTTTAACTAAACTGTAGATTTTTATATTTTAATTGTATTCTTCATTCTTTATAATATTTACTTTTTTTATTTTCAGAAAACTTGGGTGCTTGCGGACCAGGTATGTTTCCATGATTACTGGATTTTACATACTTCTACTCTGTTCAGCATCTTTTGATATATATCGTTCTTTAATTCTAGTTAATTATTTCTTTATCGGAATTTTACATTTCGCATTGAATACATGTGATGATTGGTCTACAATTGTAAAGTTTAAAATTCTCCTGCAGACATACTGTATTATTTATTGACCTAAAGATTTTAAATAGAAATTGAACCCGTTCTACTGAACTTTATATAGTCTAGCCTGTTGTGTTGGAGAATTGAGATACATGTATTAAGTATTTTGGACTTTGTACCCACTGAAGGCGTTACATGAAAGAGTTCTTTTACAATGAACAATATTTCTCTGCCCGAAAACATCAAACTTTCATCAAAATAACGTAACAAAGACGATTCAGTAATCATATTTCTCTTTTTTTTTCAGAAAAACGTGGAATTAATATCAACAAACGCAAAGGTAGGTTTTTGGCAAAAAAAATTTAAAATAAATTGAATTAAAAATAATTTCTTAGCAGCAAATTAAAGTATTATTCAAATTAACCCCTGCATTAATTATCTTTTTGGGGGGTTGGGGGGGGGAACATTCCAATTTTAGGCACAAGTTTTTAAATATTTTTATTATCTTTGAACAGGTTTTTGATAGATCTTAATTCAAATTATTTATTTATTTATTTATTTATTCATTCATTTATTTATTCAGTTTTAATCAGTTGATACCGGAATAAACACTGGCTTGATAATCAAATTTCACAGCCCTTAATTAGACCACGTATTGTTAATTAGATCTTTATATTACAGGAAAACATTTAATTTTGTTGTCTTTTTTGTAGATATGTCCGCTCTCTACAACCTTCTGAGACAAATGATGTAAGTATAACGATCGCAAACATACATATACGGGATTACACGCAACACAGACGTAACACTCGCGAACACGTACATGCATATACACAACACAGACGTAACACTCGCGAACACGTACATACATATACACAACACAGACGTAACACTCGCGAACACTTACATGCATATACACAACGCAGACGTAACACTCGCGAACACGTACATACATATACGGGATTACACGCAACACAGACGTAACACTCGCGAACACGTACATGCATATTCACAACACAGACGTAACACTCGCGAACACGTACATACATATACGGGATTACACGCAACACAGACGTAACACTCGCGAACACGTACATGCGTATACACAACACAGAAGTAACACTCGCAAACACGTACATGCATAAACACAACACAGACGTAACACTCGCGAACACGTACATACATATACGGGATTACACGCAACACAGATGTAACACTCGCGAACACGTACATGCATATACACAACACAGACGTAACACTCGCGAACACTTACATTCATATACACAACACAGACGTAACACTCGCGAACACGTACATACATATACGGGATTACACGCAACACAGACGTAACACTCGCGAACACGTACATGCATATACACAACACAGACGTAGCACTCGCGAACACGTACATACATATCAGACGTAACACTTACTAACACGTACATACATACATAAATATACACAACACAGACGTCAAAATAGGATTTACTAAAACAGACAAAAAAAAAAATAACACTTGCATAAATAGATAGTTAATTTATTTCTTGATTTGGGCCCTCATTAGCATATACAACATGATATTTATAAATTATAAGTAACAAACATATACAAGAGATAACAACTGACGTTATACTGGCATATCTAAAGATAGAATTTATAGAACGTGTAAATGCAGTTTTAGATAAGTGTGTGTGTGTGTGTGTGTGTGTGTGTGTGTGTGTGTGTGTGTGTGTACTCCATCGTTGACAGATAGAGATTGTTAACTTTTGAGTTTATTTTTTATATTTCCAGCAACAAGAAAAAGTAAGATGTATGGTTATCTACCGCGGACTCCATTTTACCTTCAACATTGAAACGACTAGATGTTTTCTTTTTGTATCCATTTTTGAAAATCAATTTTTAAAATTAAAATTCAATAAGCATTACAATGATGTTGTTATAATTCACAAAAACACAACATAAAATTAAAATATCTGAATATCATGTACTTGGCAATATCTAAAATACCCAAGAACAAACAAAACAAGAAATAAGACTAATCACAACACACAATAAGCTATCAACATAATTGTCAGACAGGGAAAGGGCCTTTTGTATAGTCTGCACTCTTACAGAGGCTAATTTGCAGGGCCGTAGGAAACCGAAAAAAAGGGGTTGAATTATAGGGAAGACGGAGGTCTCTGATTGGTGCCCCCGTCCGAACCCTGCATTCTCTACGATTCAAAACAAGGTTGCTTTACATGTATCTGAGGTAAAGGCGTTTCTGTTATAACCAGATCTTTGATGGCTTATTTCTGACAATGACATAATTTTAGTCGACATAAAATTATCTCAACATGTCGACTTAATATCTTGACAAGTTGTGATACCAAAATAAAAAGTTGAGGTAAAGAACACGACATGCCGCCTTACTTATGTTTATGGTGGCTTATTTCTGACATCGACATAATTTTAGTCGACATAAAATTATCTCGACATGTCGACTCATTATCTTGGCAAGTCGAGATATTATCATGGAAAGTTGTGATACCAAAATGACAAGTTGAGATAAGTAACACGACATGCCGTGATACTTATGTTGACCAGTCGTAATAATTATCTCGATATCTCGACTTTTTTTTTTATCACGGCAAGTCGTGTTACTTATCTCAACTTTTTATTTTGGTATCACAACTTTCCATGATAATATCTTGACTTGTCAAGATATTAAGTCGATATGTCGAGATATTAAGTCGACATGTTGAGATAATTTTATGTCGACTAAAATTATGTCGATGTCAGAAATAAGCCACCATATATGTTGACCACTCGTGATAATTTTCTACATATCGCGACTTATTTTTATCGCGGCATGTCGTGTTATCTATCTCGACTTTTTATTTTGGTATCACAACTTTCCATGATATTATCTTGTCTTGTCAAGATATTAAGTCGACATGTCGAGATAATTTTATGTCGACTAAAATTATGTCGATGTCAGAAATAAGCCACCATATTTCAGAAAAAAGTTAAATGATTTTTTGAGTTACAACATGCAACAAAATGCCTTAAATTTGACAATTAAAGGCCAATAACTCTACAACGAGAAATTATACGAATCTCAAAAACGAAAGAGAGCATTCTGCCTCAGATACAAACATTTCACAAAAGTTTCATTAAAATTGCTTAAAGCATTCTTGAGTTGGCGTACGACGTGTGGACATACGGACGGGCAGACGGACGGACGGAATGCGCCATACCATAATACGTCCCGTATTTTATTTTATTTATTTTTATTTATTTATTTTTTATTTTTTTTTGTTAGTTTGACTTAGTTTGACAGTATATACTCTTGCAATTATCGGTTCGGTTTGTTTTGGGTTATATTTGGATACGATTATGGACAGACATACTGTTTACTTGTATTAAGCATGTGTGTTAAATTCAACAATATCAACAACAAGGATGCCTTCAGAACTAATTAAAAATTAACAAATTATTGGCGTTCAATAGTAAAAAAACATAACAAAGATAATTTAATTTCAATATTGATTTAATAACATGTAACCATTTTGGTCGAAGTAGGCGCTTCCTTACACACTCCCAGACATACAGTCGTGTATCTAGCTGTCAGCAGTAGACAATTTATAATTATTTATCATCTTTAAATTAAACTAACCAACGTGTTTAATTAACCATGGTTGATCATGACAAACCGAGTTTCTGATAAAATATCATGAAGAGAATTCTGAATGCGTTCGCCAATTCAATCTCGAGGTGTTTTCTAAGAACAAAGTTGCTGATTAAAACATCACATAAAACGAAATCCATGGGGTTATTTGTAAAATAAACGTGTCCTGTGATGCGTTATCCAAATCACAAAGTTGATAATAATTAACCTTATTTTTGGTTTGTGTACATGCGATGTCTTTCTTCTAATTTCGGGATTTTTTTTATTGTAAACAGTCATACATGTATAGGTATTGAGGGTTTTATGATATTACAACTTAAGTGAACCAGAGTAGACTAAAGGAAAATATAAACAGTCAAGACAACCTGACTACGGAATAACAAAAGTTAATGATGAAACACGACAAAAAAGGAAATATCTTTGTGATCAGTTGTAAAACAATAACCGGACACTAGATAGGTTCTATTGTATACGCACAGCGATGAAATATTTATTGGAGGGCCTCAAAAAAACTTGCGATCACACACACACACACACACACACACACACACACACACACACACGAAATATAGGTATGACCTATTTAACCAGACAAACTGACAGCCCGTGCATGTATAAAACAACCATCTTATTTATTTATGTCGCGCATTAGTAAGTTTTCGCAATTAAAATAGAAAATGATGAGATCAGCTGATAATGTATTAAATCTATATCATATTTTTTTTCTCTCAATGTGTTCCCTAAATATTCTAATGAGGCCATAGATAAAAATAACTTTCCATGTGCACACGCAAAGATTCGACATGCGCACATGGAAATATTTTATCTATGTGTGTTCTTTCAGCCACCTAGTTTCATTTGAGAATCATTTTCAAACATGGCGGTTTTATGCCATATTTACTAAGAAAGAACCTTTAAATTTGTATGAAATAATACAATACAAAAATAAAAATAAATGACAATTCATAAGATTTTAAAGGAGCACATGGCGGTTTTCTTTGTCCATATATGTAAAATGTTCTATTTTAACAAAATGTCACTACGTTTTAAACTTAATCGGGTTAAAGATAAATTTAAAAATTCCAAAAATAAGTAAAATGTGCTTGCCAATAATCAATCAATTTTTACAGGGATAGACAGCCAACAAATCGATAAATCAATCATTCTTTAGGGGATATACAATCAAATCTATTAGTCAATCATTCCTACCGCAAATCTACCACAAATCAACCAATCTTTTGAAACAAATTATTCGAATGCAAGAACAAACAGTTGAAAACGTCATCATCTTTAGTGTTCCATCATAAACATCAAAGTAAGGAGTGGGCGTGGTCATCCTTGTCCATTTTATTTTATCAATTAAACATCAAGAAGTAGGCGTGATTATCCAAGAAGGCATGAACATTCTTGACCATTTATTAATTATACGTCAATGCAAAAGGTAAACATCAACTTGATTTTTTGATATATTGCGATGGACGTATTATGATGGATAGTATTATCAAAATCGCATTGTTATTTTATATAATATTTCAATTTCTACCCGAAAATGGCAAAGGAATATACAAATTCAAACAAACAATAACAGGGGAGAATGAAACTGCGTATTTGTACCAGAATGAGAACAAAGAAAAGCCAAATCAATCACAATTTACTTACAATACGAAACACGAAATCAAAAACTTAAACTATAAAGAGAAAAACGACCAAAAGCAGGATTTAAGTGAACTGGAACCAGTTTCAGTCCGGACAACAACACAGTCTATGTATCCTTTTTCTGTGCAGACTGAAATATCAAATAGGGTTAAACGACAGTTATCCCCCTACCATTATGGAGATAATTGTCTGTATTATGGTCATTGTGAAGGCAACTTTGGAAACCCGACACCTAATTGCTATTGTGACACGTTATGCTCAGTTTATAAAGACTGTTGTATTGATGTTAACGAGAATACTGCTGAAGAAAACAGATATTTGAGTGATCATAAAATGTTGACGGCATACATGACATGTGAAACAAACGTTTTTATTAGTTTCTTTACCCATATATTTGGTGTGTATTTGATAAACAAGTGTCCAGAAAACTTTAATGATACAAGTATCATTCATTTGTGTTTAACGTCTAGATTATTGCCAGTCACCGATCATCGCAATTTTTCTTTCCGAAATGCCTTTTGTGCAATGTGTCATGGAGTTGAACATTTTACAACATGGTCCGGATTCATAAATACTGATGATCGGAATTGTAATCACGATTTGTCACACATAGGCAACGGACAATTTAATAACCTAGATGTAACGGACCTTCAGACCTTTGACAGTATTTTAGATTCGCCGTGTTTAAAGTTACAATATGTATACTCATTTCCACCTAGGATTTGTGTACCTAAACCAAATTCATATCCTCTAAGTGATCCAAATTGTGAAAACTTTATGACCCTGTACAGCACGTACCAACAAATGAAGTGTATAAAAATTTTGGATGCCTTCCAGAAGACATAAAACGCGATTCAAGGTGCTTCTTGTTAAATCAAAACTTAGATGAAACTCTGTCGTACGGTATGTACAGCAGCATGGTGCTCTTTAACTTTGGCAGCGCCAGCATAAAAAATCAGGAAATCTCTTGCCAAAATGGTTATACGTTGAAAAAAGACATGGTAATCTCTCTCTCTCTCTCTCTCTCTCTCTCTCTCTCTCTCTCTCTCTCTCTCTCTCTCGAAAAATTCCACACATTGGCTTATGTTTGACATACACGTGCATGTGGTTATTCACTTCATCACTTCAAACCGGAAAACACACCGTTAATTTATTTACTAGTACAGATTTTCCATCGAAGATTTATTTATAAATTTATTTTACTTTCGTGATCGGAGATTCTGCTATTAATCCTGTTTTAGATCTCCCGTCCATGCTTTATTTCCCTTTTCATGCTACAAAATAGAAGTGTTTTTTGTGTTAACAATGGTGGTTACTGTAAAAGTATTTATATTAGCATGCGCTTCCGAAGGTCTCAAACATTTAGCGTGTATTAATATTACCGCTTTCATTGTTTTTTCCTAGACAGATGAGCTTAAACTAATGTTGAAAAGTATTAATATTGGCGGAAATTTATTTAACGCCAAAAGCGTCACTATTAATACACATTCAAAATAAATACTTATACAATATTATAATGGACGTAATATGACAGACAAGTTTACTGTTTATGTAAATTAATGCAGTTCCAAGACATACTGATTGTTGTATAACTTGGGTAGCTTAATTTGTTAAATAAGCTTTTAAAGTGAAAAGCTTTATAATGTCAACTTGGTTGTTATATATCTAGTCACATGATTATTTAAAACGTCAAATATCTTAAGTTTTCCTATCATGTGTTAAGATTTTAAATAACCAATAGAAACATTGCGTAAATGCGGTTTTTTTTTTTTAAAAAAAAAATTTCTACCGTCTTTCAATTCTGATAAATCTGTTATAACAACCTGTACAAAATGTAGTTATTCTTGTTTGTGATAATATTTTCCAATTTGTTCACGTTCAACAAATCTCCAGTTTGTATCGATTGTAATGCCATTTATTCTTCCGGTATAAGTAAAGTATCCAATGAAAGTTAATTCCTGAAAGTAAACAAATTGTTGTTTACACAAAACAAAAAATCAAATATAAAACTTTTACAAAAAAAACTATTTTGTTAATTTTATTTTGTAAATTTGCTTGGCCCGAAATAATAAAGCTTGACATTCTTTAAAATTTTCGAAGCTTTTTTAAACATTGTAAATTGCAAACAGACAATTACATTTGACATCATACAGTTTTACTATTGACATTACTCTTGACATCATACAGTTTTACTATTGACATTACTCTTGACATCGTACAGTTTTACTATTGACATTACTCTTGAAAGCGTACAGTTTTACTATTGACATTACTCTTGACATCTTAGAGTTTAACTATTGACATTACTCTTGACATCATACAGTTTTACTATTGACATTACTCTTGACATCGTACAGTTTTACTATTGACATTACTCTTGACATCATACAGTTTTACTATTGACATTACTCTTGACATCATAGAGTTTTCACACTTGAAACCAAACAGCCTTTATTCTTTATACATAACTGTCTTACCCTAGACACCAAACTGTCTTACCCTAGACACCAAACTGTCTTTCCCCTAGACACCAAACAGTCTTAACCCTAGACACTAAACTTTCTTTACGCCTAGACACCAAACTGTCTTTACGCCTAGTCACCAAACTGTCTTTACCCTAGACACCAAACTGTCTTTACCTTAGACACTAAACTGTCTTTACGCCTAGTCACCAAACTGTCTTTACCCTAGACACCAAACTGTCTTTACCTTAGACACTAAACTGTCTTTACCTTAGACACTAAACTGTCTTTACCTTAGACACTAAACTGTCTTTACGCCTAGACACCAAACTGTCTTTACCCTAGACACCAAACTGTCTTACCTAGACCAAACTGTCTTTACCCTAGACACCAAACTGTCTTTACCCTAGACACCAAACAGTCCTTACCCTAGACACCAAACAGTCTTACCCTAGACACCAAACTGTCTTTGCCCTAGACACTAAACTGTCTTACCCCAGACACCAAACTGTCTTTACCCTTGACACCAAACAGTCTTTACCCTAGACACTAAACTGTCTTTACCCTAGACACTAAACTGCCTTTACGCCTTGACACCAAACAGTGTTTACTCTAGACACCAAACTGTCTTTACCCTAGACACTAAACTGTCTTTACCCTAGACACCAAACTGTCTTATCCTAGACACTAAACTGTCTTTACACCTAGACATCAAACTGTTTTTACCCTAAACACCAAACTGTCTTTACGCCTAGACACCAAACTGTCTTTACCCTAGACACAAAACAGTCTTTACCCTAGACACCAAACTGTCTTACCCTAGACACCAAACTGTCTTTACCCTAGACCCCAAACTGTCTTTGCTCTAGACACTAAAATGTCTTTACGCCTAGACACCAAACTGTCTTAACCCAAGACACCAAACTGTCTTAACCCTAGACACTAAACTGTCTTTACGCCTAGACACTAAACTGTCTTTACGCCTAGACTCAAAACTGTTTTTACCCTAGCCACCAAACAGTCTTTACCCTAGACACTAAACTGTCTTTACCCTAGACACTCAACTGTCTTTACCCTAGACACTAAACTGTCTTTACTCTTATCACTAAACTGTCTTTACGCCTAGACACCAAACAGTCTTTACTCTTATCACTAAACAGTCTTTACTCTGGACACTAAACTGTCTTTACGCCTAGACACCAAACAGTCTTTACTCTTATCACTAAACAGTCTTTACTCTGGACACCAAACTGTCTTTACGCCTAGACACCAAACCGTCTTTACCCTAGACACTAAATTGTCTTTTCGCCTAGACACCAAACTGTCTTTACCCTAGACACTTAACTTTCTTTACGCCTAGATACCAAACTGTCTTTACGCCTAGACACCAAACTGTCTTTACCCTAGACACCAAACTGTCTTACCCTAGACACCAAACTGTCTTTACCCTAGACACCAAACAGTCTTTACCCTAGACACTTAACTGTCTTTACGCCTAGACACCAAACTGTCTTTACGTCTAGACACCAAACTGTCTTACTCTAGACACCAAACTGTCTTTACCCACCAAACTGTCTTTACCCTAGACACCAAACCATCTTTACTCTTGACACTAAACAGTCTTTACTCTGGACGCCAAAGTCATTATTCTTTACAATAAACTATCTTTAACCTTGACACCAAATAGTCTTTAAACAACTGACACCGGACACTTTACACTTGACATCAAACAGTATTTACACCTGGCACCAAACAGTCTTTACACTTGACACTAAACAATCTTAACTCTTGACATCAAAAAGTTTCCACACCTGAGAATAAACAATCTTTATACTTAACACCAAACAATCTTTACACTTGACACCAAACAATCTTTACACCTGACACCAAACAGTCTTTTTTCTTAACACCAAAGAATTTTTACACTTGACACTAAACAGTCTTTAGTCTTGACACCAAACAGTCTTTACACTTAACACCAATCTTTACTTGACACCAAAGTCTTTATACTTAACACTAAACAATTTTTACACCACTTGACACCAAACAGTCTTTACACTTAACACCAAAGTCTTTACACAAGACTTTTACCAGTTTTTAGACGAGACTTCTAACAGTCTTTACACTCGACTCAAAACAGTTTTTACACCTGACACCAAACCGTCTTTACACTCGACACCAAACGGTCTTCACATGTGAAAGATATTACAAATTATTTGTTGTGTTTAAAACACATATGGCAAATATAGATCAAAAACCACTTTATGAATTTTTTTTATATTTTTTACGGTAAGAAAAACATATTTATGCGCTACCCCTACGGAAAATGTTTTATATCTTTAAATGTGCTTAGCGACACTTTCCAGGAAACTTACCAAGCCAAGACCTTATAGTATATATTATTAGACAGATTAAAAGTAGAGATTACAAGTTGGAAGATTTCAGTACATGGTTTCTTGAATTAGTTTGGATGTATGTTTTTACACCAGTAAACAAAACATGTGTAGTATTTAAGTTATACAAAATATTAAAAAATTCTTTCTTATTTTTTCAGGGATTGTGTTTACCAGTGTTTTGCGAAGCGGACGAGAACTCAGATTGTCAGTTGTCATTTTCCATCATCAATGGTCTACACACTCTGAAAATATCCGGCTTTGCAGATGATTTCACAGGATGCTTATTGTGTCGTTAGAGCCTTGATTGCTTTGTTTCATATCCTTCCAATTGAACGTTTTATGATACGCCTAATAGAGTTGAAGTATGATTTTTATTGTATTGAAAGCTCAAATTGGCCTAACCAGAGGTGCAAATCAACGGTCTGTTGTGGTTTCGATATGAATTTTGAAATTTCCGTCGGATCTTTACTTGCAATGTCGGAATTTGTCAGCATCAAAGACTTGCAGGATATTGTTTGGTCTTACACTGAACATAACTTTGCCACCGGAAAAGCAATAACTTGTAGGTTTAAAGGTGATCAACAACACATAGGTGGAGTTCCGCTGTATAAAGTACATATTATTATTGACTTTATGTTGTTTCAGGAAATAAAAGGAAAGGTGGTCGCCGACAGATTAAATATAACTTCTTTTCCGGATGAGTTGAAGATCGCTAGTATTGTGTCATTCGATGATCAGAATACACTACGACAACTAAATATCACCAATGTGAAATTCAAAAATACAAACCTAACAAACCGAGGTATACAATATACCTCGAACATTTTAAGATCATTGTTGTGGGTCGCTGCTATCAAACTCTCTTGTTCAGATCTTTTAGTTTTGTGGTAAAGCTTTGACTTATTTTTCAGAGTTGCCGGATTTAATTTTCAGTCAGGGCTACTCAAAATTAGGTGTATTTTTCAGGTGTTTCTTTCTATTTGTTACAAAAAACCTTGTTATAACATACTTAACAGTAGGGGCGTATTATGTTGGTGACTACAGTTTGTACAGGTGTGATAATATGTACTTAAACAAGGATTTACCTTACGATCCTTTCAGATCCTCACAGGGAATCTGTCTCCCCCTTCTAGTATTTATTTGAGACAAAGGTGATTTAAATTAACGGTTGATTATAACTCAAAGTCGCCCAAGCAATTTTAAGCTTTAAAAACGTAATATATCTTTATTAATCGGAAGTAGCGATTTAAAAACATTTGTAGACAGACGATTTTTCTGCTATGACGTCATCAAATAAATGTTTAGATTATCTTTAGTTTTGTGTCGAAGATTGCATCAAAATTTGGAAAAATAATTTTTTTAATTTGGTCAGTTTTGACTATCAATGTTATTTTGGACGTTTTTGAACCAAACATAAAAAATCTAGTAATACAACAGAAAAAAAAAACTTTTCAATATTTTATAGGCAAATATTTTTTTCTTATATTTTAGGGCATACTAAAACTTTAACTGGTATTAGATTTTAATAATCTACTCGATTTCTAAGCTGTTTGTAACGGCGTAGGTTATGTGTGTGTGTGTGTGTGTGTGTGTGTGTGTGTGTGTGTGTGTGTGTGTGACATAATACTGTCTTGATAGAATTACTCGTGGTCTTAAAATCTATATATGGCGCTATGTTAAATTGCTTGCAATTCACAGGACGAAAAGCAGTCTCTTAGCCAACTTAAAGAGAAATTAATGCTGGTTTAAGGCAGGCTAAAAAAGTTCTTTAAGCCCTGTTTAAATTGCTTATATATGCCTATAAGCCCTCTTTTAGCTTAGCTTAGAGATTGCTTTTCGGCAGTCGAATTATAAAATCTCTTTAAGCCATTTTAGCATTGTAAAATTATGCTGCAATAAATATCAGAATTTTTAACACTTGTTTAATACCTTTAATGCTTTATAGGTATGTCAACATACCATTTCAGTTGTATAATAATAGTTAGCATGTATGAATCAAAAATATCCTTTAAGCCATCTTTAAGTATTTGGAAATATGTACTTAAAGATGCTCTTTTTCTACATTTATGCATATACAAGCCATTAAAGCCTTTGTTATAATTTCAAAAAACAAAGTTTAAACCTTGTTACAAAAACAAAACAAAAACGTATAGCATGCTGTCTCATAAAAACATTTGTTTTTTTGTAAAAATACAGCCCTGGAACAGTTATTTAAATGTTGTTGTATTTACGTGTATAAACACCGAAAACAAACTAGATACATAAATAAAATAGTTTTAAGTCGCAAACATTGTAAAGTCATTTCCTGCTTTAAATTTCTGCACAAATTGTATAAAAATTGAATACTTTTCTAGTAAGAATAAATCATTACGGTAGCAGTAGTAGTGTTAGAGGTCAGGTTTAAACTATGGCCGGGTCTAAACAGGATTTGAAAAAGTAGTGCAAAGCATTTGGCATTTAAAAACGAAACTGAGGGTCCTTTAGAAAATTCCTTATACCGATTGCAACTGTAACAGTATGCGTTCCCCTGTAGTAACTACGCGATACGTAGTAGGAACGCTATATGTAGTAAGAAACAAACGTCAAATGTAGTACGGACGCGTTATATGTAGTTTTTTTTTCCAATTGGAAGTCCAATTGGATTTTAATAAAAAAAAACATTAAACATTTCAAAAAACTAGCCAAAAAAATTTAAAATTTCTTTGGTGATTTTTTTTGTTCAAGAAATGTACTTTTATCTTACATATTAATTTTCTTTTTCAGAGGTCTCCTTCGGGTATCGCAACTATGGAAAATAAACATCCCATAGTTGTCCGATCGCATTTTGGTATTTTTTTTAATGTAGTAAAGGTTCTGTTATATGTAGCAAAAGTGTAAAAGTGTAAAAAATGTAATAATTTTAAGGCTACGCTATATTTTCGATAAATACAAAGCTTTGAGTACAATGTCAATCTGTCTGTCGATATTTTATTTTATTTTAATTTATTGAATTGTTTTAAATAAATGTGCTAAATTTAGAAAATTTCAATTATTTTTTATTTTGGTTGTTGTTGTTGTTGTTGCCAATAGATTTTTTTTTTCATAAACAATTCATGTTTTTCGCAAAAGTAATTAGTACAGATTTAATTGGATTTTTTTCTAGTGACACAGCAAAAACAACTGATCAGACGGGTCCTAACTTAGGAAAGGAAAGGTACTGTTATTTTACAGGGCAAGCTTTATACCTCCTCCAAGCAAAAGGGTTAATAGCAAAAGCCCCCCTATCTCGAGCTCTATTTGTAGTAACTACACAACAAGGAGTAGCAACGCTATATGTAGTAAGAAACGAACGTTAAATTTGATAAGAACGCGTTATATATGTGTAGTTAAATGTATATGTATATTTGTCATAGTTGCAACGCAATAATATCTGACCTTTGGACGAGAGAACTTTACCTGGGAAGGTGTTAAACTAGGGAGTGAAAGGTGTTGTGATTTTTTAGCGCAAGCTTTACTTTTCCTAGCCGGAGGGGTAATCGCATCCCCCTCGTTTCAAATAGGTGGGCTTGATAGAAGCAAAAAAAAAAAAAAAATCTTGTATCATTTAATCTATCATTTGACTTTCTTTTAAACCAATAAGTGGGTACTTGAATCGGTCTGTCTAGTGAAAATGGCTTATGTCAATTTTGCAAGCATGTTTTGGGCGTTTTTTTTTTATATTTGCTAAAAACCAAAGAATAAAGTTAACATGGATGCCAAAATGTAGTTATCTTTGGTAATTGTATAGTGAAGAACTAGTATAACAAGTGAGTGATGATGGATAGGAATGCCATGGCCGAGTTGATAAGGCTTTAGCCTTCAAACTCAAAGTCTCTCCAATATGGGTTCGAACCCGGTTTTTTTTTCTTGTTATAGGCCCTTTTTGACTGATATGGTACCAATGTAATCGACTTAGTAGTCAGAGATGTTCATCTTTGACATTGTCTGGAAGTGTACTAGCACTATAGAAGTCGCCATTAGTACGCAATAGTCACTGCAAATAGGAAACATTTCACACTTACGTACTACCATCAAATATAGCTACTGTGACTTTAAACAACATTCAACCAACCAACTAAAATAATGATGCATCAAACGAATAAAAGTTAATCCTGTATCTTATAAAAACACAGAAGAAAAAAGGTCATCCAAGATGCCTAGGATTAGTTAGTGATTATAATATGATTGACTTAACATCTCAAACAAATTTACATTTGATAGGATTAGAATTAGTTTAAAAGTTTCTTACTCCTTTCCTTTGGGATCAAATTATGTTATCAACATAACAATCTTAACAAATTTATAAACAGTTTTAAAGATAGGAATATGAAGTTTTAAAAAGTTGTGACCTTTCTAACCTTTATCCCACTTACTATGCAGAAATATATAAAATATCATAAATGTGTTATGTGCAGCGGAATATCATGAGTGATGTAAAAATTCGTCATTGCACGATTTAAAGGAATCAGTATGGCTTGTAGAAAATAGTTTAAACTATTAAAGTTCATTGATTGTTTCAATACGAAATTGGACTTGGTCCACTTCTATATTTGATATATGAGTTCGCTATAACATGCTGATCAAGAAAATGTACATGTACATTGTTTATGTCCATAACAAAAATGGACAAATTTGAGTAACATTTAAAAAAAAAACCGTTAAAAAACATAAGTTTTATGTCCAATTTTATTTAAAATAAAATTTTGTTATATTATGCTAATCAAGAAATACATGCATATGGTTTTATAGGTGATAGTAAATTTTATGTTTTCTACGAGTTTTTCTATGTGATTTTTCTAACGGTACTTGGCATTTGTTGATAACCGCCTATAAGGAAGTGTGTGTGTGTGTGTGTGTGTGTGTGTGTGTGTGTGTGTGTGTGTGTGCTTTAAAAGCGGTAAGTCATGGGTTTTTTCTTCCTTTAGGATAAAACACAGAACTCTAAAATTTAGATACTGCTTCCTCAACCTGCGCTTGGCATTAAAGCCGCGTTAAGTTTACCAATTATTAAAAAAATCTTAATTTTCAAAAATATTTTTATCAATATAAATTGATTGTTACTTGGATCTGTGCGATTCATTTTCCTAAATTCACTCTTATTAGCCTATTGTAAATGGAAATCTTTAAAGCTTGAGGCAACTCGATAAAATGTTATTTATCAGCTTGGAGCATGCGCGGAAGTTCTACATGTATGCAAACAATGGCGTTGGCAGAAAGAAAACGTGATCGTGCGAGAACGACAACAGATCTGCAAAGATAAGAACAAAGGCCAACTGGAACAAACTGAATCCAAGAATTCGAATCGGCTAGGCTGTTTGAAAAATGGCTGTAAAAACGGCAATTTAGCTTTGATACGCACAACAAAGTTGTCTCATAGGTCAGGCTTAAACACTTGCACTTTTGCTGTTTGTTGACGTTGTCTCGTTTTCGATAAAGAATCACGTGATCAATGTTCTAAAAAGGATCTTTGGTAGATCAAACTAGCAGTAGGTTTTCCCGTGAATTTCAACTGCAAAATTGCATTTTTCACGAGAGGCATAGAAGAGAAAAAACGCGCCGTTTAAATATTATGCTTTGAAAAACTTAATGCAGCTTTTAAAATACAAATTATTGACCGTTTCACCTGTTGTCAGGAAAATATGACTGGGGAAGTAGTATGCATACATGTATATACGGCGTATCGACTCTACCACAGTTCTTGGATGGTGAGAAATTGGAGTGCTCGAAAACCACTAACCGTCAAGCAAAACTGGAAACTTTCTCACAAAAAGATCTGTCCAAAAGGGATTGAACCCTAACCGATGAGAGGCACTGTTATTCGTAAGCGCTAACTTAACACCACATTGAAGTAGATTAATAAACTTGCGCTCGATGCGAAAGCTGAAAAAATGCTAACGCAACTTCATTACATCTCTTAATATAGTCACATGGCTATATAAACATTTGTGATGTTGTCATCTTTAAAACGGTCCCAGACAAATAAAAATTTTGCCGTTTGTTTATAAAAAAAATGAAAAAAAAAAAAAAAACACCTTGCGGACGGGAAATATTGCGTGCCTTTTGTGATCTGTGATAGGTCCATGTTTGTTTACTTGTTTCTTTTTCTTCCTTAACACATAAATTTAAATGCATAAAACAAAGCATGAATATCTTTTCTACGTTTTTATTACGACAAGTCGTAACTTATTCGAGATATTTTCTGAAGAACAGTTAAATGCCTTTGTTTTACGAATCTCTCTATAGCAAGTTAGATGGTTTGGTGCAAATAGTACTATCGATACGCAAAACTAAACCCAATTTAAACTCTAAAATTTGTTGTTTGTTCAGTCTTAAATTCGCAAATGGTTAGTATGTCTTGTATATTATATATATATGTGTGTGTGTGTGTGTGTGTGTGTTACATAGCACAATGGAGTCAATCCATGTCTGATCCAACACAATGAACGCAGTACAAGAAGTTGTCTGGGTCCCATTTGCGCTTTATCTCCAGGAGTTTTGTGTAGTGGTTCCCCCAAAACTGTTCCTTCCAGTCACTCATATCTGGTGATGGTTCGTTTACGTACACACCATTGCCAAACCTTTTCAATCCGCTGTATAGTTCTTTTCCTCTTTTAATTGATATTCCATATCGTTCAGGATCAGTTCCCATGTCAACAGAACAACTCAGTGAAATCAATCCGGAGCGGAAACCGGGATGAACGGGAGTTGAATTCAAATCGACTTCTGAAATTTTACCTAAAAATTAACAATAGAAACTGTATGCGAATTATAACATGAGTTCCGCATGGCAGAGCATGATACGCCCGTCAAATCTGCAAGTCATTTATGTGGATATTTTGTTTATTATGAACTCTAAAGGGACTTATACAGTTCATATGAGCTGTTCATAATCAATAAGTCAATTCAATTATTCATCACAATGATACAAAATGCAGTGCACAAGTCAACAAGTACAATAAAAAACAATAGTAATTACTGAGATTTTGGTATTATTTTCAGTAACAAAAAAGACTTACCACCAGCCACACCATTTATATAATTTTACCATCATGTTCTTGTAACCTTCATCACAAAATTGAGGTAATCTCTAGTATACTGGGTTATTTCAAAGACAGCAAGTTCTTCAGCCTACAACTCTATGTGTATCTGCTCCCTGGTAGAATAAATTAAGGAAGCTAGAGTTACGGTTCCTGAGCACTGCACTTCGGATCATCGTGGTGAGTAAGCATACCAAGTTTCAAGTCATTCTGACCATAGATGTCAGAGTTATGGGCCAGACAAACCCGCCGCGTACTCTGGCAGCACACAAAGGGGAATAACTCAAAAATTAAGGAAGCTAGAGTTACGGTTCCTGTGCATTGCACTTGGCATCATCGTGGTAAGTAAGCATACCAAGTTTCAAGTCATTCTGACCATTGATGTCAAAGTTATGATCCCGACAAACATGCTAACAGCATTCAAAGGGGAATAACTCAAAAATTAAGGAAGCCAGAGTTACGGTTCCTGAGCACTGCACTTCGCATCATCGTGGTAAGAAAGCATACCAAGTTTCAAGTCATTCTGATCATAGATGTCAGAGTTATGGGCCGGACAAACCCGCCGCCAGTACGCCCGCCCGCCCATCCGCCCGCCCAGACGCCCGCCAAGGGTGATCCCATAATACGCCCCGTCTTTGACGGGCGTATAAAAAGGTTTTGAAATTTTAAACAGTCATAACGCTTTTCTTCTTCTTCTTCTTCTTCTTCTTCTTGCAGACGTTTCAGTCTGAGTAAGACTTATTCCGTAAGTCATGTTTTGCGCATCGATCACAAAACCTTCAGCATCATCCTAACTCCTGATGCACTAAACTTTATTTTTATTTTGTGCACTTTATTTTTAAAAATTCGCCTTTTTTCGTTCAATTTCTTTTCACAACAGATTTCGTCAGAATAATGTGTACGCAAAAATTATTTGATTTGCAGTTTAATATGTACGCGGTATCTTATATTTATATAACTTTACCTCCAATATGGGTACCAGTACAATAATGTGAAGGATATTCAGCAGATGGCTTTTTAGTCATTACACTCAACATATAATCTCTGAAGTCATCATTTAAATGGTCTCTTTGTACAAAAGTATTTGCCAAATAACCATTTCCAGATGGTCCGTCTGTTACATTTTGTGCATATTGCCAAAAACTCGTTACATTTACAACGTACCATGGACTCGGACTCAGTACCTTAAATTTATTAAGTGCATCCATGCTAGCTTGACTGACCGTGCCAAAGTGATTTAACACAAAAGTTACTAAACCAACGAAATTTCCATAAGGGTAGATATAGAATTCTGTATTGCTCATGATCATATATCCACCCCATCCTTTGGGCATGTTTTTGACAAATTCGTTGTAAACTTCGAAAAACCTTATTCCAATTGAATTGTCGCCATTTAAAGACAAAGCTGTTGAAAAATAGGCCACGGTCATCTGTGTTGGTTGGAAATGTAGTCTGTAGGTATACGAAACCACAACGCCAAACGTGCCTCCGCCACCTCCCCGAAGAGCCCAAAATAAATCTGTGTCAGAGTTTATACTTGTACTGCCATTTGTCTCTTGAACTGTTGACCCAGTAGCATTACATTTAATTATTCTTCCGTCAACAGACACAACCTGAAATAAGTTAATGTGGTGATATTCATTTAATGGAATCCCTCAGTGCATCACGTGCTCTTACAGTGGTTTTGTTTGCCTAAAATTACTACCGAATAAAGGTAGTTTCCCCTTAAGAAATATGACTAAAATTTCCCAATTTGACAACTAAAAATTCCCCAAAAGGCTACAGTGACACACAATCAAATAGTTTAAGTTAAATCCAGTTGTCCAAAACTGTTCTGACAGACAATAAATGTTAGATATTGTCACAATATAAGATCTTTGCAATGAATTTCAAAATTCTGAGCATAATATGTGACATAAAAAGGGTCCAAATTTTCCAAATCTGAAAGGTAGAAGGTAGTTTTTAAAAACCATAGCAAAATCACAGTCGTAACGCTTGTGCGAGACAATTTCTTATATTAATAATGACGTTTTTGGGGAGTAGTTTAGAAACGTTATCCATATCATTCCGCACAAACGTTAAGAGGTGTTGATTACGTGGTACGCTGGCGAATTCAGTTTTTTAAGCTCACATAGAATACGCGAACAGAAATTAGTTAATTTAATAATTAAGTCAAAATGTATCGCTATTTTAGATAGATGTATTTATGTTTTTGCATTGTCGACAGAACATGTGATAATACAAGACACCCAGTAAAGGCTTATAGCAAGGAAACACTTTGGGGTCCACTTCTTGTTTATAGATATCCAAGATTTGCAGAATACAGTCATATATAAAATCTAATTGACTATACTGAAAGACCAAACCAGGGATTCTTCAAAATTAGAGTCAGAAATATAGAGTCCTTTTGATACATAGTACAAGCCACCAAATTAAGTACTTATATTACTCTTTAAGATTCTTGAATTACTCACGGTCAGGTCCAGTATTTGGTCAACTGCTAGGCCGAGTGATCTTCCAACTGGACTATGTCCACCTCCTTGAAAATAACCACCTTGAGCTACTGTATGTGCGCTCCCACCTACTATCACACGATTATATCCGTCCAGCTGAAAAACATGTGCATTACGATAATTTCTTTACCAAGAGTTACTATTTTTAACTTGATACATTTTGTTATTTGTTGTCTAAAAGTATTTTACACTGCAATAGGATCGCCTTGTTCTATCTGACATTTTATTTACTAATAATAACAGATGTTCAATAAAACTTATGCGGAGCTTTAATAAATTCTCTAAATAATGTTATTTTAATTTTAACTACAAATGAGATTCAGTATCACAAATGTTAGTCGTAGAATAATCGACAATCAGAAATTTCGTCATAAAATAAACTTCAGATCTCAAACCAAATTAAATATTGAGAAAGCATGCTTTCTGTAAAACTTCTGTGAAAAAATATGTTTTTTTGTTGTTAAATGCCGCATCAGCATTTTTCTAAAATATTTTGGAACGAAGGCAAATTTCGGTTATCTCCAAGGATTAATCATAGAACAAGTTCATGTACAATCGTGAGATTTGCGATTGTGTATTTTTGTCGTCCATGCACTAGCACGCACTCATGGTTAATTTTTGCAAATCTTTATAAGTCGAACATATTGATTGTCGATCATCTTTATAATTGGAAGGTCTTCATATTTCGAGTATCGTGATGTTTCACGCATTTTTGAAATTCTAGCATCATTTTAAATCGAGAATCATGATTATTCGAGCATATTTGCCATTAAAGCAGCTTTTGAAATACAAGTATCTTTATAATCCAAGCATTTTATTTTATTTTTTTACTTCTAAAAAGTAACTATTTAATTCGAACAACATCTGTATTGGATTTTGAATAAATTCACGCATACATTATTCTAAAATAATTATACAGTCTGGTGGTAATTTTCAAATAAATGTTCATACAGATCTGAGTTTGAAGCTAAGTAATATCAACAGTTAACTTTTTTCAAAACGACAATTTTGTCTTAAAGTGGGATTCTCAATTTAAGAAAATGTTGTTATAAAAAAATTCCCAGGCGGATTTCCTTTATTTATCCTCATGATCCTCGCATGTAAAAAAATCTAAATAATAAAATCACATAAACAGTTAAGAGATTATAAAACTTTCAAATTATACATATTTTTAAAAAAAATTATAATTGGAAAAGTCTTTAAACAAAGGCTACATTTAACCTTGTTAATTCTAAATTGTTTCTTAAAAAATTATGGAGATACAGCTTTGCTCACTATGGCCATCATCCTAATATTCTGTCAGTCCTGGTCATTATGAAAAGTGACTTTCAATCATGCATCTTGAAATTAAAGAGGGACATGGGATTAAATATCATTAAATTTACCGACAAATCGATTTATTTCAAAGTATGCATTATTATACCATATAACGTTTATAACTAATCAAATGACCATAGTTAGCATACACCATGTTTAACTGACCGTGTTAAACATTGGCCATGCAGATTTATCGTTTATTATTCAAATAACGCAATTCACATTTTTTTTAATCAAATACCTAAGTTTTATATAGTTGATATAAGGGATATATAAGATAATTTGACATTAGGCGGCGGATGTTTTATTTTTTGTATCGGATGAAAATTACCGCTAACAGGTTTCAAATATTACATTAAAAGATCCTTACAGATCATGACGAAAATAAACAACCTTGATAAATCAATCCTTCTAAAATGTATTGGTTTTAATTAACAATTTTAAAATGTTTGAATTAAAAGCTTCATATACCCCTTCATAATCTATATAATATTCACAGGTTACATTCAAATTTGTTGACCAACTCAAAGGTTAGTATAGTATAGATAATATGGTGTAAACAAGTGAATTCTCTGAACAGTAGCTATTCGTGTCTTGATGTTCACAGAAACTGTTAGTTATGAAAATTATGTCGATGTATAGATATATTTTATCGATAAAATGGACATTTCTTACTCAAATTAACCGGCATAAGTGCTCTTACGTCCGATATCTCAATCTTTAAAATTTCATTATAAATGAAGTCGTTACAAAGAGGATTCACTGTATTTTAAAATACCGGAACATCACTGTAAGCTAGACAATACTCTTCTAAACCACTAAAACTATGTCACTAAAACTATTTCTATTTAATCTTGTTTGACGCATTTCGCAATTTGCCAAATTTTATTAATTTCTTAATTATAGAATGTAGAAATTTTCTCTCTGTAATTATAAGGCGAGTTTAACATCGTTAACGCCGAACGGATATATTGAATAAATAATATGTACCAGTTGATAGACATTCCCCCATTGAGCTCCACTTTCTATTGTAGCTTCTCCTGCTGGGTTTCTTGATGACGTCAAATCCACACTAACATTCTTCATTCTTGATAAATTAATCATAAAACTTCCAGGAAATGTTGATCGACCAATGAAATCGTGACCGGAAGATCTAATTGTGACGTGAAGATTTTTGCTCTTCGCAAACAACATGGCTGCTCGGACGTCATTCACAGATTTTGGAAATACAATCACAGCAGGAGATCTTAAATTATAGACAAAACGTGTAGCGGTAATTAATTTTGTGTACATTGTTTAAATTAAATTTATCTCATCGGACATTTTCTTCTGTAAATTTAATTAAAAATTAATTATCCCAATATTAATCTGAGCGCAAGTTGTTGATATATCTGTTTTTCTCTGTCACTTCAGTACCGTGACTATGACACGAAGATACCAACTATTTAGCTAATTAACACCAAAAGTGAAAAAAAATATATGTACGGTAAAGAAAAGAACGCGTTTTAATAAACAAGCAAAACTGAAACGGGCTTTTCATCAAAATTAATAAGATAAATTTAATAATGAAAATATTGAGAGAGAGAGAGAGAGAGAGAGAGAGAGAGAGAGAGAGAGAGAGAGAGAGAGAGAGAGAGAGATTTATACTTCGTAAACCATCTGTTCCAAGTCAGGATTTCTTTATCAAACTCGTTGTCAGCGGGAAACAATAGTTCACCACTAAATGTTTTCCCGAAATCCTCTAAACTCTGTTTTGTAGGGAAACAATCGTTGCCAGGGTAACATCTTTTTGTACATAATTTGGCATGAATTAGTCCAGCCAACAGGGTAAGAACTGTCAAAACTTTGATCAACATTTTTTCTAAATCACCATGACTGTAAAATGAAATATATAAAAATTTTAAGTTTTCAAGAAAACTTCATCGTAAAGGAATAAACTAGGAAAAAATAATATAATATATATCATACATCAAAAACATACCGACACTGGTTATAACACTACAGAAACATATCATAACAACTGATTATAACACTACTAAAACATACCAAGGCACCTTGTTAATACTAGTTCACTACAGAAATATACCGAGACAACTAGTTATAACACATACCAAGGTACCTTGTTAATACTAGTTCACTACAGAAATATACCGAGACAACTAGTTATAACACATACCAAGGCACCTTGTTAATACTAGTTCACTACAGAAATATACCGAGACAACTGGTTATAACACTACAGAAACATAACGAGACAACTGGTTATAACACTCAGAAACATACCATAAAAACTAGTTATAACACTACAGAAACATATCGAGACAACTGGTTATAACACTACAAAAACATAACGAGACAACTGATTATAACACTACAGAAACATATCGAGACACTTGGTTATAACACTACAGAAACATACCATGACAACTGGTTATAACACTACAGAAACATATCGAGACAACTGGTTATAACACTACAGAAACATAACGAGACAACTGGTTATAACACTACAAAAACATATCGAGACAACTGGTTATAACACTACAGAAACATATCGAGACAACTGGTTATAACACTACTGAAACATACCATGATAACTGGTTATAACACTACAGAAACATAACATGAAAACTGGTTATAACACTACAGAAACATACCATGACAACTGGTTATAACACTACAGAAACATATCGAGACAACTTGTTATAACACTACAGAAATATAACGAGACAACTGGTTATAACACTACAGAAACATATCGAAACAACTGGTTATATCACTGCAGAAACATAACGAGACAACTGGTTAAAACACTGCAGAAACATAACAAGACAACTGGTTAATACAAGTTCACTACTGAAATATACCGAGACAACTGGTTATAACACTACAGAAACATAACGAGACAACTGGTTATAACACTACTGAAACATAACGACACAACTGGTTATAACACTACAGAAACATAACAAGACAACTGGTTAATACTAGTTCACTACAGAAATATATCGAGACAACTGGTTATAACACTACAGAAACATACCATGACAACTGGTTATAACACTACAGAAACATAACGAGACAACTGGTTATAACACTACAGAAACATAACGAGACAACTGGTTATAACACTACAGAAACATAACGAGACAACTGGTTATAACACAACTGAAACATAACGAGACAACTGGTTATAACACTACAGAAACATATCGAGACAACTGGTTATAACACTACAGAAACATAACGAGACAACTGCTAATAACACTACAGAAACATATCGAGACAACAGGTTATAACACTACTAAAAACATAACGAGACAACTGGTTATAACACTACACAAACATAACGAGACAACTGGATATAACACTACTGAAACATAACGAGACAACTTGTTATATTACTACACAAACATAACGAGACAACTGGATATAACACTACAGAAACATAACGAAACAACTGGATATAACACTACTGAAACATAACGAGACAACTGGTTATATTACTACACAAACATAACGAGACAACTGGATATAACACTACAGAAACATAACGAAACAACTGGTTATAACACTACACAAACATAACGAGACAACTGGATATAACACTACAGAAACATAACGAAACAACTGGTTATAACACTACTTAAACATAACGAGACAACTGGTTATAACACTACACAAACATAACGAGAAAACTGGATATAACACTACAGAAACATAACGAGACAACTGGTTATAACACTACTTAAACATAACGAGACAACTGGTTATAACACTACTGAAACATAACGAGACAACTGGTTATAACACTACTGAAACATAACGAGACAACTTGTTATAACACTACTGAAACATATCGAGACAACTGGTTATAACACTACAGAAACATATCGAGACAACTGGTTATAACACTACAGAAACATAACGAGACAACTGCTAATAACACTACAGAAACATATCGAGACAACTGGTTATAACACTACTGAAACATAACGAGACAACTGGTTATAACACTACTGAAACATAACGAGACAACTGGTTATATTACTACACAAACATAAGGAGACAACTGGATATGACACTACAGAAACATAACGAGACAACTGGTAATAACACTACTTAAACATAACGAGACAATTGGTTATAACACTACTGAAACATAACAAGACAACTGGTTATAACACTACAGAAACATATCGAAACAACTGGTTATAACACTACAGAAACATAACGAGACAACTGGTTATAACACTATTGAAACATATCGAGACAACTGGTTATAACACTACAGAAACATATCGAGACAACTGGTTATAACACTACAGAAACATAACGAGACAACTGGTTATAACACTATTGAAACATAACGAGACAACTGGTTATAACACTACAGAAACATATCGAGACAACTGGTTATAACACTACAGAAACATACCATGACAACTTGTTATAACACTACAGAAACATAACAAGACAACTTATTAAAACCAGTACACTACGAGAAATACCGCGATAACTGGTTATATTACTACAAAAGGATATTAGGACAACTGTTTAAATCTTGACACAACAGAAACATACCTAGACAACTGTTTATTACATTACAGTAACATACCAAGACAACTGGTTATAACACTACTGAAACATAACGAGACAACTGGTTAGTACACTATGGAAACATACCAAGACAATTGGTAAGTACACTACAGAAACATACCAAGACAACTGGTAAGTACACTACAGAAACATATCAAGAAAACTGGTTAGTGCACTACAGAAACATACCATGACAACTGGTTATTACACTACAGAACCTTACCAACCCAACTGATTAATACTAGTTCACTACAGAAACATACCTTGATAACTGATTAATAATTCTTCAATACAGAAACATACCGAGACAACTGGTTGTTACACTACAGAATCATACCGAGACAACTGGTTGTTACACTACAGAAACATACCGAGACAACTGGTTGTTACACTACAGAAACATACCGGGACAACTGCTTATTACACTACAGAAACATACCAAGATAACTGATTGATACTACTTCACTACAGAACATAGCAATACAAGTGATTATTACACTAAATAAACATACCAAGATAACTGATTAATACTACAGAAACATATCAAGACAACTGGTCATTACACTACAGAAACATACCGAGACGACTAGTTATATTGCTACAGAAACATACCAAGACAACTTGGTAATACTGGTAAACTGTTGAAACATACCGAAACAACTGATTATTACACTACAAAAACATACACAAGACAACTGGTTAATACTAGTTAACAAGAAACATACTTAGACAATTTGGTAATACTAGTACAGTTCAGAAACATACCGAGACAACTGGTTAATACTTGTAAACTACAGAGACATACCGAGTCAACTGTTGATAACACTACAGAAACATACCGAGACAACTGGTTGTTATTAGTAAACTACAGAGACATACCAAGACAACTTTGTAATACTAGTACAGTACAGAAACATACCGAGACAACTGATTATTACACTACAAAAACATACCCAAGACAACTGTTTGATACTTGTTAACAAGAAACATACCAAGACAACTTGGTAATACTATTACAGTACAGAAACATACCGAGACAACTTCGTAATACTAGTACAGTACAGAAACATACTAGTTATGAAAGTAATCACTTGCTAAATACCCTGGCAACTGGTTACAACAACAACAACAACAACAACAACAACCACGTTATGTTATATTTAACTGGTTCTAATTCCGGGACCAAAATAACCTTTCGCTAAAACATCGCCCAAGAGGCTAAACGATTCTTAACTGACAGTGTGAGAATTTGAGTGATAATCACAAGCAAACTTGTATTAATAGCTTTAAACAGGATGGTTAACCGAGAGCGATTTTCTGTCATTGGGGTTATTTAATACCGGAACCGAAACGAGTTACTCTGAGTTGATATTATCACACATACCTGAATATTTCAGTTTTGATCAAAATGGCCGTTGTCTTGTTCTACCTATTGATAAACAAGTAAAGTAGCATTATGTTTTATTTCACAATATCCTTTTTGAAACCTAACTCTCAGTCACAAGACCCTACAATTCTACTCCTAGTCAACCCGAACGTATGACCTAATAAACTCTTTTTTGAATCGAAATTTAAATACTTCATTTGCAACAATACAACTCATGACGACCTAGTTATTAAACTATATATATGTGTGTGTGTGTGTGTGTGTGTGTGTGTGTGTGTGTGTGTAAAGCTGTAAAAACAATTGAATAATTAAATATACTGCTTTCTCACTCGGTATTAAATAAAAAGAGTTTTGACTGGTTCACCAAGTGTACGGATAATGTAACTGAGGGTTGTATTTTTGTGATGTGGATAATGTGATTCAGGGTTGTATTTTTGTGATGTGGATAATGTAACTGAGGGTTGTATTTTTGTGATGTGGATAATGTGATTCAGGGTTGTATTTTTGTGATGTGGATAATGTAACTGAGGGTTGTATTTTGTGATGTGGATAATGTGATTCAGGGTTGTATTTTTGTGATGTGGATAATGTAACTGAGGGTTGTATTTTTGTGATGTGGATAATGTAACTGAGGGTTGTATTTTTGTGATGTGGATAATGTGATTCAGGGTTGTATTTTTGTGATGTGGATAATGTAACTGAGGGTTGTATTTTTGTGATGTGGATAATGTGATTCAGGGTTGTATTTTTGTGATGTGGATAATGTAACTGAGGGTTGTATTTTTGTGATGTGGATAATGTGATTCAGGGTTGTATTTTTGTGATGGGGATAATGTAACTGAGGGTTGTATTTTTGTGATGTTGATAATGTGATTCAGGGTTGTATTTTTGTGATGTGGATAATGTAACTGAGGGTTGTATTTTTTGTGATGTGAATAATGTGACTCAGGGTTGTATTTTGGTGATGTGCTTTGAGTTATAGCAGCAAGTATGTGCTCGTGTACAAGTCGGACCTTTGAAACACATTTGCACGTGTCACGCATATATACGAACTTGTCATCAGAATTATCTTTAGAGATTAAAAAACTGCATTCACTACCGAAAATCTTGGGGGGGGGGGGGGGCGGAAATATCTTTGTTGATGGTCTTACTCCGGTTATCTCCACTATTCGGAACTGACGAATAAAATACTGATAATGTGGTGTAAAACAACAAAACTTCCTTAAACCTTAAATTTGTATACATTTATCTCGGTCTAAGGGCATTTTTAAATCACAAGAAAATTCAGCTAAAAGTCGGGAAATAAATTAACCACATGAAATAAATTTAATGGATTGATGTAATTTTTTTATTTATTTATTTATTTTTTTAATCATAATTTTGTCCGTCATTCAACTGCAACATCGCTTGTTTTTGACTGTCTAATGTGTTAATTCATTTGTCGTTGAAAGGTTAGTTGATTTCTTTTTTTTCCAAGTTGGCTTCTTTTATCGTTCCATTTTTTATTTGCAGTCATTTTTTTTAAATTTTCATTTTGCAACGTATCGGTAATACATAAAAAATCAGTTTTCAATATTTTAGCAGATTTTATACTTTTTTCAATAACTTCCTTCAGTCTCTCAAAAAGTAAAGCATACGTACACACAGCGTAAATACATAAATTGCATCGGCTACTTGATATAACATTACAATACAGTCACAACAACAACAATAAAAAAAAAAAATAATAATAATAATTATAATAATAATAATAATGATAATAATAAATATTTTATATTCTTTTTAAAACCTATTACTGCATCTCACTGATGCAATTTGCAAAATTGACTGAATACAAAAATGATAAATGTAATGTTCACTGGGAGTCATCTAAAATAATTTAGGCAAATGTGGATAGAAATACACGACTTATATTTGTGTATTTATCCAGATAAATAAAAAAAAAGATATTCTTCATTACTATTTTAAGTCAATATGGACAAAACCTTTCTTCCTTATTAATATAAAGCCAACTTCAAGTTTCTACTCGGAACTTATGGTTTGAAGTAATTCATATATTATTAAAGCGTTAGAAGTAATTCTGGCTTAAATCTTGTAGAACAAATCTTGTAATAAATTACGACAAGTATTATAATCTATATGCATATGTATCAAACAAAAAAAACGGTCTGTTGTTATACAATAAAATCTTACCCTGGTTGAAATAATGATTTAATATATATAAATATTTATTATTTTCACATTGCATATAACAATCAAGAGAACAATACAAATTAAATTAACAATGACCGTGTGGTTGTTTTTTTTTTTACACCAAACGTTAAACAAAAATGAATACAGTAGACATCTAAACAACTCTCCGTAAAACATTAATTTTTATGTACGCTTCTTCTTTTTCAAAATAATAGACATTCTAAATGTAAACATTCAACAATATTGTTATATTTAAATCCACAAATTTCACAACAATAAAATAAAGTTAGAGTAACAAAAGCATCAAATAATTCTAACTGTAAATCTATTACTAAACTGAAATATTTCATTTTCCCAGTTATCAAATGCATCATAGATTGACTGTCTTACTATACAAACGTCATACATAACAGTATTTCATTTTTTAGAACAATCATTAATTTTTCTATCGTTATTTAGTTAGGTTATACTGTTTACTATATTTATATTTTCTACAGTATACATATAGCTGATTTTTTGAGAACACTGAATAAAGTAAATGCTGTAAAATTTATTTAATACAAGTTTCATTGTTAATGATGCTGAGGCCTGTTAACAGTACTCAGATAATATTGTTTCAAATTTTAATGACAGTAACACACAACAATGCCACAATAATGTTAAAGACATATTGAAAACTTGCGGTTGCTTTGTCTGTATACATATCTGTCAAACTAACAACAGAGGACGTTTAAGTGCCGCATTGTATTACGATCATAAAATGATGCTACAGCCATAATGTTCAATTTATCTGGAAAATAAGATGCATTCAATCTATCGCCGATCACCTTTCCTATCATTTCATTTACCGAGAGGTTGTCAAAATAAATTTTTCTTTTGAGCAATGGCACCCCTTGGATAATTTGTCTTTTACCTTTAAACATTGTGTTTATTACATTTCCGGTGTCGTCGTTGCGTTCATTATAAGACCAAACGATATTCTGTATCTTTGAGATGTCAACAAAGTTTGAGAATGTGAGTCGAGTTGTGATAATAATTTCAAAAGTAAGATCGAACCCACAACAAACAAGTGATGCGCATATTCCTTTTTGCCAATTTAATCTTTCGGTGCAGTAAAAATCGCAATTCAGGAGTTGTAATCTATATTGGAAACGTTCGGCTTGAAGAACTGAAAGCAATGCAATGACAGCTCTTGATATATAAGAATTATCTATGGAGCCATTTGTGATGCCGAAAATTTTCTGGACTTGTCCTGCATTTTTATGGTAAAATCAAAATAACATTTCGTATTGTTGTCTGGTTCACAAAAAACAGGCAAACATAACCCCTGCAAAAACAACAAAAAATATGTGTTTATACATTTAAGTATCCTTGAATAAACCTTAAACTTTAAAACACAATGAATATATGTAGTCCTAAATGTGTTAAATTCAAATACGTTCTTATCTATACAAAATTGTTTAAGTAAATCATACACATGCCAATTGTTTGTCCATTTTTTGTGAAATAAGGATTAATTTTAATTTACAAATTTTCGGATTGTTTTCACATCACTTATAAATTAAGAGATGATTGAGGTTTGGAAAAATACGCTGTGTTTTTGTAACAGGTTTTACCAAGCTCTATGAGTTGAGTTGATTAATGATGTTTAACGTCCCAAGTCAAGAATATTTCACTTATATCGAGACTTCGCCAGCTATAGGCGAAAGTGCAGAAATTTTGCCTGTGCGTTGCGCTGATGGCATTATACAGCAGGGTTTTTATCGTGCCACGCCGTGACACGGGACCTCGTTTATTTTAAGTTCCCATCCGAAAGAACCGTGACTTTCATTTCGTAATGCCGAGTGCTTGGCGAAAGAACAATCACTACCAACTTTCAAGTCTTGGGTCAGACCCGGCCGGGGTTCGAACCCACGACCTCCCACTTAGGGAGCGAGCACTCTACCAACTGAGCTACCGCAGTGGTTACCAAGCTCTATGAGACTTCAGTATTTTGTCTGCTTTTTAATATTTGATGGCGGAGTTTTAGGAAAACACGCGTCATGTTGTTGTGAGGGTCTAACATAGCAGTTACAGTTAAACTCAGTCTACAACTGTTTAATTCCTTTTCATCTTCATTATTTATCCTTTATAACATGCTACAGATGCTATATATAAATATTATTCAACTATCATAAACTTTTGAATGATTTAGCTGATTTTGCGCGATCATGAAGTTTACGTATACTTGACAAAAACTGACTTTATACATTGATTTTTTTAATTTGTCGTATTATTTCTTGGACTGGGTCTGTGCGATTCAAATCCACAATTTATATTGCACTGGAATTGCGCGCACACACACACACACACACACACACACACACACACACACACACACACACACATAGATAACCATTACGCACAAGTCTGAATTTAGACAATACAAACCAGAATTTCATTCAGTATATAACCATCATCGCAATACATTTCCAGATTTTCAAAATTTATGGTGCCGAAATTAAAGATTATTGTGTATTCAGAATCAACGTCCTGATATAACCAGGCAAATTGTGGGCCCATCTTTATGCATAACGTCTTGTTTTTAATGCTAGTCGGGAGGCATTGTACATTTTTAAAAACTTCGTATGTTTGTAAATGAAGTCCAGGATTCATATAATTTCTACAATCAGAATTTATTGGATACAGAGAGTTTAAACTATCTTCAGAAATGCACATCCTTGGTAATATCGAATGGTCCGTAAGTATGTGAAAAGGTTTCAAACACAAGGAGTTCAGAAAAAATGAAATATTATGGTATGCCTTTGAACCTAATTCATACAAAACCGGTAGATCTAACAATAAAAGTCCATGCATGCATTTCAAAACATCACTCTCTATGAAGACGATCGACCATGGGGTAAAATTTTTCACTCCACTATGGCATCCTGCACAGAAAGAGTTTCTAAAAGTAACATTACGATAATCTGTACCTGGAAGAAAGTTAGATAAATCAGAACATCGATTGCGAACATTTTGCAAGTTTTCCGGACATCTGTTTATCATTTGAACGCCAAAAACACGATACACATTTTTATGACATATCATATATGGCTTTAATTGACTATGAACTTGAAGAAAATTGCTGTTTTCTAGTTCAGACTCAAGTACATCTAAACAACAATCTTTGTAAATATGACATAATGTATCACAGTAACACTGTGGTGTATATGAACCCTTGTTGATAAGACAGCTTCCCATTAATTGACAATTTACAGTGAATGGTGGTGATGGTGGAGGTCTAGGTGCTATGTCTACTCTTGGAATCAATTCAGGTTGTGGTCCATTTTGTCGCCTAACTCTTATGGCTTTTTTCCTAGAGCTAATTTCCGGATTTTTATAACAATTTTGTAAATAAAAGAAATTTTCCTTTGACTGCTCAAGTCCTTTCTTTTGTTTAGTAAGTCGGCTTGGTCGCTCAGGGTCTGTTTTTCTGGAATTGCTTTTGCCTCTTCGTTTGAGACTTTCTTTCGTAAGATAATTGGCGTTCTCTGATTGTAAGTGTATTGTAATTTACTTTGTTTTCCGTTTTGATGTCCGCTCCTATGTGCATGGAATATTTGAAAAACACATCCCGTTTTTTTTTCCATTGAAATCGTGTGTTTCTTCCAAGATTACGCATTGAAATGAAAACAAAGGCAACTGTATAGCACTGCTATTTGGAAAATCTTTTCCATCATTAAATATTTCTGTATAATGACTGCTTTCTCATTATTTTACTGATTTTAAATTCGATCGATGCTGAAGGTTATCAGTGACTCCGCCTACTTTTGTGTTGCCTCTCAAATATGGTTACACCAATTTTATTGTTAATAAACGCACAGTACCAATCGCATAATTAATAAGCCTGCCTGTGTCAAAAATACATCTATCTACATCATATATCTAAACCACTGGATGTTACACTATATTTGGTTTTAATCAACAAAACGGAAAAAGAAAAGGTTAAAACTGCATTATTTTTTTTTTAATTTCCTGATTTTTTTCTTTTAAATTTTTTTTTTTCTTTTAAAAATATTTTTTTTAAAATAAATGATAACGTGAGATTAATTTTCTTAAAATTTATTGCTATTAGCTGTAAATAAACGGAATCCTCTAACGTATGGGGCACATAATTAACGATGATTATTATTGGCTTGGAGTATGGGCACTGACATATGGACACACGAATTCATGAATCAGAGGGAAATCTGACACAAAATTGCATTAATTCTCCATTATTAATATCCAAATGTATTCGCAGTGATGTCATTTATCCATTACAAAGTCACAAATGACAAATTTAATGAAATTCTGTGTTTAAATTATCGTATTTCACCGTTTGGTAAGTTGTGTTTACATGACACGGTTTTTATGATGTAACCATGTTCTAAAATTAGATCCCACAAGTCTGTATCTCGCTTGGAAATTACTTCTTTTCCTATATTTATTCCAGCTTTTATCGTTGAACCAAATGTAACATTCGGAATATATATTAAAGCTGCATTAAGTTTTCCAAAGAAAAATTAAAACGGCGCTAATCTAATTAATGATGTTCCTAATGAACAATGTATCATTTGGTTCAACGATAAAAGCTCGAATAAATACAGAACAACAATGATTTCCCAGCGAGATGTAGCATGAGGGATCTTATATTATAACATGGTTTCGTCATGAAAAACCGGGTCATTTAAACACAACCTTTAAAACGGTGAAGTACGATAAATTTAACACAGAAATTCTTTGAATTTGTCATTTGTGGCTTAATAAGGGATACAAAACACCATTTCCAATACATCTGGATATTAATGACGGTCGCTTAATGCCATTTGTCATGTTTCACCTTCAATTCATGGGTTTTTCCGTACATCCGTGTGCATGCTCCAAACTAATAATAACCATCGTTATAAATGACCAACCGGTTAGAGGGTTATAAATGACCAACCGGTTAGAGGATTCCGTCTATTTACAGCTAAAAGAAATGAAATTTTAGAAAATGAATCTCACGAATCATGGATGAGGATATCTATTTTTAAAAAAATATACTTTTAGAAAATCGAGAAAAAAAATTCAGAAAATTGAAAAACTTAATGCAGCTTTAAGTAAATCAGCACTGTTTTAATTTTTTCCAAGGAAACCTAATGCAGCTTTAAAAATACTAAAAGTATTTATGAAAATAACAGTTTTCAATTAACACATAAAGAGAACATACCCTATTCATTAAAGACATTTTGACTACCGAACCTTCTATATTTTATTTCTTGTTTTACTATTTTTGGTAGATGAAGAGAGTTCTCCTGGTTTTAAAATTTGGGAATAAATCTACTGGTAATTCGTAATTCTCATTTAAATACAGTGTATATATTTCTTCTACAAATACCAAAAATTAATTTAAATACTGCTCAAATGAACTAGTTTCAGTACATGTCGCATATGACTTGTATCAACGTTACGATCTGTTATCAGGCCATTAAAACAGAGTGATGATGTTAGCCTATTGTTAAAACAGTGGATTATTTTTTAAATATTTCATTCTTTTATGTGCGTATACTGACCCATAATTGCTGAGTTAATAAGAATTTATCCCGTGGTAAATTTTTTCAAGTTATGTATATGAAGTAATAGGCCTGTGAACACCCATACAAATGATTCTGGTGGTTCTAAAAAAGAATCCATCGTAAGAAGTGTTGAGTTACATGTACAATTACAAACATATGGGAGGAAACAATTATAATGATTACGTCACGCTATGAATTTTAGATGAATTCAAGCATAAATACAATCAAAAACGGTGTATTACGATATATACCCGTTTTTAATGTATTTGACATATATGTATATGACACGTGCTACTTCATGCAACCGTTACATGCTAAAAACATGTTTAATCTAAATCAATATAAACAAATTATGTGCAGGGAATACAGAAATTTGCAAACTGTTTTTGGTAGTTTATGAGGAATGATTTTCTAAAATGTGCACATATGGCCCATCAAAATTTAACGGGTATTTGTGTTCTATATTTACAATTTAAGCTGTAACTTTGGCGTTTCAATTTTAGGTAAAAACATAGACCTGAAATACATGGCTCCGAATGGCTTTTTCATAAATAATACTGATGTTGCCGTTTCGGAGCCATGATGCCATCCTATATAAAAACAGGGGAAATTACATTGATCTACATGCAGGTTATAAATTTCTTACAACATCAGTAATAATATAATCTTTATTGGCATAAAGCAATTATACAGGCTTGTAGCCACATAGCAATATTACATAATATTTGATGGCTAGCAGGAAATACAGTTTCCTTATTGTACATAATTACAGTGATAATTATAATAATAATGACAATAATAATAAAAGTGTTAGCTGATATCAAGAATGTGACTTCTTACAATCCAAGCATTATATAAATATTTGGCAAGTTTTAATAATAAAGTTTAGAATGACTGCTAATAATATTACAGAATTGTGAATATTTGGCCAGTGATTATAATAAGGTGGTAAGAATTTCAACCTGATTTGCCTATATGCTGGACATACCAGAACAAAGTGGTATTCGTCTTCTATTACACACATTCAACAACACTGACAGATTCTTAAATGACGAGGTGTATTAGAGTATCTACCAGTCTCTACACATAACTTGAGACTATCACACCTTAATTTAGATAGTAATTTTGAAAAATGTGTGTTTAAACAATCTAGGTAAAATTCAAACTGTAGGTCTCTTTTATAGATTTTATAAAAGTTAAGCTTAGATAAAGTATTAATGGAATTATACCACTGCTGAAGATATTGGTCATGTAACCGTTGTCTTAACATATTATAGTCAATAGAAATATAAAACTGGTTATACCATAAATTTTGAAAACCTAAATCAAATATAAGACTTCTTATATTTGACACCCAATTAGTCTTGCCATTGTTAGCGTCTGAAAGCAACAGTAAATATATATTAGATAAAGTATTATTATGAGTTTGCAAGATTTTTAACCAGTACTTAAGTATGCGCTCTTTACGTTTGATGTGTAATGGCATACGACCTAGTTCCCCAAGCATGGCCTCAACTGGAGCAGACCTGCTAACATTTAATATATATCTACAATATTTATTGTGGATCAGTTCTATATCTTTACCTTTATCAAATCCCCATATTTCAGAGGCATATGATAGTACCGACCCACACATTGAATCAAAGAGATCACAGGTGTCCTTTACAGAGAGGCACACGTCTTTGGAGATCCTCATTAGCTTATATAATGAATTTGAACCTTGTTCTGATAGTCGTTTCTGTGTTTGGTTGAATTTCCCGTTTTTGTGTAACAATATACCAAGATAAACATATTTGTCGCAAATTTCCAATTTATGTTGTCCGTAAAACCAATTATAATTAACACTTTTGTATCCGTTTTGAAATACAACCACTTTACTTTTGTCAATATTAACGTCTATACTCCATTTCGTGCAATATGTATAAAGTTTATCCAAAAGTTCCTGTAAACCTTTGGTTGTTTTAGAAAATAAAACGGTATCATCAGCGAATAAGATTATATATAGAAGTAAACCATTGACGTCTACGCTGCTGTTAGAATCCGTACACAAATCATTAGCTATGTCATTAAGAAATATCAAAAACATAAGAGGCGAAAGCGGTTCACCTTGTTTGACACCACAATGATTTTTCAAATGTTTCTGAATAAATTCCATTTGAGCGAATGCATATTTTAATTGTTTTATAAATCTGTTTTATCATTTCTAACATGCGACCACTACATCCAGTTTTTGCTAGTTTGTACCATAAGAACCTCCTATCTACCTTGTCAAAGGCCTTTCTAAAGTCTATAAAAGAACAATATAGTTTTTCCTTATGCTGTAAAGTATGTGTGATGATCCCGTGTAGAATAAATATCGCATCAATAGTTGATCGTCCTGGTCTAAAACCAAACTGACAATCACTTAACACGTTAGACTTCTCTGCCCAGGTAAGTAGACGATCGTTAATTAGGGATGTGAAAATTTTAGAAAATACACTGACCAAGGTTATTGGTCTGTAATTGTTCGGGTCACTTTTATCCCCCTTTTTAGGAACAGGAACCACACTTCCGTTTGGTCCATAACTGTGGAAATTCACACTTAGTAAACATATAGTTGAATAACACACAAACTACTGGTGCAATAAGTTCATTAATTGGTAAAAACATTTCACAGAGTAAATTATCTATCCCAGGACTCTTTTCGCGTTTTAATTTCTTTATGACGCTAATGACTTCTTCTACACTGAAAGGTTTATCAAGTTCTTCGATATCTTTAACACACATACTTTCATTTAATAAATTTTGCATAATCGTCACTAAGGTCTGGAAGATCTTCTCCAAATACGTTTTTAAAATTAGTGAAAAAATCATCCAAAAGCACCGGGCATTCATTTCTAGATTTCGGTTTAATTAATTTCCAAAACTGTTTTGGATCTGACTTCGCAAGAGTTCGTAACTCTTCACCTTTTTTACGTTTGAAGTTCATTTTCGCAGATCTTTTTACTTTATTATATGCATTACGCGCCTGTAAATAACGGAGTTTATTACCATCACTTCCATCTCTATAAAAGTCATTTCTACAAGAATTAAAACGTTTTCTGTATATATGACACTTCAAATCAAACCATTCGTTCTGATTAACATTATCTGATGTGTTATATCCCTTGGACTTTTTACCAAACACACTATATGCTTATTATAGTTTATTTCACTTATCTTTTTAACACATTGATCAACATCCATTGCAGTGCCAAGGCCGTTGACTAACTCTATCAAATCTGGTATCGCTTCATTTATAGCGTCTACATATAGGTTCTCGTTGTAGCTGTCTCATTGTATGTAGCTGTGTGATCTCTTGTATTCGATGTCGGGCTCTGCACTATCAAACTGAAATGAACATAAAACTGGGGCATGGTCAGAAATTCATTAAATTGTAATACATTGAAGTTTTTAACTAAACAAAATTTCTGTGGAAAAGACAGAAAATAATCAATAGTACTTGTCCCTATTTCATTACAAAAAGTAAATTTACCTTCAGCATCATTGAATATACGACCATTTATAACTTTCAACCCCGTAGTTTTACATAAGTCGAGTAGTTTTTTACCAAACACATTAACAACTTTGTCTCTTGATTGTCTCTTTGGTAGTTGTATATCCTCTTGTTCTGGAACGTTGTCTATAACCTATCTAAATTATTGTCACTAACATAATCATCAGATAAACCTATCCTACTATTAAAGTCACCTGTAATAAAGAAATCACCTTTACTCTCATACTCACCGGTAATATCAACTAATTCTTGAAAAAAGTCAAAATCATCAGTTTTATAGTATTCTGAATTCACATGTGGTATATATACCAAACATATATATAGATCGTTTTCAAAATTAAAAAATATTCTATCTAACTTAAAGACAAGGAGTCTATTTTGAGATCTTTTCTCAATATGTATACCTTTTCTAATGTTACCTTTACAAAATACACCAAGTCCGCCTTCACTGCGTCTTCCAATATTAACTGTACGGTTAAGAAGTTCCAATGAATCGAACCCCTTTAATTCTACATTGTCACTGCTGTTTAATCTTGTTTCCGTAATAGAAGTATATCGTATCCGTGTACGAAATTAATAAAGTCGGCATCGTTAATTTTACTGTATAACCCATTAATGTTCCAAGTTAAAATGTCAATGTATTTCCCGCGTTCATGTTATTTCGGTGATATTGGCGCCTTGTATTCCTTACCGTTGAGATATAACTTGTCTCCTTTGAAGTATGGTTTTTTGCCTTTACTTGCAAGGTCGTCAAAGACAGGTTGTAAAACTTTGCGTTTATTCCTCACATCCATCGGTAGTTTGTTGGGCAATGCCATACTTTTTCCCTTTTAACTTGCTTTAGCACTGTAGACATTCTCGCGATCTCCATAGTAATTAAACTTCGCGACAATTGGTCGAGCTTTGCTATCGCTTTTCTTGCCAAGACGGTGCGCACGGTCCAGTTTTATATTTATTGTTGCATCTGTAATACCAAGTTCATGTTCACAGAATTGGAGTACCTTATCAACACAGTTTTCATTGACACTTTCGTCTATATTGAAAAACCAAGAGGTTATCTCTCATGGATCTCATTTGTAAATCGGTAACGCTCTGTTTTAATTGTTCGTTTTCATCAGCCAGTGTCTTAAGCGCTTTATCCATATCAGCGGATTGGACATTCAAACTTTTGAAATGTTGTGATTGTTTGTTTAAACCGTTAATTGATTGTTTCTGGTCTCCATATTGGTTTCCATGTCATTAATTCGCTTATCTAGTCGGTTAGTTTTCTTCCTTTACAGAATTTAATTGAGATTTAACTGAGGTTAAAGTTTCCTGAATATAGTCTAGTGTAGATAGTTTATTAGTCATAAACTCCATGCGTGAAAACAGCTCCGTAACCCATTGGGGCGTAGCTTGACCAATATTGGGGTTACCTGAAGGGCATGGCGACATATATTGGTAATTTTGATTATTTTGCATATGTTGCATTGGTTGCATAAGTGCTGCAGCCATACTTTGTGGAGAATTAAAGTCTTGTGATAATTGCACTGGCGTTGAAAGTTTGAGTGTATTGTGACGGGGAATTGTTATTTATGTTCATGTTTATATTTTGCTCACCCCGGCGAACACCCTTCTTTGTATTTTCTTGTTTATCTTGTTTACTTCTTTTTCTTTTCTTTCGTTTGGCTGGTTTAGGCGTAGTCCCATCAGAAAATACACTATTTTCCATTATTTTCCATAATACACATCATAATACACATCATACACAAACTCCGGTGGTTATTTAAAGCTGCTTTATACTTCATTTTCCGCCCGATTTGTAGAACGGTGAGAGCTCCGTTCGTCACCTGCCGCCATCTTAAAAGTATTATAAACAAGAGTGCCATGAAGGCCCTGTACGCTCACCTGAAAATGATGTACACTCAGCTTGATTTTGGCAAACTGGAGCTTCTATTCTTAAAAGAGATTTTTCCTGTATTTCGAGCTAGTGACCTACTTATTGACCAAACATGACCCATATACGAACTTGAGTTAGCTTTTGTCAAGAGCATCATTCTTACTAAGTTTGATGAAGATGGACTAAAATTGGGGCCTCAGGAATGTTAACAAGATTTTCTTACAATTTGACCTAGTGACCTACTTATTGACCTAATACATTGCCCATATACGAACTTGAGCTAGCTTTTGTCAAGATAACCATTCTGACTAAGATTGATGAAGTTTGGTCTAAAATTGGGGCCTCAGGAGTGTTAACAAGATTTTCTTACAATTTGACCTAGTGACCTACTTATTGATCCAACATGGCCCATATACGAACTTGAGCTAGCTTTTGTCAAGAAGATCATTCTAACTAAGTTTGATGAATATTGGACTAAAATTGGGGCCTCAGGAGTGTTAACAAGGTTTTCTTACAATTTGACCTAGTGACCTACTTATTGACCCAACATGGCCCATATACGAACCTGAGCTAGCTTTTGTCAAAGGATCATTCTGAGAAAGTTGACTAAGATTGCACTCAAACTGTGGCCTCAGGAGTGTTAACAATTAAAAGTTGACGTACGACGCACGAACGCGTGACGAACGACGCAAGACAGACAATGACCTATCACATTAGCTTAATTTTTTAAAGTTCTTTTTTATTTTCTTTTATTATTTTTTATTTATTTATTTATTTAGTTATTTATTTTTATTTTTCTTTGATTTTAAAAAATAATATTTTTAAAATAGGTAACTTCTTATAACAATCTGCGAGATTCATTTTCTAAAATTTCATTCCTATAAGCTGTAAAAGAAACGGAATCCTCTAACGGGCTGGTCAATGTTTTACGATGATTATTATTTGCTTGGAGCATGCTCACGGATGTACGGAAATTCCAAAGAATCGAAGGTGAAACATGACAAATTGCATGAATTAATCCGTCATTAATATCCATATGTAATCGCAATGGTGTTAGGTATGTCTTAAAAAAGTCACAAATGACAAATTTAATGAAATTCTGTATTTAATTTATCGTATTTCACCGTTTTGTAAGTTGTGTTTTATGACCTGTTTTTTTTTTTATGACGTAACCATGTTATAAAATTAGATCCCAAATGCTGCATCTCGCTGGGTAATTATTGTTATTTCTGTATTTATTCGAGCTTTTATGTTTTAACCAAATGTAACATTGTTCATTAGGAACATCATTAATTAGAACAGCACATTTTAATTTTTTCTTGGGAAAACTGAATGCAGCTTTAATGTGTCAGAAAAACTTTGTTTATCATGTAACATAAAGGAAAGGTAGTGATAAATGAAAATATTTTACTGCACAATTTAATATCAAACTCCTTTTAAATCTAAGAAGAAACTCTAAGTATCACCATCTTTTTTTTCTTTTAAATCTTTTTTTCTATTAAAACTTTTTTTCCCATTAAAACGCATTTAATATGTTTGTACTGCAAATATTTAACCACATAAGGAAAAGCTTTATGAGTTTGGCCTCGAAACGATGATTAGGTCTCACAAAGGTGTTTTAACAGCCTTGCTACCCAAAACCCTTTAAAATATATGTAAATAAGCTAAATAATGTTGTTTCTTTTAAAAGGCATTTGTAACACATCCATAGTCGCGGATAAAAATGCGAATACTGTAATTTTTGTACAAATACCTTGCCACCATCAGTATTGGAACCTTTTGCAGACGTATCGCTCGACTTATTGAGACTCTTCCTATGAAGTTAAACAAGAGGCCCAATAGGGCCTGTGATGCTCAACTGGCTGCATATGTAAGACAATGTTTGTTTTCGATTGAAATACTGTTTAACGTTTAACTCAAGAATATTTCACTTATATGGAGACTGTCAATTTTGGAAATGGTTGAGGACACTGGATTATAGGAGAAAACCACGACCAAGCAGCAAGTTAACTGACAAACTTTCAAAGATGAAGTGCTAGCGCCACTTGGCATTAATGCACAATGTCAGGGGAGAAAGGTGCTGTGATTCGTAACATCGAATGCTA
>CM056610.1:16021330-16458729 GCA_029721355.1 Tegillarca granosa | reverse complement strand
CTCTCTCGAAAATCCACACAGTGGCCTTATGTTTGACATACACGTGCATGTGGTTATTCACTTCATCACTTCAAACCGGAAAACACACCGTTAATTTATTTACTAGTACAGATTTTCCATCGAAGATTTATTTATAAATATTTTACTTTCGGTGATCGGAGATTCTGCTATTAATCCTGTTTTAGATCTCCCGTCCATGCTTTATTTCCCTTTTCATGCTACAAAATAGAAGTGTTTTTTGTGTTAACAATGGTGGTTACTGTAAAAGTATTTATATTAGCATGCGCTTCCGAAGGTCTCAAACATTTAGCGTGTATTAATATTACCGCTTTCATTGTTTTTTCCTAGACAGATGAGCTTAAACTAATGTTGAAAAGTATTAATATTGGCGGAAATTATTTAACGCCAAAAGCGTCACTATTAATACACATTCAAAATAATACTTATACAATATTATAATGGACGTAATATGACAGACAAGTTTACTGTTTATGTAAATTAATGCAGTTCCAAGACATACTGATTGTTGTATAACTTGGGTAGCTTAATTTGTTAAATAAGCTTTTAAAGTGAAAAGCTTTATAATGTCAACTTGGTTGTTATATATCTAGTCACATGATTATTTAAAACGTCAAATATCTTAAGTTTTCCTATCATGTGTTAAGATTTTAAATAACCAATAGAAACATTGCGTAAATGCGGTTTTTTTTTTAAAAAAAAAATTTCTACCGTCTTTCAATTCTGATAAATCTGTTATAACAACCTGTACAAAATGTAGTTATTCTTGTTTGTGATAATATTTTCCAATTTGTTCACGTTCAACAAATCTCCAGTTTGTATCGATTGTAATGCCATTTATTCTTCCGGTATAAGTAAAGTATCCAATGAAAGTTAATTCCTGAAAGTAAACAAATTGTTGTTTACACAAAACAAAAAATCAAATATAAAACTTTTACAAAAAAAACTATTTTTAATTTTATTTGTAAATTTGCTTGGCCCGAAATAATAAAGCTTGACATTCTTTAAAATTTTCGAAGCTTTTTAAACATTGTAAATTGCAAACAGACAATTACATTTGACATCATACAGTTTACTATTGACATTACTCTTGACATCATACAGTTTTACTATTGACATTACTCTTGACATCGTACAGTTTTACTATTGACATTACTCTTGAAAGCGTACAGTTTTACTATTGACATTACTCTTGACATCTTAGAGTTTAACTATTGACATTACTCTTGACATCATACAGTTTTACTATTGACATTACTCTTGACATCGTACAGTTTTACTATTGACATTACTCTTGACATCATACAGTTTTACTATTGACATTACTCTTGACATAAGAGTTTTCACACTTGAAACCAAACAGCCTTTATTCTTTATACATAACTGTCTTACCCTAGACACCAAACTGTCTTACCCTAGACACCAAACTGTCTTTCCCCTAGACACCAAACAGTCTAACCCTAGACACTAAACTTTCTTTACGCCTAACACCAAACTGTCTTTACGCCTAGTCACCAAATGTCTTTACCCTAGACACCAAACTGTCTTTACCTTAGACACTAAACTGTCTTTACGCCTAGTCACCAAACTGTCTTTACCCTAGACACCAAACTGTCTTTACCTTAGACACTAAACGTCTTTACCTTAGACACTAAACTGTCTTTACGCCTAGACACCAAACTGTCTTTACCCTAGACACCAAACTGTCTTTACCTAGACACCAAACTGTCTTTACCCTAGACACCAACTGTCTTACCCTAGACACCAAACTGTCTTACCCTAGACACTAAACTGTCTTTACCTAGACACTAAACTGTCTTACCCTAGACACCAAACTGTCTTTACCCTAGACACCAAACTGTCTTTACCCTAGACACCAAACAGTCCTTACCCTAGACACCAAACAGTCTTACCCTAGACACCAAACTGTCTTTACCCTAGACACTAAACTGTCTTACCCCAGACACCAACTGTCTTTACCCTAGACACCAAACTGTCTTTACCCTAGACACTAAACTGTCTTTACCCTAGACACTAAACTGCTTTACGCCTTGACACCAAACTGTTTACTCTAGACACCAAACTGTCTTTACCCTAGACACTAACTGTCTTACCCTAGACACCAAACTGTCTTATCCTAGACACTAAACTGTCCTTTCACCTAGACATCAACTGTTTTTACCCTAAACACCAAACTGTCTTTACGCCTAGACACCCAAACTGTCTTTACCCTAGACACAAAACAGTCTTTACCCTAGACACCAAACTGTCTTACCCTAGACACCAAACTGTCTTTACCCTAGACCCCAAACTGTCTTTGCTCTAGACACTAAAATGTCTTTACGCCTAGACACCAAACTGTCTTAACCCAAGACACCAAACTGTCTTAACCCTAGACACTAAACTGTCTTTACGCCTAGACACTAAACTGTCTTTACGCCTAGACACAAAACTGTTTTTACCCTAGCCACCAAACAGTCTTTACCCTAGACACTAAACTGTCTTTACCCTAGACACTCAACTGTCTTTACCCTAGACACTAAACTGTCTTTACTCTTATCACTAAACTGTCTTTACGCCTAGACACCAAACAGTCTTTACTCTTATCACTAAACAGTCTTTACTCTGGACACTAAACTGTCGTTACGCCTAGACACCAAACAGTCTTACTCTTATCACTAAACAGTCTTTACTCTGGACACCAAACTGTCTTTACGCCTAGACACCAAACCGTCTTTACCCTAGACACTAAATTGTCTTTTTCGCCTAGACACCAAACTGTCTTTACCCTAGACACTTAACTTTCTTACGCCTAGATACCAAACTGTCTTTACGGCCTAGACACCAAACTGTCTTTACCCTAGACACCAAACTGTCTTTACCTAGACACCAAACTGTCTTTACCTAGACACCAAACAGTCTTTACCCTAGACACTTAACTGTCTTTACGCCTAGACACCAAACTGTCTTTACGTCTAGACACCAAACTGTCTTACTCTAGACACCAAACTGTCTTTACCCACCAACTGTCTTTACCTAGACACCAAACCATCTTTACTCTTGACACTAAACAGTCCTTTACTCTGGACGCAAGTCATTATTCTTTACAATAAACTATCTTTACCTTGACACCAAATAGGCTTTAAACAACTGACACCGGACACTTTACACTTGACATCAAACAGTATTTACACCTGGCACCAAACAGTCTTTACACTTGACACTAAACAATCTTAAACTCTTGACATCAAAAAGTTTCCACACCTGAGAATAAACAATCTTTATACTTACACCAAACAATCTTTACACTTGACACCAAACAATCTTTACACCTGACACCAAACAGTCCTTTTTCTTAACACCAAAAATTTTTACACTTGACACTAACAGTCTTTAGTCTTGACCACAACAGTCTTTACACTTAACCACCAATCTTACTTGACACCAAAGTCTTTATACTTAACACTAAACAATTTTGTACACCACTTGACACAAACAGTCTTTACACTTAACACCAAAGTCTTTAACAAGACTTTTACCAGTTTTTAGACGAGACTTCTAACAGTCTTTACACTCGACTCAAAACAGTTTTTACACCTGACACCAAACCGTCTTTACACCTCGACACCAAACGGTCTTCACATGTGAAAGATATTACAAATTATTTGTTGTGTTTAAAACACATATGGCAAATATAGATCAAAAAACCACTTTATGAATTTTTTTTTATATTTTTTACGGTAAGAAAAACATATTTATGCGCTACCCCTACGGAAAATGTTTTATATCTTTAAATGTGCTTAGCGACACTTTCCAGGAAACTTACCAAGCCAAGACCTTATAGTATATATTATTAGACAGATTAAAAGTAGAGATTACAAGTTGGAAGATTTCAGTACATGGTTTCTTGAATTAGTTTGGATGTATGTTTTTACACCAGTAAACAAAACATGTGTAGTATTTAAGTTATACAAAATATTAAAAAATTCTTTCTTATTTTTTCAGGGATTGTGTTTACCAGTGTTTTGCGAAGCGGACGAGAACTCAGATTGTCAGTTGTCATTTTCCATCATCAATGGTCTACACACTCTGAAAATATCCGGCTTTGCAGATGATTTCACGGATGCTTATTGTGTCGTTAGAGCCTTGATTGCTTTGTTTCATATCCTTCCAATTGAACGTTTTATGATACGCCTAATAGAGTTGAAGTATGATTTTTATTGTATTGAAAGCTCAAATTGGCCTAACCAGAGGTGCAAATCAACGGTCTGTTGTGGTTTCGATATGAATTTTGAAATTTCCGTCGGATCTTTACTTGCAATGTCGGAATTTGTCAGCATCAAAGACTTGCAGGATATTGTTTGGTCTTACACTGAACATAACTTTGCCACCGGAAAAGCAATAACTTGTAGGTTTAAAGGTGATCAACAACACATAGGTGGAGTTCCGCTGTATAAAGTACATATTATTATTGACTTTATGTTGTTTCAGGAAATAAAAGGAAAGGTGGTCGCCGACAGATTAAATATAACTTCTTTTCCGGATGAGTTGAAGATCGCTAGTATTGTGTCATTCGATGATCAGAATACACTACGACAACTAAATATCACCAATGTGAAATTCAAAAATACAAATCTAACAAACCGAGGTATACAATATACCTCGAACATTTTAAGATCATTGTTGTGGGTCGCTGCTATCAAACTCTCTTGTTCAGATCTTTTACTTTTGTGGTAAAGCTTTGACTTATTTTTCAGAGTTGCCGGATTTAATTTTCAGTCAGGGCTACTCAAAATTAGGTGTATTTTTCAGGTGTTTCTTTCTATTTGTTACAAAAAACCTTGTTATAACATACTTAACAGTAGGGGCGTATTATGTTGGTGACTACAGTTTGTACAGGTGTGATAATATGTACTTAAACAAGGATTTACCTTACGATCCTTTCAGATCCTCACAGGGAATCTGTCTCCCCCTTCTAGTATTTATTTGAGACAAAGGTGATTTAAATTAACGGTTGATTATAACTAAAAGTCGCCCAAGCAATTTTAAGCTTTAAAAACGTAATATATCTTTATTAATCGGAAGTAGCGATTTAAAAACATTTGTAGACAGACGATTTTTCTGCTATGACGTCATCAAATAAATGTTTAGATTATCTTTAGTTTTGTGTCGAAGATTGCATCAAAATTTGGAAAAATATTTTTTTTAATTTGGTCAGTTTTGACTATCAATGTTATTTTGGACGTTTTTGAACCAAACATAAAAAATCTAGTAATACAACAGAAAAAAAAACTTTTCAATATTTTTATAGGCAAATATTTTTTTCTTATATTTTAGGGCATACTAAAACTTTAACTGGTATTAGATTTTAATAATCTACTCGATTTCTAAGCTGTTTGTAACGGCGTAGGTTATGTGTGTGTGTGTGTGTGTGTGTGTGTGTGTGTGTGTGTGTGACATAATATTGTCTTGATAGAATTACTCGTGGTCTTAAAATCTATATATGGCGCTATGTTAAATTGCTTGCAATTCACAGGACGAAAAGCAGTCTCTTAGCCAACTTAAAGAGAAATTAATGCTGGTTTAAGGCAGGCTAAAAAAGTTCTTTAAGCCCTGTTTAAATTGCTTATATATGCCTATAAGCCCTCTTTTAGCTTAGCTTAGAGATTGCTTTTCGGCAGTCGAATTATAAAATCTCTTTAAGCCATTTTAGCATTGTAAAATTATGCTGCAATAAATATCAGAATTTTTAACACTTGTTTAATACCTTTAATGCTTTATAGGTATGTCAACATACCATTTCAGTTGTATAATAATAGTTAGCATGTATGAATCAAAAATATCCTTTAAGCCATCTTTAAGTATTTGGAAATATGTACTTAAAGATGCTCTTTTTCTACATTTATGCATATACAAGCCATTAAAGCCTTTGTTATAATTTCAAAAAACAAAGTTTAAACCTTGTTACAAAAACGTATAGCATGCTGTCTCATAAAACATTTGTTTTTTGTAAAAATACAGCCCTGGAACAGTTATTTAAATGTTGTTGTATTTACGTGTATAAACACCGAAAACAAACTAGATACATAAATAAAATAGTTTTAAGTCGCAAACATTGTAAAGTCATTTCCTGCTTTAAATTTCTGCACAAGTTGTATAAAAATTGAATACTTTTCTAGTAAGAATAAATCATTACGGTAGCAGTAGTAGTGTTAGAGGTCAGGTTTAAACTATGGCCGGGTCTAAACAGGATTTGAAAAAGTAGTGCAAAGCATTTGGCATTTTAAAACGAAACTGAGGGTCCTTTAGAAAATTCCTTATACCGATTGCAACTGTAACAGTATGCGTTCCCCTGTAGTAACTACGCGATACGTAGTAGGAACGCTATATGTAGTAAGAAACAAACGTCAAATGTAGTACGGACGCGTTATATGTAGTTTTTTTTTCCAATTGGAAGTCCAATTGGATTTTAATAAAAAAAAAACATTAAACATTTCAAAAAACTAGCCAAAAAATTTAAAATTTCTTTGGTGATTTTTTTTGTTCAAGAAATGTACTTTTATCTTACATAATAATTTTCTTTTTCAGAGGTCTCCTTCGGGTATCGCAACTATGGAAAATTAACATCCCATAGTTGTCCGATCGCATTTTGGTATTTTTTTTAATGTAGTAAAGGTTCTGTTATATGTAGCAAAAGTGTAAAAGTGTAAAAAATGTAATAATTTTAAGGCTACGCTATATTTTCGATAAATACAAAGCTTTGAGTACAATGTCAATCTGTCTGTCGATATTTTATTTTATTTTAATTTATTGAATTGTTTTAAATAAATGTGCTAAATTTAGAAAATTTCAATTATTTTTTATTTTGGTTGTTGTTGTTGTTGTTGCCAATAGATTTTTTTTTCATAAACAATTCATGTTTTTCGCAAAAGTAATTAGTACAGATTTAATTGGATTTTTTTCTAGTGACACAGCAAAAAACAACTGATCAGACGGGTCCTAACTTAGGAAAGGAAAGGTACTGTTATTTTACAGGGCAAGCTTTATACCTCCTCCAAGCAAAAGGGTTAATAGCAAAAGCCCCCCTATCTCGAGCTCTATTTGTAGTAACTACACAACAAGGAGTAGCAACGCTATATGTAGTAAGAAACGAACGTTAAATTTGATAAGAACGCGTTATATATGTGTAGTTAAATGTATATGTATATTTGTCATAGTTGCAACGCAATAATATCTGACCTTTGGACGAGAGAACTTTACCTGGGAAGGTGTTAAACTAGGGAGTGAAAGGTGTTGTGATTTTTTTAGCGCAAGCTTTACTTTTCCTAGCCGGAGGGGTAATCGCATCCCCTCGTTTCAAATAGGTGGGCTTGATAGAAGCAAAAAAAAAAAAAATATTGTATCATTTAATCTATCATTTGACTTTCTTTTAAACCAATAAGTGGGTACTTGAATCGGTCTGTCTAGTGAAAATGGCTTATGTCAATTTTGCAAGCATGTTTTGGGCGTTTTTTTATATTTGCTAAAAACCAAAGAATAAAGTTAACATGGATGCCAAAATGTAGTTATCTTTGGTAATTGTGTAGTGAAGAACTAGTATAACAAGTGAGTGATGATGGATAGGAATGCCATGGCCGAGTTGATAAGGCTTTAGCCTTCAAACTCAAAGTCTCTCCAATATGGGTTCGAACCCGGTTTTTTTTTTTCTTGTTATAGGCCCTTTTTGACTGATATGGTACCAATGTAATCGACTTAGTAGTCAGAGATGTTCATCTTTGACATTGTCTGGAAGTGTACTAGCACTATAGAAGTCGCCATTAGTACGCAATAGTCACTGCAAATAGGAAACATTTCACACTTACGTACTACCATCAAATATAGCTACTGTGACTTTAAACAACATTCAACCAACCAACTAAAATAATGATGCATCAAACGAATAAAAGTTAATCCTGTATCTTATAAAAACACAGAAGAAAAAAGGTCATCCAAGATGCCTAGGATTAGTTAGTGATTATAATATGATTGACTTAACATCTCAAACAAATTTACATTTGATAGGATTAGAATTAGTTTAAAAGTTTCTTACTCCTTTCCTTGGGATCAAATTATGTTATCAACATAACAATCTTAACAAATTTATAAACAGTTTTAAAGATAGGAATATGAAGTTTTAAAAAGTTGTGACCTTTCTAACCTTTATCCCACTTACTATGCAGAAATATATAAAATATCATAAATGTGTTATGTGCAGCGGAATATCATGAGTGATGTAAAAATTCGTCATTGCACGATTTAAAGGAATCAGTATGGCTTGTAGAAAATGGTTTAAACTATTAAAGTTCATTGATTGTTTCAATACGAAATTGGACTTAGTCCACTTCTATATTTGATATATGAGTTCGCTATAACATGCTGATCAAGAAAATGTACATGTACATTGTTCATGTCCATAACAAAAATTGAAAAATTTGAGTAACATTTAAAAAAAAAACCCGTTAAAAAACATAAGTTTTATGTCCAATTTTATTTTAAATAAAATTTTGTTATATTATGCTAATCAAGAAATACATGCATATGGTTTTATAGGTGATAGTAAATTTTATGTTTTCTACGAGTTTTTCTATGTGATTTTTCTAACGGTACTTGGCATTTGTTGATAACCGCCTATAAGGAAGTGTGTGTGTGTGTGTGTGTGCGTGTGTGTGTGTGCTTTAAAAGCGGTAAGTCATGGGTTTTTTCTTCCTTTAGGATAAAACACAGAACTCTAAAATTTAGATACTGCTTCCTCAACCTGCGCTTGGCGTTAAAGCCGCGTTAAGTTTACCAATTATTAAAAAAATCTTAATTTTCAAAAATATTTTTATCAATATTAATTGATTGTTACTTGGATCTGTGCGATTCATTTTCCTAAATTCACTCTTATTAGCCTATTGTAAATGGAAATCTTTAAAGCTTGAGGCAACTCGATAAAATGTTATTTATCAGCTTGGAGCATGCGCGGAAGTTCTACATGTATGCAAACAATGGCGTTGGCAGAAAGAAAACGTGATCGTGCGAGAACGACAACAGATCTGCAAAGATAAGAACAAAGGCCAACTGGAACAAACTGAATCCAAGAATTCGAATCAGCTAGGCTGTTTGAAAAATGGCTGTAAAAACGGCAATTTAGCTTTGATACGCACAACAAAAGTTGTCTCATAGGTCAGGCTTAAACACTTGCACTTTTGCTGTTTGTTGACGTTGTCTCGTTTTCGATAAAGAATCACGTGATCAATGTTCTAAAAAGGATCTTTGGTAGATCAAACTAGCAGTAGGTTTTCCCGTGAATTTCAACTGCAAAATTGCATTTTTCACGAGAGGCATAGAAGAGAAAAAACGCGCCGTTTAAATATTATGCTTTGAAAAACTTAATGCAGCTTTTAAAATACAAATTATTGACCGTTTCACCTGTTGTCAGGAAAATATGACTGGAAGTAGTATGCATACATGTATATACGGCGTATCGACTCTACCACAGTTCTTGGATGGTGAGAAATTGGAGTGCTCGAAAACCACTAACCGTCGTCAAGCAAAACTGGAAACTTTCTCACAAAAAGATCTGTCCAAAAGGGATTGAACCCTAACCGATGAGAGGCACTGTTATTCGTAAGCGCTAACTTAACACCACATTGAAGTAGATTAATAAACTTGCGCTCGATGCGAAAGCTGAAAAAATGCTAACGCAACTTCATTACATCTCTTAATATAGTCACATGGCTATATAAACATTTGTGATGTTGTCATCTTTAAAACGGTCCCAGACAAATAAAAATTTCGCCGTTTGTTTATAAAAAAAATAAAAAAAAAACACCTTGCGGACGGGAAATATTGCGTGCCTTTTGTGATCTGTGATAGGTCCATGTTTGTTTACTTGTTTCTTTTTCTTCCTTAACACATAAATTTAAATGCATAAAACAAAGCATGAATATCTTTTCTACGTTTTTATTACGACAAGTCGTAACTTATTCGAGATATTTTCTGAAGAACAGTTAAATGCCTTTGTTTTACGAATCTCTCTATAGCAAGTTAGATGGTTTGGTGCAAATAGTACTATCGATACGCAAAACTAAACCCAATTTAAACTCTAAAATTTGTTGTTTGTTCAGTCTTAAATTCGCAAATGGTTAGTATGTCTTGTATATTATATATATGTGTGTGTGTGTGTGTGTGTGTGTGTGTGTGTGTGTGTGTGTGTTACATAGCACAATGGAGTCAATCCATGTCTGATCCAACACAATGAACGCAGTACAAGAAGTTGTCTGGGTCCCATTTGCGCTTTATCTCCAGGAGTTTTGTGTAGTGGTTCCCCCAAAACTGTTCCTTCCAGTCACTCATATCTGGTGATGGTTCGTTTACGTACACACCATTGCCAAACCTTTTCAATCCGCTGTATAGTTCTTTTCCTCTTTTAATTGATATTCCATATCGTTCAGGATCAGTTCCCATGTCAACAGAACAACTCAGTGAAATCAATCCGGAGCGGAAACCGGGATGAACGGGAGTTGAATTCAAATCGACTTCTGAAATTTTACCTAAAAATTAACAATAGAAACTGTATGCAAATTATAACAAGAGTTCCGCATGGCAGAGCATGATACGCCCGTCAAATCTGCAAGTCATTTATGTGGATATTTTGTTTATTATGAACTGTAAAGGGACTTATACAGTTCATATGAGCTGTTCATAATCAATAAGTCAATTCAATTATTCATCACAATGATACAAAATGCAGTGCACAAGTCAACAAGTACAATAAAAAACAATAGTAATTACTGAGATTTTGGTATTATTTTCAGTAACAAAAAAGACTTACCACCAGCCACACCATTTATATAATTTTACCATCATGTTCTTGTAACCTTCATCACAAAATTGAGGTAATCTCTAGTATACTGGGTTGTTTCAAAGACAGCAAGTTCTTCAGCCTACAACTCTATGTGTATCTGCTCCCTGGTAGAATAAATTAAGGAAGCTAGAGTTACGGTTCCTGAGCACTGCACTTCGGATCATCGTGGTGAGTAAGCATACCAAGTTTCAAGTCATTCTGACCATAGATGTCAGAGTTATGGGCCAGACAAACCCGCCGCGTACTCTGGCAGCACACAAAGGGGAATAACTCAAAAATTAAGGAAGCTAGAGTTACGGTTCCTGTGCACTGCACTTGGCATCATCGTGGTAAGTAAGCATACCAAGTTTCAAGTCATTCTGACCATTGATGTCAAAGTTATGATCCCGACAAACATGCTAACAGCATTCAAAGGGGAATAACTCAAAAATTAAGGAAGCCAGAGTTACGGTTCCTGAGCACTGCACTTCGCATCATCGTGGTAAGTAAGCATACCAAGTTTCAAGTCATTCTGATCATAGATGTCAGAGTTATGGGCCGGACAAACCCGCCGCCAGTACGCCCGCCCGCCCATCCGCCCACCCAGACGCCCGCCCGCCCGCCCGCCAAGGGTGATCCCATAATACGCCCCGTCTTCTTTGACGGGCGTATAAAAAGGTTTTGAAATTTTAAACAGTCATAACGCTTTTCTTCTTCTTCTTCTTCTTCTTCTTCTTCTTGCAGACGTTTCAGTCTGAGTAAGACTTATTCCGTAAGTCATGTTTTGCGCATCGATCACAAAACCTTCAGCATCATCCTAACTCCTGATGCACTAAACTTTATTTTTATTTTGTGCACTTTATTTTTAAAAATTCGCCTTTTTTCGTTCAATTTCTTTTCACAACAGATTTCGTCAGAATAATGTGTACGCAAAAATTATTTGATTTGCAGTTTAATATGTACGCGGTATCTTATATTTATATAACCTTACCTCCAATATGGGTACCAGTACAATAATGTGAAGGATATTCAGCAGATGGCTTTTTAGTCATTACACTCAACATATAATCTCTGAAGTCATCATTTAAATGGTCTCTTTGTACAAAAGTATTTGCCAAATAACCATTTCCAGATGGTCCGTCTGTTACATTTTGTGCATATTGCCAAAAACTCGTTACATTTACAACGTACCATGGACTCGGACTCAGTACCTTAAATTTATTAAGTGCATCCATGCTAGCTTGACTGACCGTGCCAAAGTGATTTAACACAAAAGTTACTAAACCAACGAAATTTCCATAAGGGTAGATATAGAATTCTGTATTGCTCATGATCATATATCCACCCCATCCTTTGGGCATGTTTTTGACAAATTCGTTGTAAACTTCGAAAAACCTTATTCCAATTGAATTGTCGCCATTTAAAGACAAAGCTGTTGAAAAATAGGCCACGGTCATCTGTGTTGGTTGGAAATGTAGTCTGTAGGTATACGAAACCACAACGCCAAACGTGCCTCCGCCACCTCCCCGAAGAGCCCAAAATAAATCTGTGTCAGAGTTTATACTTGTACTGCCATTTGTCTCTTGAACTGTTGACCCAGTAGCATTACATTTAATTATTCTTCCGTCAACAGACACAACCTGAAATAAGTTAATGTGGTGATATTCATTTAATGGAATCCCTCAGTGCATCACGTGCTCTTACAGTGGTTTTGTTTGCCTAAAATTACTACCGAATAAAGGTAGTTTCCCCTTAAGAAATATGACTAAAATTTCCCAATTTGACAACTAAAAATTCCCCAAAAGGCTACAGTGACACACAATCAAATAGTTTAAGTTAAATCCAGTTGTCCAAAACTGTTCTGACAGACAATAAATGTTAGATATTGTCACAATATAAGATCTTTGCAATGAATTTCAAAATTCTGAGCATAATATGTGACATAAAAAGGGTCCAAATTTTCCCAATCTGAAAGGTAGAAGGTAGTTTTTAAAAACCATAGCAAAATCACAGTCGTAACGCTTGTGCGAGACAATTTCTTATATTAATAATGACGTTTTTGGGGAGTAGTTTAGAAACGTTATCCATATCATTCCGCACAAACGTTAAGAGGTGTTGATTACGTGGTACGCTGGCGAATTCAGTTTTTTAAGCTCACATAGAATACGCGAACAGAAATTAGTTAATTTAATAATTAAGTCAAAATGTATCGCTATTTTAGATAGATGTATTTATGTTTTTGCATTGTCGACAGAACATGTGATAATACAAGACACCCAGTAAAGGCTTATAGCAAGGAAACACTTTGGGGTCCACTTCTTGTTTATAGATATCCAAGATTTGCAGAATACAGTCATATATAAAATCTAATTGACTATACTGAAAGACCAAACCAGGGAAAGATTCTTCAAAATTAGAGTCAGAAATATAGAGTCCTTTTGATACATAGTACAAGCCACCAAATTAAGTACTTATATTACTCTTTAAGATTCTTGAATTACTCACGGTCAGGTCCAGTATTTGGTCAACTGCTAGGCCGAGTGATCTTCCAACTGGACTATGTCCACCTCCTTGAAAATAGCCACCTTGAGCTACTGTATGTGCGCTCCCACCTACTATCACACGATTATATCCGTCCAGCTGAAAAACATGTGCATTACGATAATTTCTTTACCAAGAGTTACTATTTTTAACTTGATACATTTTGTTATTTGTTGTCTAAAAGTATTTTACACTGCAATAGGATCGCCTTGTTCTATCTGACATTTTATTTACTAATAATAACAGATGTTCAATAAAACTTATGCGGAGCTTTAATAAATTCTCTAAATAATGTTATTTTAATTTTAACTACAAATGAGATTCAGTATCACAAATGTTAGTCGTAGAATAATCGACAATCAGAAATTTCGTCATAAAATAAACTTCAGATCTCAAACCAAATTAAATATTGAGAAAGCATGCTTTCTGTAAAACTTCTGTGAAAAAATATGTTTTTTTGTTGTTAAATGCCGCATCAGCATTTTTCTAAAATATTTTGGAACGAAGGCAAATTTCGGTTATCTCCAAGGATTAATCATAGAACAAGTTCATGTACAATCGTGAGATTTGCGATTGTGTATTTTTGTCGTCCATGCACTAGCACGCACTCGTGGTTAATTTTTGCAAATCTTTATAAGTCGAACATATTGATTGTCGATCATCTTTATAATTGGAAGGTCTTCATATTTCGAGTATCGTGATGTTTCACGCATTTTTGAAATTCTAGCATCATTTTAAATCGAGAATCATGATTATTCGAGCATATTTGCCATTAAAGCAGCTTTTGAAATACAAGTATCTTTATAATCCAAGCATTTTATTTTATTTTTTTACTTCTAAAAAGTAACTATTTAATTCGAAGAACATCTGTATTGGATTTTGAATAAATTCACGCATACATTATTCTAAAATAATTATACAGATCTGAGTTTGAAGCTAAGTAATATCATCAGTTAACTTTTTTCAAAACGACAATTTTGTCTTAAAGTGGGATTCTCAATTTAAGAAAATGTTGTTATAAAAAATTCCCAGGCGGATTTCCTTTATTCATCCTCATGATCCTCGCATGTAAAAAAATCTAAATAATAACATCACATAAACAGTTAAGAGATTATAAAACTTTCAAATTATACATATTTTTAAAAAAAATTATAATTGGAAAAGTCTTTAAACAAAGGCTACATTTAACCTTGTTAATTCTAAATTGTTTCTTAAAAAATTATGGAGATACAGCTTTGCTCACTATGGCCATCATCCTAATATTCTGTCAGTCCTGGTCATTATGAAAAGTGACTTTCAATCATGCATCTTGAAATTAAAGAGGGACATGGGATTAAATATCATTAAATTTACCGACAAATCGATTTATTTCAAAGTATGCATTATTATACCATATAACGTTTATAACTAATCAAATGACCATAGTTAGCATACACCATGTTTAACTGACCGTGTTAAACATTGGCCATGCAGATTTATCGTTTATTATTCAAATAACGCAATTCACATTTTTTTTAATCAAATACCTAAGTTTTATATAGTTGATATAAGGGATATATAAGATAATTTGACATTAGGCGGAGGATGTTTTATTTTTTGTATCGGATGAAAATTACCGCTAACAGGTTTCAAATATTACATTAAAAGATCCTTACAGATCATGACGAAAATAAACAACCTTGATAAATCAATCCTTCTAAAATGTATTGGTTTTAATTAACAATTTTAAAATGTTTGAATTAAAAGCTTCATATACCCCTTCATAATCTATATAATATTCACAGGTTACATTCAAATTTGTTGACCAACTCAAAGGTTAGTATAGTATAGATAATATGGTGTAAACAAGTGAATTCTCTGAACAGTAGCTATTCGTGTCTTGATGTTCACAGAAACTGTTAGTTATGAAAATTATGTCGATGTATAGAAATATTTTATCGATAAAATGGACATTTCTTACTCAAATTAACCGGCATAAGTGCTCTTACGTCCGATATCTCAATCTTTAAAATTTCATTATAAATGAAGTCGTTATAAAGAGGATTCACTGTATTTTAAAATACCGGAACATCACTGTAAGCTAGACAATACTCTTCTAAACCACTAAAACTATGTCACTAAAACTATTTCTATTTAATCTTGTTCGACGCATTTCGCAATTTGCCAAATTTTATTAATTTCTTAATTATAGAATGTAGAAATTTTCTCTCTGTAATTATAAGGCGAGTTTAACATCGTTAACGCCGAACGGATATATTGAATAAATAATATGTACCAGTTGATAGACATTCCCCCATTGAGCTCCACTTTCTATTGTAGCTTCTCCTGCTGGGTTTCTTGATGACGTCAAATCCACACTAACATTCTTCATTCTTGATAAATTAATCATAAAACTTCCAGGAAATGTTGATCGACCAATGAAATCGTGACCGGAAGATCTAATTGTGACGTGAAGATTTTTGCTCTTCGCAAACAACATGGCTGCTCGGACGTCATTCACAGATTTTGGAAATACAATCACAGCAGGAGATCTTAAATTATAGACAAAACGTGTAGCGGTAATTAATTTTGTGTACATTGTTTAAATTAAATTTATCTCATCGGACATTTTCTTCTGTAAATTTAATTAAAAATTAATTATCCCAATATTAATCTGAGCGCAAGTTGTTGATATATCTGTTTTTCTCTGTCACTTCAGTACCGTGACTATGACACGAAGATACCAACTATTTAGCTAATTAACACCAAAAGTGAAAAAAATATATGTACGGTAAAGAAAAGAACGCGTTTTAATAAACAAGCAAAACTGAAACGGGCTTTTCATCAAAATTAATAAGATAAATTTAATAATGAAAATATTGAGAGAGAGAGAGAGAGAGAGAGAGAGAGAGAGAGAGAGAGAGAGAGAGAGAGAGAGAGAGAGAGGGAGATTTATACTTCGTAAACCATCTGTTCCAAGTCAGGATTTCTTTATCAAACTCGTTGTCAGCGGGAAACAATAGTTCACCACTAAATGTTTTCCCGAAATCCTCTAAACTCTGTTTTGTAGGGAAACAATCGTTGCCAGGGTAACATCTTTTTGTACATAATTTGGCATGAATTAGTCCAGCCAACAGGGTAAGAACTGTCAAAACTTTGATCAACATTTTTTCTAAATCACCATGACTGTAAAATGAAATATATAAAAAGTTTAAGTTTTCAAGAAAACTTCATCGTAAAGGAATAAACTAGGAAACAATAATATAATATATATCATACATCAAAAACATACCGACACTGGTTATAACACTACAGAAACATATCATAACAACTGATTATAACACTACTAAAACATACCAAGGCACCTTGTTAATACTAGTTCACTACAGAAATATACCGAGACAACTAGTTATAACACATACCAAGGTACCTTGTTAATACTAGTTCACTACAGAAATATACCGAGACAACTGGTTATAACACAACAGAAACAAAACGAGACAACTGGTTATAACACTCAGAAACATACCATAAAAACTAGTTATAACACTACAGAAACATATCGAGACAACTGGTTATAACACTACAAAAACATAACGCGACAACTGATTATAACACTACAGAAACATATCGAGACACTTGGTTATAACACTACAGAAACATACCATGACAACTGGTTATAACACTACAGAAACATATCGAGACAACTGGTTATAACACTACAGAAACATAACGAGACAACTGGTTATAACACTACAAAAACATATCGAGACAACTGGTTATAACACTACAGAAACATATCGAGACAACTGGTTATAACACTACTTAAACATACCATGATAACTGGTTATAACACTACAGAAACATACCATGAAAACTGGTTATAACACTACAGAAACATACCATGACAACTGGCTATATCACTACAGAAACATATCGAGACAACTTGTTATAACACTACAGAAATATAACGAGACAACTGGTTATAACACTACAGAAACATATCGAAACAACTGGTTATATCACTGCAGAAACATAACGAGACAACTGGTTAAAACACTGCAGAAACATAACAAGACAACTGGTTAATACAAGTTCACTACTGAAATATACCGAGACAACTGGTTATAACACTACAGAAACATAACGAGACAACTGGTTATAACACTACTGAAACATAACGATACAACTGGTTATAACACTACAGAAACATAACAAGACAACTGGTTAATACTAGTTCACTACAGAAATATATCGAGACAACTGGTTATAACACTACAGAAACATACCATGACAACTGGTTATAACACTACAGAAACATAACGAGACAACTGGTTATAACACTACAGAAACATAACGAGACAACTGGTTATAACACAACTGAATCATAACGAGACAACTGGTTATAACACTACAGAAACATATCGAGACAACTGGTTATAACACTACAGAAACATAACGAGACAACTGCTAATAACACTACAGAAACATAACGACACAACTGGTTATAACACTACAGAAACATAACAAGACAACTGGTTAATACTAGTTCACTACAGAAATATATCGAGACAACTGGTTATAACACTACAGAAACATACCATGACAACTGGTTATAACACTACAGAAACATAACGAGACAACTGGTTATAACACTACAGAAACATAACGAGACAACTGGTTATAACACTACACAAACATAACGAGACAACTGGATATAACACTACTGAAACATAACGAGACAACTTGTTACATTACTACACAAACATAACGAGACAACTGGATATAACACTACAGAAACATAACGAAACAACTGGTTATAACACTACACAAACATAACGAGACAACTGGTTATAACACTACAGAAACATAACGAAACAACTGGTTATAACACTACTTAAACATAACGAGACAACTGGTTATAACACTACACAAACATAACGAGAAAACTGGATATAACACTACAGAAACATAACGAGACAACTGGTTATAACACTACTTAAACATAACGAGACAACTGGTTATAACACTACTGAAACATAACGAGACAACTGGTTATAACACTACTGAAACATAACGAGACAACTTGTTATAACACTACTGAAACATATCGAGACAACTGGTTATAACACTTCAGAAACATATCGAGACAACTGGTTATAGCACTACAGAAACATAACGAGACAACTGCTAATAACACTACAGAAACATATCGAGACAACTGGTTATAACACTACTGAAACATAACGAGACAACTGGTTATAACACTACTGAAACATAACGAGACAACTGGTGTTATTACTACACAAACATAAGGAGACAACTGGATATAACACTACAGAAACATAACGAGACAACTGGTAATAACACTACTTAAACATAACGAGACAATTGGTTATAACACTACTAAAACATAACAAGACAACTGGTTATAACACTACTGAAACATAACGAGACAACTTGTAATAACACTACTGAAACATATCGAGACAACTGGTTATAACACTACAGAAACATATCGAGACAACTGGTTATAACACTACAGAAACATAACGAGACAACTGGTTATAACACTATTGAAACATAACGAGACAACTGGTTATAACACTACAGAAACATATCGAGACAACTGATTATAAACCTACAGAAACATACCATGACAACTTGTTATAACACTACAGAAACATAACAAGACAACTTATTAAAACCAGTACACTACGAGAAATACCGCGATAACTGGTTATATTACTACAAAAGGATATTAGGACAACTGTTTAAATCTTGACACAACAGAAACATACCTAGACAACTGTTTATTACATTACAGTAACATACCAAGACAACTGGTTATAACACTACTGAAACATAACGAGACAACTGGTTAGTACACTATGGAAACATACCAAGACAACTGGTTAGTACACTTCAGAAACATACCAAGACAACTGGTAAGTACACTACAGAAACATATCAAGAAAACTGGTTAGTGCACTACAGAAACATACCATGACAACTGGTTATTACACTACAGAACCTTACCAACCCAACTGATTAATACTAGTTCACTACAGAAACATACCTTGATAACTGATTAATAATTCTTCAATACAGAAACATACCGAGACAACTGGTTGTTACACTACAGAAACATAACGAGACAACTGGTTATAACACTCAGAAACATACCATAAAAACTAGTTATAACACTACAGAAACATATCGAGACAACTGGTTATAACACTACAAAAACATAACGAGACAACTGATTATAACACTACAGAAACATATCGAGACACTTGGTTATAACACTACAGAAACATACCATGACAACTGGTTATAACACTACAGAAACATATCGAGACAACTGGTTATAACACTGCAGAAACATAACGAGACAACTGGTTATAACACTACAAAAACATATCGAGACAACTGGTTATAACACTACAGAAACATATCGAGACAACTGGATATAACACTACTGAAACATACCATGATAACTGGTTATAACACTACAGACACATACCATGACAACTGGTTATAACACTACAGAAACATATCGAGACAACTTGTTATAACACTACAGAAATATAACGAGACAACTGGTTATAACACTATAGAAACATATCGAAACAACTGGTTATATCACTGCAGAAACATAACGAGACAACTGGTTAAAACACTGCAGAAACATAACAAGACAACTGGTTAATACAAGTTCACTACTGAAATATACCGAGACAACTGGTTATAACACTACAGAAACATAACGAGACAACTGGTTATAACACTACTGAAACATAACGACACAACTGGTTATAACACTACAGAAACATAACAAGACAACTGGTTAATACTAGTTCACTACAGAAATATATCGAGACAACTGGTTATAACACTACAGAAACATACCATGACAACTGGTTATAACACTACAGAAACATAACGAGACAACTGGTTATAACACTACAGAAACATAACGAGACAACTGGTTATTACACTGCAGAAACATAACGAGACAACTGGTTATAACACAACTGAAACATAACGAGACAACTGGTTATAACACTACAGAAACATATCGAGACAACTGGTTATAACACTACAGAAACATAACGAGACAACTGCTAATAACACTACACAAACATATCGAGACAACTGGTTATAACACTACTAAAAACATAACGAGACAACTGGTTATAACACTACACAAACATAACGAGACAACTGGATATAACACTACTGAAACATAACGAGACAACTGGTTATATTACTACACAAACATAACGAGACAACTGGATATAACACTACAGAAACATAACGAAACAACTGGTTATAACACTACACAAACATAACGAGACAACTGGATATAACACTACAGAAACATAACGAAACAACTGGTTATAACACTACTTAAACATAACGAGACAACTGGTTATAACACTACACAAACATAACGAGAAAACTGGATATAACACTACAGAAACATAACGAGACAACTGGTTATAACACTACTTAAACATAACGAGACAACTGGTTATAACACTACTGAAACATAACGAGACAACTGGTTATAACACTACTGAAACATAACGAGACAACTTGTTATAACACTACTGAAACATATCGAGACAACTGGTTATAACACTACAGAAACATATCGAGACAACTGGATATAACACTACAGAAACATAACGAGACAACTGCTAATAACACTACAGAAACATATCGAGACAACTGGTTATAACACTACTGAAACATAACGAGACAACTGGTTATAACACTACTGAAACATATCGAGACAACTGGTTATATTACTACACAAACATAAGGAGACAACTGGATATAACACTACAGAAACATAACGAGACAACTGGTAATAACACTACTTAAACATAACGAGACAATTGGTTATAACACTACTGAAACATAACAAGACAACTGGTTATAACACTACTGAAACATAACGAGACAACTTGTAATAACACTACTGAAACATATCGAGACAACTGGTTATAACACTACAGAAACATATCGAGACAACTGGTTATAACACTACAGAAACATAACGAGACAACTGGTTATAACACTATTGAAACATAACGAGACAACTGGTTATAACACTACAGAAACATATCGAGACAACTGGTTATAACACTACAGAAACATACCATGACAACTTGTTATAACACTACAGAAACATAACAAGACAACTTATTAAAACCAGTACACTACGAGAAATACCGCGATAACTGGTTATATTACTACAAAAGGATATTAGGACAACTGTTTAAATCTTGACACAACAGAAACATACCTAGACAACTGTTTATTACATTACAGTAACATACCAAGACAACTGGTTATAACACTACTGAAACATAACGAGACAACTGGTTAGTACACTATGGAAACATACCAAGACAATTGGTTAGTACACTACAGAAACATACCAAGACAACTGGTAAGTACACTACAGAAACATATCAAGAAAACTGGTTAGTGCACTACAGAAACATACCATGACAACTGGTTATTACACTACAGAACCTTACCAACCCAACTGATTAATACTAGTTCACTACAGAAACATACCTTGATAACTGATTAATAATTCTTCAATACAGAAACATACCGAGACAACTGGTTGTTACACTACAGAATCATACCGAGACAACTGGTTGTTACACTACAGAAACATACCGAGACAACTGGTTGTTACACTACAGAAACATACCGGGACAACTGCTTATTACACTACAGAAACATACCAAGATAACTGATTGATACTACTTCACTACAGAACATAGCAATACAAGTGATTATTACACTAAATAAACATACCAAGATAACTGATTAATACTACAGAAACATATCAAGACAACTGGTCATTACACTACAGAAACATACCGAGACGACTAGTTATATTGCTACAGAAACATACCAAGACAACTTGGTAATACTGGTAAACTGTTGAAACATACCGAAACAACTGATTATTACACTACAAAAACATACACAAGACAACTTTGAAATACTAGGACACTATTGAAACATACCGAAACAACTGATTATTACACTACAAAAACATACACAAGACAACTGGTTAATACTAGTTAACAAGAAACATACTTAGACAATTTGGTAATACTAGTACAGTTCAGAAACATACCGAGACAACTGGTTAATACTTGTAAACTACAGAGACATACCGAGTCAACTGTTGATAACACTACAGAAACATACCGAGACAACTGGTTGTTATTAGTAAACTACAGAGACATACCAAGACAACTTTGTAATACTAGTACAGTACAGAAACATACCGAGACAACTGATTATTACACTACAAAAACATACCCAAGACAACTGTTTGATACTTGTTAACAAGAAACATACCAAGACAACTTGGTAATACTATTACAGTACAGAAACATACCGAGACAACTTCGTAATACTAGTACAGTACAGAAACATACTAGTTATGAAAGTAATCACTTGCTAAATACCCTGGCAACTGGTTACAACAACAACAACAACAACAACAACAACAACCACGTTATGTTATATTTAACTGGTTCTAATTCCGGGACCAAAATAACCTTTCGCTAAAACATCGCCCAAGAGGCTAAACGATTCTTAACTGACAGTGTGAGAATTTGAGTGATAATCACAAGCAAACTTGTATTAATAGCTTTAAACAGGATGGTTAACCGAGAGCGATTTTCTGTCATTGGGGTTATTTAATACCGGAACCGAAACGAGTTACTCTGAGTTGATATTATCACACATACCTGAATATTTCAGTTTTGATCAAAATGGCCGTTGTCTTGTTCTACCTATTGATAAACAAGTAAAGTAGCATTATGTTTTATTTCACAATATCCTTTTTGAAACCTAACTCTCAGTCACAAGACCCTACAATTCTACTCCTAGTCAACCCGAACGTATGACCTAATAAACTCTTTTTTGAATCGAAATTTAAATACTTCATTTGCAACAATACAACTCATGACGACCTAGTTATTAAACTATATATATATATATATGTGTGTGTGTGTGTGTGTGTGTGTGTGTGTGTAAAGCTGTAAAAACAATTGAATAATTAAATATACTGCTTTCTCACTCGGTATTAAATAAAAAGAGTTTTGACTGGTTCACCAAGTGTACGGATAATGTAACTGAGGGTTGTATTTTTGTGATGTGGATAATGTTATTCAGGGTTGTATTTTTGTGATGTGGATAATGTAACTGAGGGTTGTATTTTTGTGATGTGGATAATGTGATTCAGGGTTGTATTTTTGTGATGTGGATAATGTAACTGAGGGTTGTATTTTTGTGATGTGGATAATGTGATTCAGGGTTGTATTTTTGTGATGTGGATAATGTAACTGAGGGTTGTATTTTTGTGATGTGGATAATGTGATTCAGGGTTGTATTTTTGTGATGTGGATAATGTAACTGAGGGTTGTATTTTTGTGATGTGGATAATGTGATTCAGGGTTGTATTTTTGTGATGTGGATAATGTAACTGAGGGTTGTATTTTTGTGATGTGGATAATGTTATTCAGGGTTGTATTTTTGTGATGTGGATAATGTAACTGAGGGTTGTATTTTTGTGATGTGGATAATGTGATTCAGGGTTGTATTTTTGTGATGTGGATAATGTAACTGAGGGTTGTATTTTTGTGATGTGAATAATGTGACTCAGGGTTGTATTTTGGTGATGTGCTTTGAGTTATAGCAGCAAGTATGTGCTCGTGTACAAGTCGGACCTTTGAAACACATTTGCACGTGTCACGCATATATACGAACTTGTCATCAGAATTATCTTTAGAGATTAAAAAACTTGCATTCACTACCGAAAATCTTGGGGGGGGGGGGGGGGGCGGAAATATCTTTGTTGATGGTCTTACTCCGGTTATCTCCACTATTTCGGAACTGACGAATAAAATACTGATAATGTGGTGTAAAACAACAAAACTTCCTTAAACCTTAAATTTGTATACATTTATCTCGGTCTAAGGGCATTTTTAAATCACAAGAAAATTCAGCTAAAAGTCGGGAAATAAATTAACCACATGAAATAAATTTAATGGATTGATGTAATTTTTTTATTTATTTATTTATTTTTTTAATCATAATTTTGTCCGTCATTCAACTGCAACATCGCTTGTTTTTGACTGTCTAATGTGTTAATTCATTTGTCGTTGAAAGGTTAGTTGATTTCTTTTTTTCCAAGTTGGCTTCTTTTATCGTTCCATTTTTTATTTGCAGTCATTTTTTTTTAAATTTTCATTTTGCAACGTATCGGTAATACATAAAAAATCAGTTTTCAATATTTTAGCAGATTTTATACTTTTTTCAATAACTTCCTTCAGTCTCTCAAAAAGTAAAGCATACGTACACACAGCGTAAATACATAAATTGCATCGGCTACTTGATATAACATTACAATACAGTCACAACAACAACAATAAAAAAATAATAATAATAATAATAATTATAATAATAATAATAATGATAATAATAAATATTTTATATTCTTTTTAAAACCTATTACTGCATCTCACTGATGCAATTTGCAAAATTGACTGAATACAAAAATGATAAATGTAATGTTCACTGGGAGTCATCTAAAATAATTTAGGCAAATGTGGATAGAAATACACGACTTATATTTGTGTATTTATCCAGATAAATAAAAAAAAAAGATATTCTTCATTACTATTTTAAGTCAATATGGACAAAACCTTTCTTCCTTATTAATATAAAGCCAACTTCAAGTTTCTACTCGGAACTTATGGTTTGAAGTAATTCATATATTATTAAAGCGTTAGAAGTAATTCTGGCTTAAATCTTGTAGAACAAATCTTGTAATAAATTACGACAAGTATTATAATCTATATGCATATGTATCAAACAAAAAAAACGGTCTGTTGTTATACAATAAAAATCTTACCCTGGTTGAAATAATGATTTAATATATATATATATTTATTATTTTCACATTGCATATAACAATCAAGAGAACAATACAAATTAAATTAACAATGACCGTGTGGTTGTTTTTTTTTTTACACCAAACGTTAAACAAAAATGAATACAGTAGACATCTAAACAACTCTCCGTAAAACATTAATTTTTATGTACGCTTCTTCTTTTTCAAAATAATAGACATTCTAAATGTAAACATTCAACAATATTGTTATATTTAAATCCACAAATTTCACAACAATAAAATAAAGTTAGAGTAACAAAAGCATCAAATAATTCTAACTGTAAATCTATTACTAAACTGAAATATTTCATTTTCCCAGTTATCAAATGCATCATAGATTGACTGTCTTACTATACAAACGTCATACATAACAGTATTTCATTTTTTAGAACAATCATTAATTTTTCTATCGTTATTTAATTAGGTTATACTGTTTACTATATTTATATTTTCTACAGTATACATATAGCTGATTTTTTGAGAACACTGAATAAAGTAAAATGCTGTAAAATTTATTTAATACAAGTTTCATTGTTAATGATGCTGAGGCCTGTTAACAGTACTCAGATAATATTGTTTCAAATTTTAATGACAGTAACACACAACAATGCCACAATAATGTTAAAGACATATTGAAAACCTGCGGTTGCTTTGTCTGTATACATATCTGTCAAACTAACAACAGAGACGTTTAAGTGCCGCATTGTATTACGATCATAAAATGATGCTACAGCCATAATGTTCAATTTATCTGGAAAATAAGATGCATTCAATCTATCGCCGATCACCTTTCCTATCATTTCATTTACCGAGAGGTTGTCAAAATAAATTTTTCTTTTGAGCAATGGCACCCCTTGGATAATTTGTCTTTTACCTTTAAACATTGTGTTTATTACATTTCCGGTGTCGTCGTTGCGTTCATTATAAGACCAAACGATATTCTGTATCTTTGAGATGTCAACAAAGTTTGAGAATGTGAGTCGAGTTGTGATAATAATTTCAAAAGTAAGATCGAACCCACAACAAACAAGTGATGCGCATATTCCTTTTTGCCAATTTAATCTTTCGGTGCAGTAAAAATCGCAATTCAGGAGTTGTAATCTATATTGGAAACGTTCGGCTTGAAGAACTGAAAGCAATGCAATGACAGCTCTTGATATATAAGAATTATCTATGGAGCCATTTGTGATGCCGAAAATTTTCTGGACTTGTCCTGCATTTTTTATGGTAAAATCAAAATAACATTTCGTATTGTTGTCTGGTTCACAAAAAACAGGCAAACATAACCCCTGCAAAAACAACAAAAAATATGTGTTTATACATTTAAGTATCCTTGAATAAACCTTAAACTTTAAAACACAATGAATATATGTAGTCCTAAATGTGTTAAATTCAAACACGTTCTTATCTATACAAAATTGTTTAAGTAAATCATACACATGCCAATTGTTTGTCCATTTTTTGTGAAATAAGGATTAATTTTAATTTACAAATTTTCGGATTGTTTTCACATCACTTATAAATTAAGAGATGATTGAGGTTTGGAAAAATACGCTGTGTTTTTGTAACAGGTTTTACCAAGCTCTATGAGTTGAGTTGATTAATGATGTTTAACGTCCCAAGTCAAGAATATTTCACTTATATCGAGACTTCGCCAGCTATAGGCGAAAGTGCAGAAATTTTGCCTGTGCGTTGCGCTGATGGCATTATACAGCAGGGTTTTTATCGTGCCACGCCGTGACACGGGACCTCGTTTATTTTAAGTTCCCATCCGAAAGAACCGTGACTTTCATTTCGTAATGCCGAGTGCTTGGCGAAAGAACAATCACTACCAACTTTCAAGTCTTGGGTCAGACCCGGCCGGGGTTCAAACCCACGACCTCCCACTTAGGGAGCGAGCACTCTACCAACTGAGCTACCGCAGTGGTTACCAAGCTCTATGAGACTTCAGTATTTTGTCTGCTTTTTAATATTTGATGGCGGAGTTTTAGGAAAACACGCGTCATGTTGTTGTGAGGGTCTAACATAGCAGTTACAGTTAAACTCAGTCTACAACTGTTTAATTCCTTTTCATCTTCATTATTTATCCTTTATAACATGCTACAGATGCTATATATAAATATTATTCAACTATCATAAACTTTTGAATGATTTAGCTGATTTTGCGCGATCATGAAGTTTACGTATACTTGACAAAAACTGACTTTATACATTGATTTTTTTAATTTGTCGTATTATTTCTTGGACTGGGTCTGTGCGATTCAAATCCACAATTTATATTGCACTGGAATTGCGCGCGCACACACACACACACACACACACACACACACACACACACACACACATAGATAACCATTACGCACAAGTCTGAATTTAGACAATACAAACCAGAATTTCATTCAGTATATAACCATCATCGCAATACATTTCCAGATTTTCAAAATTTATGGTGCCGAAATTAAAGATTATTGTGTATTCAGAATCAACGTCCTGATATAACCAGGCAAATTGTGGTCCCATCTTTATGCATAACGTCTTGTTTTTAATGCTAGTCGGGAGGCATTGTACATTTTTAAAAACTTCGTATGTTTGTAAATTAAGTCCAGGATTCATATAATTTCTACAATCAGAATTTATTGGATACAGAGAGTTTAAACTATCTTCAGAAATGCACATCCTTGGTAATATCGAATGGTCCGTAAGTATGTGAAAAGGTTTCAAACACAAGGAGTTCAGAAAAAATGAAATATTATGGTATGCCTTTGAACCTAATTCATACAAAACCGGTAGATCTAACAATAAAAGTCCATGCATGCATTTCAAAACATCACTCTCTATGAAGACGATCGACCATGGGGTAAAATTTTTCACTCCACTATGGCATCCTGCACAGAAAGAGTTTCTAAAAGTAACATTACGATAATCTGTACCTGGAAGAAAGTTAGATAAATCAGAACATCGATTGCGAACATTTTGCAAGTTTTCCGGACATCTGTTTATCATTTGAACGCCAAAAACACGATACACATTTTTATGACATATCATATATGGCTTTAATTGACTATGAACTTGAAGAAAATTGCTGTTTTCTAGTTCAGACTCAAGTACATCTAAACAACAATCTTTGTAAATATGACATAATGTATCACAGTAACACTGTGGTGTATATGAACCCTTGTTGATAAGACAGCTTCCCATTAATTGACAATTTACAGTGAATGGTGGTGATGGTGGAGGTCTAGGTGCTATGTCTACTCTTGGAATCAATTCAGGTTGTGGTCCATTTTGTCGCCTAACTCTTATGGCTTTTTTCCTAGAGCTAATTTCCGGATTTTTATAACAATTTTGTAAATAAAAGAAATTTTCCTTTTGACTGCTCAAGTCTTTTCTTTTGTTTAGTAAGTCGGCTTGGTCGCTCAGGGTCTGTTTTTCTGGAATTGCTTTTGCCTCTTCGTTTGAGACTTTCTTTCGTAAGATAATTGGCGTTCTCTGATTGTAAGTGTATTGTAATTTACTTTGTTTTCCGTTTTGATGTCCGCTCCTATGTGCATGGAATATTTGAAAAACACATCCCGTTTTTTTTCCATTGAAATCGTGTGTTTCTTCCAAGATTACGCATTGAAATGAAAACAAAAGGCAACTGTATAGCACTGCTATTTGGAAAATCTTTTCCATCATTAAATATTTCTGTATAATGACTGCTTTCTCATTATTTTACTGATTTTAAATTCGATCGATGCTGAAGGTTATCAGTGACTCCGCCTACTTTTGTGTTGCCTCTCAAATATGGTTACACCAATTTTATTGTTAATAAACGCACAGTACCAATCGCATAATTAATAAGCCTGCCTGTGTCAAAAATACATCTATCTACATCATATATCTAAACCACTGGATGTTACACTATATTTGGTTTTAATCAACAAAACGGAAAAAGAAAAGGTTAAAACTGCATTATTTTTTTTTTTTAATTTCCTGATTTTTTTCTTTTAAAATTTTTTTTTTCTTTTAAAAATATTTTTTTTAAAATAAATGATAACGTGAGATTAATTTTCTTAAAATTTATTGCTATTAGCTGTAAATAAACGGAATCCTCTAACGTATGGGGCACATAATTAACGATGATTATTATTAGCTTGGAGTATTGGCACTGACATATGGACACACGAATTCATGAATCAGAGGGAAATCTGACACAAAATTGCATTAATTCTCCATTATTAATATCCAAATGTATTCGCAGTGATGTCATTTATCCATTACAAAGTCACAAATGACAAATTTAATGAAATTCTGTGTTTAAATTATCGTATTTCACCGTTTGGTAAGTTGTGTTTACATGACACGGTTTTTATGATGTAACCATGTTCTAAAATTAGATCCCACAAGTCTGTATCTCGCTTGGAAATTACTTCTTTTCCTATATTTATTCCAGCTTTTATCGTTGAACCAAATGTAACATTCGGAATATATATTAAAGCTGCATTAAGTTTTCCAAAGAAAAATTAAAACGGAGCTAATCTAATTAATGATGCTCCTAATGAACAATGTATCATTTGGTTCAACGATAAAAGCTCGAATAAATACAGAACAACAATGATTTCCCAGCGAGATGTAGCATGAGGGATCTTATATTAGAACATGGTTACGTCATGAAAAAACCGGGTCATTTAAACACAACCTTTAAAACGGTGAAGTACGATAAATTTAACACAGAAATTCTTTGAATTTGTCATTTGTGGCTTAGTAAGGGATACAAAACACCATTTCCAATACATCTGGATATTAATGACGGTCGCTTAATGCCATTTGTCATGTTTCACCTTCAATTCATGGGTTTTTCCGTACATCCGTGTGCATGCTCCAAGCTAATAATAACCATCGTTATAAATGACCAACCGGTTAGAGGATTCCGTCTATTTACAGCTAAAAGAAATGAAATTTTAGAAAATGAATCTCACGAATCATGGATGAGGATATCTATTTTTAAAAAAATATACTTTTAGAAAATCGAGAAAAAAAAATTCAGAAAATTGAAAAACTTAATGCAGCTTTAAGTAAATCAGCACTGTTTTAATTTTTTCCAAGGAAACCTAATGCAGCTTTAAAAATACTAAAAGTATTTATGAAAATAACAGTTTTTCAATTAACACATAAAGAGAACATACCCTATTCATTAAAGACATTTTGACTACCGAACCTTCTATATTTTATTTCTTGTTTTACTATTTTTGGTAGATGAAGAGAGTTCTCCTGGTTTTAAAATTTGGGAATAAATCTACTGGTAATTCGTAATTCTCATTTAAATACAGTGTATATATTTCTTCTACAAATACCAAAAATTAATTTAAATACTGCTCAAATGAACTAGTTTCAGTACATGTCGCATATGACTTGTATCAACGTTACGATCTGTTATCAGGCCATTAAAACAGAGTGATGATGTTAGCCTATTGTTAAAACAGTGGATTATTTTTTAAATATTTCATTCTTTTATGTGCGTATACTGACCCATAATTGCTGAGTTAATAAGAATTTATCCCGTGGTAAATTTTTTCAAGTTATGTATATGAAGTAATAGGCCTGTGAACACCCATACAAATGATTCTGGTGGTTCTAAAAAAGAATCCATCGTAAGAAGTGTTGAGTTACATGTACAATTACAAACATATGGGAGGAAACAATTATAATGATTACGTCACGCTATGAATTTTAGATGAATTCAAGCATAAATACAATCAAAAACGGTGTATTACGATATATACCCGTTTTTAATGTATTTGACATATATGTATATGACACGTGCTACTTCATGCAACCGTTACATGCTAAAAACATGTTTAATCTAAATCAATATGACATTCATTTCTATCAGCACAAAAACAAATTATGTGCAGGGAATACAGAAATTTGCAAACTGTTTTTGGTAGTTTATGAGGAATGATTTTCTAAAATGTGCACATATGGCCCATCAAAATTTAACGGGTATTTGTGTTCTATATTTACAATTTAAGCTGTAACTTTGGCGTTTCAATTTTAGGTAAAAACATAGACCTGAAATACATGGCTCCGAATGGCTTTTTCATAAATAATACTGATGTTGCCGTTTCGGAGCCATGATGCCATCCTATATAAAAACAGGGGAAATTACATTGATCTACATGCAGGTTATAAATTTCTTACAACATCAGTAATAATATAATCTTTATTGGCATAAAGCAATTATACAGGCTTGTAGCCACATAGCAATATTACATAATATTTGATGGCTAGCAGGAAATACAGTTTCCTTATTGTACATAATTACAGTGATAATTATAATAATAATGACAATAATAATAAAAGTGTTAGCTGATATCAAGAATGTGACTTCTTACAATCCAAGCATTATATAAATATTTGGCAAGTTTTAATAATAAAGTTTTAGAATGACTGCTAATAATATTACAGAATTTGTGAATATTTGGCCAGTGATTATAATAAGGTGGTAAGAATTTCAACCTGATTTGCCTATATGCTGGACATACCAGAACAAAGTGGTATTCGTCCTCTATTACACACATTCTACAACACTGACAGATTCTTAAATGACGAGGTGTATTAGAGTATCTACCAGTCTCTACACATAACTTGAGACTACCACACCTTAATTTAGATAATAATTTTGAAAAATGTGTGTTTAAACAATCTAGGTAAAATTCAAACTGTAGGTCTCTTTTATAGATTTTATAAAAGTTAAGCTTAGATAAAGTATTAATGGAATTATACCACTGCTGAAGATATTGGTCATGTAACCGTTGTCTTAACATATTATAGTCAATAGAAATATAAAACTGGTTATACCATAAATTTTGAAAACCTAAATCAAATATAAGACTTCTTATATTTGACACCCAATTAGTCTTGCCATTGTTAGCGTCTGAAAGCAACAGTAAATATATATTAGATAAAGTATTATTATGAGTTTGCAAGATTTTTAACCAGTACTTAAGTATGCGCTCTTTACGTTTGATGTGTAATGGCATACGACCTAGTTCCCCAAGCATGGCCTCAACTGGAGCAGACCTGCTAACATTTGATATATATCTACAATATTTATTGTGGATCAGTTCTATATCTTTACCTTTATCAAATCCCCATATTTCAGAGGCATATGATAGTACCGACCCGCACATTGAATCAAAGAGATCACAGGTGTCCTTTACAGAGAGGCACACGTCTTTGGATATCCTCATTAGCTTATATAATGAATTTGAACCTTGTTCTGATAGTCGTTTCTGTGTTTGGTTGAATTTCCCGTTTTTGTGTAACAATATACCAAGATAAACATATTTGTCGCAAATTTCCAATTTATGTTGTCCGTAAAACCAATTATAATTAACATTTTTGTATCCGTTTTGAAATACAACCACTTTACTTTTGTCAATATTAACGTCTATACTCCATTTCGTGCAATATGTATAAAGTTTATCCAAAAGTTCCTGTAAACCTTTGGTTGTTTTAGAAAATAAAACGGTATCATCAGCGAATAAGATTATATATAGAAGTAAACCATTGACGTCTACGCTGCTGTTAGAATCCGTACACAAATCATTAGCTATGTCATTAAGAAATATCAAAAACATAAGAGGCGAAAGCGGTTCACCTTGTTTGACACCACAATGATTTTCAAATGTTTCTGAATAAATTCCATTTGAGCGAATGCATATTTTAATTGTTTTATAAATCTGTTTTATCATTTCTAACATGCGACCACTACATCAAGTTTTTGCTAGTTTGTACCATAAGAACCTCCTATCTACCTTGTCAAAGGCCTTTCTAAAGTCTATAAAAGAACAATATAGTTTTTCCTTATGCTGTAAAGTATGTGTGATGATCCCGTGTAGAATAAATATCGCATCAATAGTTGATCGTCCTGGTCTAAAACCAAACTGACAATCACTTAACACGTTAGACTTCTCTGCCCAGGTAAGTAGACGATCGTTAATTAGGGATGTGAAAATTTTAGAAAATACACTGACCAAGGTTATTGGTCTGTAATTGTTCGGGTCACTTTTATCCCCCTTTTTAGGAACAGGAACCACAATTCCGTTGGTCCATAACTGTGGAAATTCACACTTAGTAAACATATAGTTGAATAACACACAAACTACTGGTGCAATAAGTTCATTAATTGGTAAAAACATTTCACAGAGTAAATTATCTATCCCAGGACTCTTTTCGCGTTTTAATTTCTTTATGACGCTAATGACTTCTTCTACACTGAAAGGTTTATCAAGTTCTTCGATATCTTTAACACACATACTTTCATTTAATAAATTTTGCATATCGTCACTAAGGTCTGGAAGATCTTCTCCAAATACGTTTTTAAAATTAGTGAAAAAATCATCCAAAAGCACCGGGCATTCATTTCTAGATTTCGGTTTAATTAATTTCCAAAACTTTTTTGGATCTGACTTCGCAAGAGTTCGTAACTCTTCACCTTTTTTACGTTTGAAGTTCATTTTCGCAGATCTTTTTACTTTATTATATGCATTACGCGCCTGTAAATAACGGAGTTTATTACCATCACTTCCATCTCTATAAAAGTCATTTCTACAAGAATTAAAACGTTTTCTGTATATATGACACTTCAAATCAAACCATTCGTTCTGATTAACATTATCTGATGTGTTATATCCCTTGGACTTTTTACCAAACACACTATATGCTTTATTATAGATTATTTCACTTATCTTATTAACACATTGATCAACATCCATTGCAGTGCCAAGGCCGTTGACTAACTCTATCAAATCTGGTATCGCTTCATTTATAGCGTCTACATATAGGTTCTCGTTGTAGCTGTCCCATTGTATGTAGCTGTGTGATCTCTTGTATTCGATGTCGGGCTCTGCACTATCAAACTGAAATGAACATAAAACTGGGGCATGGTCAGAAAATTCATTAAATTGTAATACATTGAAGTTTTCAACTAAACAAAATTTCTGTGGAAAAGACAGAAAATAATCAATAGTACTTGTCCCTATTTCATTACAAAAAGTAAATTTACCTTCAGCATCATTGAATATACGACCATTTATAACTTTCAACCCCGTAGTTTTACATAAGTCGAGTAGTTTTTTACCAAACACATTAACAACTTTGTCTCTTGATTGTCTCTTTGGTAGTTGTATATCCTCTTGTTCTGGAACGTTGTCTATAAACCTATCTAAATTATTGTCACTAACATAATCATCAGATAAACCTATCCTACTTTAAAGTCACCTGTAATAAAGAAATCACCTTTACTCTCATACTCACCGGTAATATCAACTAATTCTTGAAAAAAGTCAAAATCATCAGTTTTATAGTATTCTGAATTCACATGTGGTATATATACCAAACATATATATAGATCGTTTTCAAAATTAAAAAATATTCTATCTAACTTAAAGACAAGGAGTCTATTTTGAGATCTTTTCTCAATATGTATACCTTTTCTAATGTTACCTTTACAAAATACACCAAGTCCGCCTTCACTGCGTCTTCCAATATTAACTGTACGGTTAAGAAGTTCCAATGAATCGAACCCCTTTAATTCTACATTGTCACTGCTGTTTAATCTTGTTTCCGTAAATAGAAGTATATCGTATCCGTGTACGAAATTAATAAAGTCGGCATCGTTAATTTTACTGTATAACCCATTAATGTTCCAAGTTAAAATGACAATGTATTTCCCGCGTTCATGTTATTTCGGTGATATTGGCGCCTTGTATTCCTTACCGTTGAGATATAACTTGTCTCCTTTGAAGTATGGTTTTTTTGCCTTTACTTGTAAGGTCGTCAAAGACAGGTTGTAAAACTTTGCGTTTATTCCTCACATCCATCGGTAGTTGTTGGGCAATGCCATACTTTTTCCCTTTTAACTTGCTTTTAGCACTGTAGACATTCTCGCGATCTCCATAGTAATTAAACTTCGCGACAATTGGTCGAGCTTTGCTATCGCTTTTCTTGCCAAGACGGTGCGCACGGTCCAGTTTTATATTTATTGTTGCATCTGTAATACCAAGTTCATGTTCACAGAATTGGAGTACCTTATCAACACAGTTTTCATTGACACTTTCGTCTATATTGAAAAACAAGAGGTTATCTCTCATGGATCTCATTTGTAAATCGGTAACGCTCTGTTTTAATTGTTCGTTTTCATCAGCCAGTGTCTTAAGCGCTTTATCCATATCAGCGGATTGGACATTCAAACTTTTTGAAATGTTTGTGATTGTTTTGTTTAAACCGTTAATTGATTGTTTCTGGTCTCCATATTGGTTTCCATGTCATTAATTCGCTTATCTAGTCGGTTAGTTTCTTCCTTTACAGAATTTAATTGAGATTTAACTGAGGTTAAAGTTTCCTGAATATAGTCTAGTGTAGATAGTTTATTAGTCATAAACTCCATGCGTGAAAACAGCTCCGTAACCCATAGGGGCGTAGCTTGACCAATATTGGGGTTACCTGAAGGGCATGGCGACATATATTGGTAATTTTGATTATTTTGCATATGTTGCATTGGTTGCATAAGTGCTGCAGCCATACTTTGTGGAGAATTAAAGTCTTGTGATAATTGCACTGGCGTTGAAAGTTGAGTGTATTCTGACGGGGAATTGTTATTTATGTTCATGTTTATATTTTGCTCACCCCGGCGAACACCCTCCTTTGTATTTTCTTGTTTATCTTGTTTACTTCTTTTTCTTTTCTTTCGTTTGGCTGGTTTAGGCGTAGTCCCATCAGAAAATACACTATTTTCCATTATTTTCCATAATACACATCATAATACACATCATACACAAACTCCGGTGGTTATTTAAAGCTGCTTTATACTTCATTTTCCGCCCGATTTGTAGAACGGTGAGAGCTCCGTTCGTCACCTGCCGCCATCTTAAAAGTATTATAAACAAGAGTGCCATGAAGGCCCTGTACGCTCACCTGAAAATGATGTACACTCAGCTTGATTTTGGCAAACTGGAGCTTCTATTCTTAAAAGAGATTTTTCCTGTATTTCGAGCTAGTGACCTACTTATTGACCAAACATGACCCATATACGAACTTGAGCTAGCTTTTGTCAAGAGCATCATTCTTACTGAGTTTGATGAAGATTGGACTAAAATTGGGGCCTCAGGAATGTTAACAAGATTTTCTTACAATTTGACCTAGTGACCTACTTATTGACCTAATACATTGCCCATATACGAACTTGAGCTAGTTTTTGTCAAGATAATCATTCTGACTAAGATTGATGAAGATTGGTCTAAAATTAGGGCCTCAGGAGTGTTAACAAGATTTTCTTACAATTTGACCTAGTGACCTACTTATTGATCCAACATGGCCCATATACGAACTTGAGCTAGCTTTTGTCAAGAAGATCATTCTAACTAAGTTTGATGAATATTGGACTAAAATTGGGGCCTCAGGAGTGTTAACAAGGTTTTCTTACAATTTGACCTAGTGACCTACTTATTGACCCAACATGGCCCATATACGAACCTGAGCTAGCTTTTGTCAAAAGGATCATTCTGAGAAAGTTTGACTAAGATTGCACTCAAACTGTGGCCTCAGGAGTGTTAACAATTAAAAGTTGACGTACGACGCACGACGCACGACGCACGACGCGTGACGAACGACGCAAGACAGACAATGACCTATCACATTAGCTTAATTTTTTTAATTTCTTTTTTATTTTATTTTATTATTTTTTTATTTATTTATTTATTTATTTATTTATTTATTTATTTATTTATTTATTTATTTATTTATTTATTTATTTATTAATTTTTATTTTTCTTTGATTTGAAAAAATAATATGTTTAAAAATAGGTAACTTCTTATAACAATCTGCGAGATTCATTTTCTAAAATTTCATTCCTATAAGCTGTAAAGAAACGGAATCCTCTAACGGGCTGGTCAATGTTTTACGATGATTATTATTTGCTTGGAGCATGCTCACGGATGTACGGAAATTCCAAAGAATCGAAGGTGAAACATGACAAATTGCATGAATTATCCGTCATTAATATCCATATGTAATCGCAATGGTGTTAGGTATGTCTTAAAAAGTCACAAATGACAAATTTAATGAAATTCTGTATTTAATTTATCGTATTTCACCGTTTTGTAAGTTGTGTTTATATGACCTGTTTTTTTTTTATGACGTAACCATATTATAAAATTAGATCCCAAATGCTGCATCTCGCTGGGTAATTATTGTTATTTCTGTATTTATTCGAGCTTTTATGTTTTAACCAAATGTAACATTGTTCATTAGGAACATCATTAATTAGAACAGCACATTTTAATTTTTTCTTGGGAAAACTGAATGCAGCTTTAATGTGTCAGAAAAACTTTGTTTATCATGCAACATAAAGGAAAGGTAGTGATAAATGAAAATATTTTACTGCACAATTTAATATCAAACTCCTTTTAAATCTAAGAAGAAACTCTAAGTATCACCATCTTTTTTTTCTTTTAAATCTTTTTTTCTATTAAAACTTTTTTTCCCATTAAAACGCATTTAATATGTTTGTACTGCAAATATTTAACCACATAAGGAAAAGCTTTATGAGTTTGGCCTCGAAACGATGATTAGGTCTCACAAAGGTGTTTTAACAGCCTTGCTACCCAAAACCCTTTAAAATATATGTAAATAAGCTAAATAATGTTGTTTCTTTTAAAAGGCATTTGTAACACATCCATAGTCGCGGATAAAAATGCGAATACTGTAATTTTTGTACAAATACCTTGCCACATCATCAGTATTGGAACCTTTTGCAGACGTATCGCTCGACTTATTGAGACTCTTCCTATGTAGGTTAAACAAGAGGCCCAATAGGGCCTGTGATGCTCAACTGGCTGCATATGTAAGACAATGTTTGTTTTCGATTGAAATACTGTTTAACGTTTAACTCAAGAATATTTCACTTATATGGAGACTGTCAATTTTGGAAATGGTTGAGGACACTGGATTATAGGAGAAAACCACGACCAAGCAGCAAGTTAACTGACAAACTTTCAAAGATGAAGTGCTAGCGCCACTTGGCATTAATGCACAATGTCAGGGGAGAAAGGTGCTGTGATTCGTAACATCGAATGCTAAAGACCACACAGCCACTGTGGTGCCTTTAAGACAATGTGATGTGGTTACTATAATTGGTTCATCAGCTTAAGATGGGAAATAAATTGAGCTTATGACCATTTTTGCTTCAATAAAGCCTACTTTGTAACACACACACATGCAGGCATGCTTCACTATGACATAAACTCAGCTGTGTTTAGCCAGTTGAGCTTAGAATGGATCCACAATGGCTATTTTATATATATATATATATATATATATATATATATATATATATATATATATATATATATATATATATATATATCTAGTAACAAGAGGCATCTTAGACTGGTACAAACTTTTTTTAGGCCGATGTAGGAACCTTCCACAGGAAGTTTGGTTCCAATTCGCCCAGTGATTTTAGAGGAAAAGATTTTTACTAAATATAACACCTAATTTGCAGATTTCTTGAAAATTGGGCCAATAAAAATTTTCTCAGAAAAAAAAACATTATATATTTTGAATCCCACACAGTATACTTTCTATATTTATAATTTGAGCTCAATTGGTGGAAAAAAAGATCAACAATAGTCTTTTTTTTCTTTCTATTTTTAGTTACATGTATGACGGCCATCTTGGATGTCAGGCCGGGTTGCCTGGTACCACCTTTAGTCAGGCTGACATTTGGACCTTCCACACAAAATTTCATTCCAATTGGCCCAGTTGTTTCAGAGGAGAAGATTTTTCAAAGATTTCGCTAAATATTACACCTTAAGCATAATTGGTAAAAATCGGGTCAACAAAAAATTTCTCAAAAAAACCCGTTACATATGTTGAATGCCCCACTGTCTACTCTCTACTTTTCAAATTTGAACAAAAAGGGTTAAAAAATGACTCAGCAATGGCTATTTATGTGTTTTTGCTATTTATAGTAACAGCGGCCATCTTGGATGTCGGGCGGGGTCGCCTGGTACAAACTTTGGTCTACCCCACCTAAGGACCTTCCACACCAAATTTGCTTCCAATTGGCCCAGTGGTTTCAGAAGAGAAGATTTTCAAAGAATTAATTAAATATTACACCTCATTTGCATAATTCGTAAAAATCGGGTCAACAAAAAATTTCTCAAAAAAAACCCGTTACATATGTTGAATGCCCCGCTATCTACTCTCTACATTTCAAATTTGAACAAAAACGGTTAAAAAATGACTCAGCAATGGCTATTTATGTGTTTTTGCTATTTATAGTAACAGTGGCCATCTTGGATGTCGGGCGGGGTCGCCTGGTACAAACTTTGGTCTACCCCACCTAAGGACCTTCCACACCAAATTTGGTTCCAATTGGCCCAGTGGTTTCAGAGGAGAAGATTTTCAAAGATTTCGCTAAATATTACACCTCATTTGCATAATTCGTAAAAATCGGGTCAACGAAAAATTTCTCAAAAAAACCCGTTACATATGTTGAATGCCCCGCTATCTACTCTCTACTTTTTAAATTTGAACAAAAACGGTTAAAAAATGACTCAGCAATGGCTATTTATGTGTTTTTGCTATTTATAGTAACAGCGGCCATCTTGGATGTCGGGCGGGGTCGCCTGGTACAAACTTTGGTCTACCCCACCTTAGGACCTTCCACACCAAATTTGGTTCCAATTGGCCCAGTGGTTTCAGAGAAGAAGATTTTCAAAGATTTCGCTAATTATTACACCTCATTTGCATAATTCGTAAAAATCGGGTCAACGAAAAATTTCTCAAAAAAAACCCGTTACATATGTTGAATGCCCCGCTATCTACTCTCTACATTTCAAATTTGAACAAAAACGGTTAAAAAATGACTCAGCAATGGCTATTTATGTGTTTTTGCTATTTATAGTAACAGCGGCCATCTTGGATGTCGGGCGGGGTCGCCTGGTACAAACTTTAGTCTATTCCACCTAAGGACCTTCCACACCGAATTTGGTCCCAATTGGCCCAGTGGTTTCAGAGGAGAAGATTAAAGTTTACGCACGCACGGACGCACGGACGCACGCAAAACCATGCCATAAGCTCAGCTGGCTATAGCCAGTTGAGCTAAAAACGTTTCCTTGGCAACAGCTAACACAACTAAGAACGCAACACAAATTAAGCAAATGATATATACTACCTTACAAAGACAAGAAATGACAAACATACATGTATATAAAATATCTAATTGCTAATTCTAGGTACTTCCTTTGTCAAACAACTTCGGTCGTAATGGGAACACTTTTTTGTTCAGTATTCACCTGTGACGTCATAGGGACTTGCCTAACTCGCATGTATTAACAATGGATATCTTGCTGGTAGTCAGGTTATGTCAAACGATATACCATTTTGGAACCTCTACATTAAGAATATTTTGCGACAATTGAGGTTTTAATCTAAGGCTACTGTTACAAACAAAAGTTTTACATATATATAAAAAGCTTTTATTATCTAGTTTTCAAATTTATTTTTAATTTTCAAATAACTACAAGCATAAACAATATTATTAAAACAAATCTTTCAAATGTAAATAAATAATTCTCCATCAAGCCTTCTAGATGGCAGACTCTGCATTTACAAATGGCAATCTCCAATGTTATTTTCTTTTATTCTATTTTTCTAGGAAACTCTTGAGGTAGTTATTTAAAGTAATAGGATAACTCATTTAAGGTACAATTACCAAATATTTTTCACTCAAAAGCTAAAGAATAATATTCGATCCATAAATCTATACTTTTGCAAATTAATTTATAATTATTTTAAACCAATATATTGAATAATCATCAAAATAAAATTTAAACACAGTTATATCTATAAAAAATAATCAACTGACCAACAAAACAATATAATCTTTAGTCGAGTAGACCTTCACATTGTCCTTTAGCAGATTCAACTGTATCTATATTTCAATTTTACTTTTAAAAATAAACTGTCAATCAATATTGGAAAAAAAAACAAATTTCTTTATGACTTCATAACTACAAAACAACTTTAAAAAGCACTTATAAATCATGTAAAAATAGGAGTTGTTTAGACAAACATGAAAAAAACCTGATGACATCCACAAAATTATATTTAATACTTATAATGTACTGCCAAACATTAACACCTATACAGTTTTTAACTTTTTACTATACCTACCTAATTACATAATCAAGGCCTAATATAAATATCAAATCCAATAAACAGCAAAAATAAAATACAATACTACAAAAAACAGTGATATAAAAATACAGGCAGATCATTGTTGGCATAACTATCAGTTATATATATATATATATATATATATATATATATATATATATATATATATGGGACATTATACTTGTGCTGTTCTTCAGACAGACCACAGGTTCACAAATTTCGCTAAGGTAAAGTGTGTATTGTGGACATTGAATGTCGCAAAAATGGTAAATTATGAAAAAGCAAGACGAATTATTGAAAATATGTATTTAAAAAAGCAAATTTTAAAATCCACATTGGTCTCATTGCTACTTATTTAAAAATAAAAAACAGTATAAAAGAAGTATCAAAATATTAGTTTGTAAGTATTTGATCCAATACATTTATTACTCAAAATGAGTTACCTCTCTCAAGGAGGCTCATTCAGGTATAAAAATGTTTTATAGACAAATATGTCTTGTGTTTCAGATTATTTTTTACAACAGGAGTGGAATAATGTTTTTTGTCCCTGTCAAGATTGTTTCACTTATATCAAGGTGGTCAGTCATCAAAATTCCTACATTTGTAAAATGTAGGTAAGTTTTATATGTACTGGATACCCACAGATCATGTATATATCTTAGACATACTTAAATATCAAATCACCTGCTCAAACACAAGCTATTCACTAGGGGGTATGTTTATGAAAGTGTCCTAGGACTATGATATATCTTATGATGGTCTTACGACATATCTTAGTCTTAAGTCATGTTTACAACGGTGTCTCAATCTGCGACATGTCTTAAAATCTATCCTAAATTTAAGACAGAGAGTTAGGTGTCTAAAGATAGTCTTAAGATAATTGTAACATATTTTTTGACATGGCTCATTTTCAAATTTGTGATAATTAAATGCATCGGTTTCATTCATTTTTGTAAGGTTTAATTTGTCATATAAACTTTGTAAGTTTAGTTCATGTACATTTAAATTTTACATTTTATGCATATTTTTAGATATGCATATTACGTATCATATCATCAGAATTCCTTTTAATCTCAACAATAAAACAAACCTCAAGGTTTATGTAATGAATTAGGGACAATAAGATCCTTTTAAAACCGGACAGGTTTTAAAAACTATATAAGGAATGCATTTTTAAAATTGTGGATTCTCTCTAAGCAGTTTAATTAATATTTAAATTTCGAAATACATAATTAAGCTACATCTATTGTTATTATTACTTTTTAATTTATTAGTGTCTCTTTTTTTCACTTTGATTCATAATTGTGTAATCATGTCACTTGTTTCAAATGATTTAAAACATGCAGAATTAAAAATGATGCACATGACAGGGGCATGAGTATATTCAAGTAAAGTTTAGAATTTTTAATAAAATAATTCAATTCAAAAGTAGCACATGTAATTTGACATATGCTACTTTTAATCTGTATTATTTAAAAAAAATCAAAAGTAGCTCATGCCAGTATCATCTTCCTAATCAATTCCGGTATCTTTTTCGCCTTCTTAACCTTTAATAACATTATCGCCTATGATACCTACAACTTTATCCTCCAATGAAGAAATTGTTTTGGAGATGGACCACCATCCGTCCTTCGTGCTTCACGTCTTTTTAACGAAACTTTCTTCATCGTTGTGGTTGCATAAGCTGTCCATTTCTTGCATATTTTTTCAACACTCCTTATTGTTTCAACTTTAGCAATTAAAGTTTGAATTTCTGTCTCTGAAAAAATTTGGATTTATTTTCCTACTCATTTTCAAACCGTGAAATTCACGCAAGCTAAACGAGCTTTTATATACTATTGAGTGTTCAAAGCACCATTTTACCCATTAACCGGAATTGGTCGAATTAGTATTTACATCTTGTTTTTAAAATATGTAACACAAAACGAAATTAAAAGTTGAAAATAAATAAATAAATAAATAATATAATTCTGAGAATATTTATATTTTTGATATATATTATTTTTTTATAATTTAATTAAATTTTATTTAATTTTTCTTATTTAATTTGATTTTTTTTTATTCTCTTTAGCTGAGAAAAATATTTGTAGCTTTTTTATATTTAAAAGTTAAGATTATGTTAAGACATTGTTATGATGTCCTAACTAAGATAAACATAAGATACTTTTGATTTACAAGATATGACATGTCATAAGATTATCTTATGTTGGTCGTAAGATATGTCCTAGGACATATCTTATAACATATCTTAGGATATTTTCATAAACCTGCCCCTAGATTCTCAAGCTTTCTTCCAAAAATAGGCAATCTACTGGATATGTCTATAAATCTGAGCCAATGAGATACTAGTAGATAATATTACTGGTACTTGTGAAAAGACATAAAATTGATTTTCTAACTAATTAAACAAAATTGTATGAGCATACATTTAATATTGTTGACTTTAATAAACATGATATGGCCTCTTGACAACTAGCTAGATACGGCAAGAGGTACAAATAACTGGTCACATTAATTATGAGATGAACATGCCCTACTCTAAGCGCTTGTCCAAAGTTTGTTGCTTTATTCTACAAAAAGAGAATTATATAAGGTTTTCTGTAAAAATTCACAAGATGGTCCTAAACATTATGTTTAAAGTCAATTTAGTCCTAACCATTATGTTTAAAAGGGCATTTTATCTAAATTTATATTGATATATTATCTATTCAATGTACATGTATATATAGCAAAAATGAAACAACAGGATGGTGTGTTTACTATTCACAAGTAAACCCGATATACATACAAATACAAAATGTATAATTCAAACATTGTAAAAAAGAAAAAAATTACGAGTTCACTAAAAGCTTTTACAGCTGACTATACATGAGATTGTTCTAATCAATATAATTTCTACATCAATAAATGACATAAATATGATTTTAGAGTGCAGTAAAATCTATAAAAAAAGAACTTAAACAACACACAAAGGAACAGGAATGAAGTATAATGTCTCACTCAAGACTCTTTTAACTTGATCTGAGGCATTCAATTTTTTTGCAACTGATGGCTGGGTAAACCCGAGTGTATCTATAGAGGAAAACTTCAATAACAAGGGAACTTATTACTAAGTTCTATATAAGTCTCTTATTTAAAGTTGAGCTAAAAACTTGATGATTCTAGGAAAAAGGTTCTTACATAAACAAATGGTGTGTATCAGTAAAAGATTGAATAATTTTTTTAGCATCTTATACCCACTCCAGGTTCATTCTAAATATTTGGGGAAAAATTGTTGATGGAATTGAGAGAACTGCAGGTCAGAAACTAATAAAATGGAACTGGCAAGTCACAAGGAATTCAGCTTGTATTAGAATTCTAAACAAAAATCAAGTATTTTAATTTTTTTTGATTTAGAATTCTAATACAAATTATTAGCAAATCCGTTTTGGATTAAGGTGGAATTTTGACAAATTTTGAAATACAGCCTTTTTTTGTAAGAAGACAAATTAGATTATTACAGTGATTGAAATATTCTAAGGTATGCCTGCTGTTTCTCTGTGGTTTTTCATTGCTCTTGCATGCCAGTCAAGCTGTGTTATTAATGTTTTTGCTCCTTTAGGTATATGCTCATTTATGGCTTCCCCATTTTCATTAATTGATTCATGAACTTTTGGAATTCCAAAAATGTTTGATACACTAAGGCAACCAACTTCACCAAGCATAGCTCTTAACTGTATGGCTGCCCTCATTCCTCCATATATACCTATAAAAGAAAAATAAATGACATTTCAAAATAAAAACATTCAAACTGATTTAACTGCTTCAAACAAATTTTGTAGATAAGATGAGGATTCTTTTTACAGTCTATTTTCCTATAAAACATAAACAGTGTGTATTAAAATGATAAAACATGAAGTACAGCAAGGCTGTAAGTACTGTATCTATTTACCTGGAGAATAACACACAATGGCACTAGGTTTATAACTGAAAGCACTTCCAGGAAAATGGTCAATTAAATTGGCAAGAGCTGGTGGTATACTGTGATTATATTCTGCTGATATGACAACATAAGCATCAGACTCTCGTACAATTTTTTCACAATCACATAACCACTTTGGAGCACCTGTTCTTTGTGGACCATAAAAATGAACTGGTTTCTCTAACATTGGGAATTTCATCTCTAGTGGATCTGAAATAAATAAAAGAATTAAGATACTGAGGTGAATGTAATAATCATTTTGTTGTTTTGGGGTTGCAGGAATTAAGTTACTGAGAAAGCTATAAAATAACACGTTATACAATCTAGTACATGCAATACGTAGCAAGTAGCAGTAAATTTACCTAAATTTATGAAACTCAGATAAAACATGTTTGTGATATAGGTCACCAGTCACCAAAGCTCAGCTGTTATTCTCTGAAAGATTACATACCAGTAATTTTTTATTTTGCGACAATGATAAATTCAATAAAAAAATGGCAAAAAGATGTTATGTCCCGGGTTATTTTGAGGGTGCAAATCTGAGCCATACAGATTGCTTTATCCAGCATGCTATGTAGAAGCTTATTGACCATGTACACAGCACCAGATTATTTATTTATTTATTTATTTTATTTTATTTTTATTTATTTATTCATTTATTTATTTATTTTATTTTATTTTTATTTATTTATTCATTTATTTATTTATTTTTGATTTTAATTATTTATTTATTCATTTATTTATTTATCTAGATTAATAGATATTTATTTAATATGTAAATAGACATTTTATAATTCAATTTTCTTTCTTGGAGATTATAACAGGTAACTTTTGATAAATTTATGGCCAATAAAGATGATAATTAGTATGTTTGCTACTAGAAATCATATTTAATTTAAAATTAATTTTAGCTTATTCTTATCATTACACCATAATCATGATTAGTCCACAACAAATAAATTTAAAGCATAATAATGTAGACTAATCATGATGAAAGTATAATGATAAGAATAAGCTAAAATAAATTAAATATGATATTTCTAACATGATTCCATTGATTCATCTGTCTGTGTACTTGACAATGTCTGCTTTAAGTAGTACTGGTATATTTATTCCATATCTTTTATTTATTTATTTATTTTTTTTTTTTAGCTTCTGGTAAAATTTTCAGCCTATAATCATTTATTTAGTTATCAAAACTATATATAAAGCTCCAAGTCATTTTACCTTGATAAAGCTGGTGTGTTGATTAAGGCACATAATCATGGAGACAGGTCTGTGCATACTAAGCGCCAAACTTATTTGGAATTTATTGTTCAATGTCAAAATGTTTCATCCATAGACAGCATGGTGCATCATCTAGACATGAAACCAATTCTCCGAATTTTTGTTAAGATTTTTGTTAAAAGCCACTTGAAGCAAGCAGATGAATACACAGGGAATGCGTCTCTGTCTTAAATAACTTGATTCTTAAGTAACTTAATTACCATGATCTACATCATCAATTTGGTTACCAGACAGTTACAGGCAGTGTTACCGGTTAGGTATTATCTGTTTTGCTTACCTAAGCTTTGTGTGCATTACCAATATAAATATATTGAGTCTGGACAACCTGGTACACATAAGACATAGAAAATACAAAATCAATAAGGAATACTGACTGGTGATAATTGTGTATTGAATGCAGTCAACCAATGAAGCTTGAAACTGAATTTTAAATGAAAGTTTATTAACAATGACTTAGATTTTATCATTGCAATATTAAATTAATTGAGGATTTATTTAGAACTTCCTCTGACACTAACATGCTTTATGGTTGACAGCTGTGAAGTTGCCAAACACACAGTGTCAGAGGAAATTCATATTCATATCAACTCTGTTTCACAACATCACACCTTCATTGAAGGAGTTGTGGTAAAAAATAAAATGTAGGATTGTTCTGAAAATGTAGGAAAAAAAACATTGTCACATCACAAATGCAGTGACGTAGGCCTACATGTACATAGTCAATAACTCTCTAGACAGACAGACATGCAGATAGACAACAGACAGACAAACAGACAGACAGACAGACAGACAGACAGATAGATAGATAGATAGATAGATAATGTGCTTTCGGATATTACAGATTTATAAACCCTTACCAAATAAGGTAACTTTATACTTCCATTCGTCTTCTAAATACTTCTGCATATATTTAGCCACTCGAATCCCTAATCTTCCCTCTCTCGTAGATCCCAAAAACATCAACACTTTCAGAGGCTCGGGACTTGCCTTTGTGGAAGCCATTCTAACAGATTGTAGATAAGCTTTATACATAAAATTCTTTTTTTTCGCGACTTTTTAGCAATTACCGGTCCCTAAGGAAGTTACTAGATTGTGTATCACTGAAATTTAGCGTTGTTTCTATTTATAGTTACTGGTAGCCCACGGTGAAAAATTAGAACATTTGACGTAATAGAATCGTACACCAGATCTTGCGATCATTTATGAGACTTCGTTCTGTCGAATTCACGAATCCTGTTGTAACCAACTGATGACATTGTAGTGATACAATTCTTGGGGAATGTAGAAAAAATTGTGTCTGGTTGGTTGAATGTTGTTTTACGTCGCATTAAGAGTTTTAAGCTTTAGACGACGACAACATCGGACATTGATAGTTTTCCTATGCAGAACTTTCGCGCATGCTCCAAGCTGATAAATAACATTTTGTCCCAATCTTAAAGGATTTCCATTTATTATGGGCTAATAAGTGTGAATAATAAAACACAAATATACCAGCCCTTGTACAAATCACAATCCCAACTGAACTTGTGACAAAGTAAAAACTTTGAAAGCTGCAAATTTAGTTATACAAGTGAACTTCCATCAAGGAAGTGATCGAGTCCGGTTGCTCCGGAAGGGTAAGCACCTCCTGTCTAGCTAGCTACACCCGTCACAAATCAATTTTGAAAATGAAACTAACAAAGAACTATGGTAAGTGAAATATATCCAGTATAAGTTTGGATACATTTACTACATACTTATCACCAATATTGTGATGACAGCCATAACACTTTTTAAGGGCCTTGATTAGCCTAGGCTTGCAATATTCTTGCGTCAACAATTTAATTGTAAGCAGTGTTTCGTTGTAGAAAGTCCTCATAGTGGGAACAAGCTCTACCATGACGTATTAACTGTGAAACATATACTCCATAGGCAGGAGAAGCAGGGATATTACTGCAAAGAAACGGAAAGTTGACAATAGAAAAAATTGAATTTATCACGTTTGTCGTATAGATTCAGATGTAACCTTTCGTGCGTGTGATAATTGAGGTATAAGCCCAAATAAGAAGCAGAACATGGAGCCGGAATCCATCGTGTCTTTTATTTCAAGCTCACTTGGATATATGGCTTTCACATATTCTCGAAATTTGGGATTAATATAGAGATAGAACGTCATCTATATATCTGTATGTGTAGTTGAATGATTTAGCGAGTTGATTGATTAATTGGTTGAATGATTTTCATTTAAGAAAATGAATCGGCCAGATTGTATAACATTCAATTTTTATTGAAAAAAATTTTTAAAAACTTTTTTATCCAATAATGGGTAAACTTAATGCAGTTTTAAATCAACTTAAATTTAAAGAAATTAAATGTATCTAGCCGTATTCATCAGACATAATTATTCACGACAAATTTCCATTGATTCTATTGATTGGTATTATACAAATGAGTTGTCAGTATTTTAGATTATTCATTGTGAATTATCTCAGCTGAATAAAATCGATTTTGTTGAGGAAAATCTTTAGTTGATGTAGATAAAACACAGTGTATAGAACGGTTGTCCGAATCTAAGATGGCCACCGTAAAAAGATTGAAAAAGATAGAGTAATTACGGGTAAAGCCCCTTTCACAATTGGCGCACGAGCACTTTACAACACTAAAGCGGTCGTAATGTTTGAGCTTCGCACGAGCTCTCGCATTTGTTGCTTCTTAGTAGTCGCATCGTCTCCTCAAAATATTGGACATGCACACTTTTCAGATGCGACCGAATGCGATCCAAATTATCGCAATGCAACGCACAAACATTAGTACGAATGTCTGCAACATTTTGTGTTTTGTGATGCACGATTTTTAAAGGTCGTAAAATGAATCGCAACTGTTTATGTGTGTGTTTTGCGTCCATGAGACTGTTGCTAAACGTGTCTCGTGTAATATTGCAACGTTTTACTATCATTGCAAGATTTCTCAGCTTCAATTTGCTATGAGTTTCGTCAGCAGGCTTCGATGAATCAACAACAGGGCTCGGCTGCTGCGGCAGGTCTTGGACCTCCTCCTAAGCCTTCTTTCTATGGTTCATCACCTTGGTTTTGGCTATTGCTTTGGTCATCTTCTTCAGCAGCATCTTCTCTCGCATTCAACTAAATCAACTGAAGAGCTTCGAAAACGTGCGGTATATATAGTTCCTCTGACTCGCACGAGCATTCATACCATGGAGTGCATTATCGTACGAGTGCCGCACATTCAATCGCATTGGCGCATTTTCAATCGTCCGATCACCTGATCACTCGCGCGATTCTATCGCATTATCTTACAACACTAGCTTTCATTATACAACAGTCGCATATAGACGCGAGGTATTTCGCAAGATTTAATGCGTTTTCATAGCGCAACGGTCGCTTTAGATTGTGCGAATTTCGTAGGAACACTTTTTCATATATGCGTTTATTTCGACAACAGTTTACGATCCAAATTAAAATTTATCGATTGCACGAGTATTCTTTCGCCTCTGCTTGTGCGCCAATTATGAAAGCCCCTTAAATGTATGGACAGATTTAGTTCAAATTGATAAAAAGAAAGCAGATGCATAACCATTAAACATTTATAGCAGGTAATTTCGACGAATGTTCCGTTTGCCAAATTTATTATGCTAATAAGCTGCACTGTTGTCTCAAACCAATTATTCAAAACTCTTCTCCATGACACAGCAGTGCAATGAGACACGCTCCTTCCGACACCAGTAGGTATTTAAAAAAATCCCGGGTTTTTGATACAGAAATTGTTCTGACCCTGCACACAGCCGTCAGGCATAATGTGTGTTAGTGTCAGAGAAAATTCAGACTAGATCAGAGCAGGCCGGGATTCCAACCCCGACTCCTACATATAAAGCGAGCACTTTATCATGAGGTTTTGTAGTAATTAATTGTGCAAGTAATAATTTGGTTTGTATTAGAGGCCATTTACGGCACCATAAAGTCTATTATACTGCTACCAAGCCGACCAATTAACAGATACTGGCCTCCCAATCTCACATGTTGGCTCCAACAGAGTCAAAACAACAGCATTTAGAATCTGGGGTTTGAAGGAATATAGTCCGACTATAAGCAGCCTTAAAACAAATGTTTATAAAGCACCTAACTTTGGATTGATCCAGGTATAATGAAAAAAAACCCGAATGTTTTGATTTAAATACTGTGTAGTGTACATAACGGTAACTGTTCCTGCCATTTTTGTTTCTTTTCGTTTGATTCATTTTTCTTCTTTTTTTAACTTTTCCCGTAAACTATCGCGATTAGGAATCATTCCCTCCATCGGTCCGTTTCAGTATAGTCTTTGATCCTTAACTTTCACATCAATGAAAGTAAAGCTATATGTTACAATGCGTCGTATAACAAACAAATTGGGAAGGTGGTCAATGTCGTGAGGTCTTTGGAACGTTTGACGGAGCTCGGGGTATATATGTTTCTGAAGAGACGTGCAAATCTAGAGTAGTTTCTCATGAAGTCTGTGACATGAGGTTCTGACTTTGTACAAACAAAGATACCCTGAATGTTCTTTACATTAAAAAAAAAGTTAACAGCTGTCTGTTCCCTGGTTTTCAAAATTAAACTGTATCATAGGTTTTTTTCTAATTTTATGAAGTTCTGATTTTTCACCTTTACAATTTACGGTTGATCGGGATTCCATTAATTTCTAATAATTTAAATTATGTAATTTTAATCAATACCTTAAAATTCCTGCCAAAGTTCTGTTTATTCACCTGTCTAATTAAATAAACACGTGTAGATTTGCTGAATCATGTACGATAATCGTTAACCGGAAATAGCGAACTCTGTATATATGTAAAACAATATGTTTATATTCACTTCATTAAATTTTAGTATTCAAACTTATGATGGCGATAATAGATAATGCGTTGGGGAAATTAATTTGCCTTTAACTGCATTTATACCAAATATATTTGTTATTTTTAAATTTATTTGATTTAGCTTCCACCAATGGTAACAATGAAGCTTTATGCCTTTTATATTACAGAGTCATGCCTCATTTGATGAATTTTACTTAAAACTAAAAGGACCTGATGCATGCGCAGTTAGATAGCAAAAACATTCACTAAATGTGACAGGAAATAAAAAGTTCAATTACTGACAAGGTTTAAAAAACTTACAAATAATGAAGTATGAAGAACTGATTCTAACTCCAAAAACTTTACATTTGTGATCTCCTATCTATAAAGTTTCCGTCTTTTCAAAGACTTTATTTATTTATTTATTTATTTATTTATTTATTTATTTATTTATTTATTTATTTATTTGGGGTGGGTATATATTACGAAACATTGCGAAGTGTCTACTTGGTCTAGATATGACTGTCATCATAATACGAACAAATTGACTTAATGCAATCAGCACGCAATAAATAGTTTTTTAACTAAGCTACACAAACTTCCTTTTTGGGAAAATAAAAAAGTGCTTATATTTCAAAGTGTGTTTTCTTGAGTTCAATTATGCGGTAAAACGTAGAACTAAACTAATTTTCATAATCAATATGTTTTCGAAAGTAAACCCATTTTCTTGGAAGACACAATATTAAAAATACCACATATATAAGAAGGTTAGTATTATAACACCATTGGTAAGATACATCATTGAATTAAAGACAATAACCCTTCTCCGACTGATACCTATAACAATAACCCTTCTCCGCCTTATTCCTATAACCGTTGAATAACCCTTCTCCGTCTGATACCTATAAAAATAACCCTTCTCCGCCTTATTCCTATAACAATAACCCTTTTCCGCCTGATACCTATAACAATAACCCTTCTCCACCTGATACCTATAACAATAACCCTTCTCCGCCTTATTCCTGTAACAATAACCCTTCTCCACCTGATACCTATAACAATAACCCTTCTCCGCCTTATACCTATAACAATTACCCTTCTCCATCTGATACCTAATAACAATAACCCTTCTCCACCCGATACCTAATAACAATAACCCTTCTCCATCTGATACCTAATAACAATAACCCTTCTCCACCCGATACCTAATAACAATAACCCTTCTCCATCTGATACCTTTAATAGTTACCCTTCTCCATCTGATACCTATAACAATAACCCTTCTCCACCTGATACCTATAACACTAACCCTTCTCCGCCTTATTCCTATTACAATAACCCTTCTCCGCCTTATTCCTATAACGATAACCCTTCTCCATCTGATACCTGTAACAATAACCCTTCTCCGCCTGATACCTATAAAAATAACCCTTCTCCATCTGATACCTATAACAATAATCCTTTTCCGCCTTATTCCTATAACAATAACCCTTCTCCGCCTTATTCCTGTAACAATAACCCTTCTCCGCCTTATACCTATAACAATAACCCTTCTCAACCTGATACCTATAACAATAACCCTTCTCCGCCTGATACCTATAACAATAACCCTTCTCCGCCTGATACCTATAACAATAACCCTTCTCCGCCTGATACCTATAACAATAACCCTTCTCCACCTGATACCTATAACAATAACCCTTCTCCGCCTTATACCTATAACAATAACCCTTCTCCACCTAATACAGCGATTTTATTATGGTTTTATTTCTATTGATGACGTCTTTTATGTGGACAAAGGTCAAAAGCTCGGAAAATTCACGGATAACAATGCTTCACGTAAACACGCTTTGTTTGAATCTTACAAATGCAGCAGATCTTGTGACAATTCTTAAAAAAAAATTAACTGGTCAATTCATTTGGTTGGTAATTTCAGTTAAAAAAATCTTTGTGACTAAGTCGTTTATTGACCATTTGTACGTAGTCCAATTAGGCACGGTAATTGAATAATAATTTAGAACATAGATAAATCAGAAACCCATCATTAGTGGCAAAAATGTGCGTAGAACAATTTGTTGCGCTCTCTTCGTAATTCCGGATTCCAACCATACTGTTCTCATCCGCTTTAGAAAGTACAATTACATGTTTACTTCCGTACATATAACATGTGCTTTGGCAATGTCAAAAGGTGCTTGTTAAATTTGGTAATTGTTTAATTGCTATTCAGTTGTCAGGTTGGTTATATGATATACAAATGTCACGTCAAATCTAAATGTTATTCATTTATTTTGTATATTTCGGACCACCATGTATTGCGGGTTTGATCACATTTCATATCTCGTATATATACCATCGTTAGGTAGAGTAGAGGAGCTCTTGATTAAAAAAAAACTGTACTATCCAACACCCCTATACTTAGTATATACTATGCTAAGTATAGGGGTGTTGTATAGTAATTTAAATTGCGAGCTACTATTAGAATGCTGGCTTCGTATATTGGAGGTCAGGGTTCGAACCCCTGTCGTGTCTAACCAAACTTAGAAATAGTTAGTAACTGTTCTTTTGCCATGCAATAGACAGTTATGAAATAAAAGTCACGGGGGTCTATTTGAGGGGACCTTAAAAACCCATGCTCTGTAAAACAGTAGATGTGGCACGCTGAAGAACCCTCCCTCACATTGCCCTTAGCACGCTTGGTTTCTAGTTTTAATTTGCAAACAATTAGCTGTTATTTAGGACATTTAATGCTAATCCTATAGGCCATGTGAGCGTATGGCATGGTGCAGCACGTGTCTGTATGTCCATGTGTGTGTGTGTGTGTGTGTGTGTGTGTGTGTGTGCACATCTGTAACTCACATTTTCGATATATCTCCTCAGGAACTAACAGGCCAATATTGGTCAAACTTCACATAAAAGGTTATTGGGAGGGCATTTTTCAAATTTTTTACTTTTGGTTGCCGTGGCTGTAGAAAGTAGGTCACTGTGACCTACATTTGAAAAAAAACTTTTAAAATCTTCTTTTCTGCAACCAAAAAAAAAACAATTTGATTTTCAGCATCTCTAGAGTCATCTGAAGTATATAGTTTTTACAAATCGTGAATTTTGCCTAAAAGTAGGTTACACGTTTTCGCATAAAATATCGTAAAATAGTTTCAAATGGTTAAAAACTGACTTTTTCACCAGATATTGACATGAGTTTGAAGTTTTGTTATTTCTTGAAATAACCTTCAAAATTGGGTCAAAGGTCAAAGATCAAGGTCATGACCTTGTTTGTGATTTTTGCAGTTTAAGGTTATTTTCTTGCAAACTTAACAAGATGTATTAAAGCAATACCTTGCAAAAATGTTCAGAATGATGAAATCTAACAAGTTACCAAGTTTCATAACAATGTGTTAATTCATGTAGGAGTTGTTGCCCTGAAATAATATATTTTGCTTGAAAATACAAAAATTTTGAATTATAAGCTTGAAAACTATTCACTTTGTATAGGTATATATATATATTACAATATTGTACTCTATTTACTATATGCATATTAGCTACTTATAAATGAAATGTGACTAAATAGTTTTGATTGTGGCAGCTCTAAACTTGAGAAAACTTTGAAAGTTTCTGTAATTAATTTATTGTCTATTGCACTTTGCAAACAATTTTAGAAATATTACCGGGTGAGCTTTAAGGCCCATGGGTCTCTTATTATAATTATAAGCAATATGGCAATATACAATATTTTAAAACTATCAGACAACCTCTTTTTGCATTAATGCCCCTTTAGTGTCCCATTTTTAGTTCACCCATAGCTTATGGCATGGCACAGCGTGTGTATGTGCATGCATGCATGTGATCGTTGTTAACACATATTTTCGACTTCTCCCCCAGAACTGCTGGACAGATTTCAATGATACTTGGTCAGAAGCATATATGGGCAGATGCATTTCAGATTTGTTCATGGCATTGCCATGGCTACTAAAACTAGGTCAAGGTAACCTAGGGGTCCAAAAATCTTAAAAAAATCTTCTTATAAGAAGCCTATGATGGGAGAAAAAATCTTATGTGATATTTGGCTTCTCTGTTCTTTGGGTCATAAGCCTACAGTTTATTCATGGGTTATACGTTTTTGCATTTAATTAAAAAAATTTTGTAAAATGGCTTCATATTGACTATTTGAACAGATAATGACATGGGGTTTTCAGTTTTGACTTTTTTAAAATGACCTTTAAAACAGGGTCAAGGTCACTAATCAAGGTCATGACCTGATTTGTGATTTATGCATTTTAGGCAATTTTCTTGCAAATGTTAAGAGATATATATGAATTCAAAACATTGTTAAAATGTTCAGCATGACAAAATTTAACAAGGTACCCAGTTTTGTAACTACATGATGATCCATGTAGGAGTTGTTGCCCCTGAAATGTTATTTTTTGCTAATAAATATTAAAGTTGTACATTAGCTTGAAAACTATATAGGCATGTATATTAGAATATTGTAGGTATTGAATGACAATCATTTTGATATATGGTTCAAGGTCATACATTCAAAGGTCAAGGTCATAGCTGCATAAGTGTACTGGAATTGGGAATTATCTTGAAAATGTTAAGTTTTTGTACAAGTGTGTATATTAGAATATTGTAGGTATTGATATTTTGATCATTCTGGTATAAGGTTCAGGTTCATATGTTCAAAGGTCAAAATCATGGATGCATAACCATATGGTTAATGATTTGGAAATTATTCATTCTACTTTTTAAATAATGCATATGGGCTATTTATAAATGAACTTTGAAGAATTTTGTAAAGTTTTTGTAATAAAGGTCTGTGCAAGATTTTGAACATTTCCTCAGGTGAGCATTAAGGCCCATGGGCCTCTTGTTTTGGAGCTGTTAAATGTAATTATAATAAAAATCTTAAATAAACTTATAGTCCAGTCAATCTACAAAATAATGGCCAAACCATGAACTAATTGCAACAAAATTTATAATGTTTTTTTTTTTTTTAATATTTATAAGTACGTACTTAATGTCACATAAAGAGTCCCATACATTCTGAGAGGTGGAACATAGCCACCAAGTCGAAATTCAGTCGGTAAAAACAAATGACACCATAATGTAAAGATATGTATTACTTTAGTTCCAGAACATCCACTAGGGTAATGTGTGAATGTTGTATATCAAAAAATGCCCGAAAGAAATTTCACGCTTTAGAAATTTATTTTTGACTAATTTTATTTTTTTATTTCTTTATTTTATTTCTGGAACTAGTTTAATCCTTTATTATTTGTTAGCGCTGTATAACATCTTTGGGGTTAAGCTTGTGTCAAATATCTATAAAATTTATCCCTGGTATCATAAGGACACGATGAAGACTAATGTATTTATGCAGAATGTGACACAGTACAAAATAAATTTGTAATTCTGAGCAACTGACACACATTTTTCAAAAATATAGGCACAATATAAAATGTGTTTTATCTAATCTGACAGATTGACGAAATACAACTTTTGTTGTCACTTCGGTATACATATTGTTGATAAAAAATACCATATTATCACTCAAATTGCTAAAAAAAAATGCCAAAAACTTTAAAAGTAGAGTTGAGAAATATTCCATGGTGATTTGTTTAAGTCTCAAAAATGAAGTGTAGGGGAAACCTTTTTCATCTCTGTAGTCAGAATTGAAAGATTAATAGCCTACAGGGCTAATTGGCTGCTGTGAGCCTCACATAAGGATTTGAATTTTTGGAACATAATGCATTATTTTTCAACATAAATCCCTTCAGTATTTATACACTTTTGCAAGGGATGTTAAAGGGCCTCAATGCCACTTTTAAAAAAGTCCTTTATTGGCCGTTCAAAAAGTTCTCTACAGTATGTATGACGCCATCGTCTGACTGAAAATGGGTGCCAAAAATGGCTGTTTTCAGTTTTGGAAATAGATGAAAGTGATGGAGTGAGATTGGGCAAAAAGGTGGATCTTTTCAGTTTAATATCACAATCATTAGTAGCAGCTATGACATAACAGACTTGTGAACAGTCCAAATAAAATATTTTGTCACAATGTCTGGCCTTTCTCTTGTTTTCATCCCTTCTGGTGTCCATCCAGTTTAATATCACAATCATTCAGCAGCCATGACATAACGGACTTGTGAATGGTCCAAATAAAATATTTTGTCACAATGTCTGGCCTTTCTCTTGTTTTCATCCCTTCTGGTGTCCATCCAAGAGTTTTAACACACAGTCATTATCTCCCTCTTTTCTTAGTATGTGGTCTATCCAATTTCATCTCCTTCTTCTCATATTACAGCTTTGTTTATTCCATTTATTTCTGCTTATCTCTGTTTGTTATCCTTTGTTGTCATCTTATTCTTAATATGTCTTGTGAGACACTAGCACTGTTAGTGTTTATTTCCTTTAATCTGCTTTGGTTGTTTTCAAGACCTCACAGCCATATAATAGCACAGGTGTTAAAAGTGACTTGTAGAGAAAAAATTTTGTTTTTTTCGACCTATTCCTCTCAATGTCCATATCTTTCAGAGCAATGGAATGCTGCCCTGTCTTCCTCAGCCTGTTTCTGATGTCACTTTTGATGCCGTCTTTATCAATTTATGCACCTAGTTAGAAAAATTCTGTAATATCCTCTGCTATTTCAACACTAATTTTTATCTGTTCTTACAGCATATCAATCAGCCCTGTAAAACAAGGCTTACAGCATATCAATCAGCCCTGTAAAACAAGGCTTACAACATATCAATCAGCCCTGTAAAACAAGGCTTACAGCATATCAATCAGCCCTGTAAAACAAGGCTTACAGCATATCAATCAGCCCTGTAAAACAAGGCTTACAGCATATCAATCATCCCTGGTTTGATTCAGATACAAATATCATAAGAATATCATAAGAGATATTTATCTAATTTATCCAAATTTCCAGCAACTGCTATGCTTATTGTCACAACTCTTCAATAACATTTGATGATCTTGAGCAGTTTATTTGGAGAAGGGAGCAAATCTGATTGAATTGGAATTAAAATGTTATTTGGCAGTATCCAGTCCCCACCTGCAAAGTTAAGATCATTACCAAACCAGTGTGAACCCGATGACACACACAAAAGCTGTGATATTTGGCATCTGCAGAAGTCGGTTGTGAGATGTGGTGACAAAAGATTCTATAGCAGAACAAAATCTCAGCCCCCGCTCGGGCTTATCATAACAAAAAAGATTGCTGTTGGTTTTTGCAACAGTTTACCTTGCACAAGTAATTTAAGCATTCTATTAACATAGAACCGCTAATCAAATCTATGCACTACACATCAAAGGGCAACCAATAAAATGGGGAACACACATACACACACACACACACACACACACACACACCTGGTAACATTTTATATGCTTTTGCGGTAACTTTGTAAACCAGAAGTTTTGAAAAACGTTTGTACTGGGGCCATGCAATTACATTTAAAATATTGAGTTCAATATCAAAATGCCATCTATCCCCATCCGTCGTCCATTTGCGTCATGCGTTGTGCACTTTGTATGAACTTTACATTTTAATCTACTCCTTCAAAACTTCTGGGTCAAATTTGATGATATTTGGCAGTAATTATGCCTAGGTAAAGGTCTTTTAGATTTGCACAAATGAAGGGGTTATGTCCTCTTGGGGACCCATAAAGGGGAATATAGTATCTTAATCTTCTCCTCTGACCATACAAGAAATATAGCTTAGATATTTCATGCATAACATCCTTAGAACACCTAATTTCAAATTTGTCCAAATGGTAGCTGTGGGGCTAAAATGGGGAAATGGCTGGGTACTTCAGGGGGGAATTGCTAAAAATTATACATTTGTAAATTTATCTTGAAAACTATTATTTTTTTGTATAGACTTGAATATTAGAATATTGCAGGCATTATAACAACAATCATTATGATATCTGGCTCAAGTTGGTAAGTTCAAAGGTCAAGGTCACAGCTGCAAAACAAGATTGAAATTGTCAATTATCTTGAAAACAATTAACTTTTTGTAACGGCATGTATATTAGAATATTGTAGGTATTGACAGAAAGATGATTTTTATATATGGTTCAAGGTCATAAGTTCAAAGGTCAAGGTCATAGCTGCATCAGAAGATTGAAATTGTTAATTATGTTGAAAACTATTTACTTTTTGTATAGGCATGTATTTTACAATATTGTAGTTATTGACATGACAGTGATTTTGATATATGAATCAAGGTCATATGCTTAAATGTCAATGTCATATCAGTATAAAAAGACTTAAATTGCTAATTATCTTGAAAACTATAAACCTTTTGAATAGGCATTATATTAGATTATTGTAGATATTATTGTGACACTCATTTTTGACCTGTATTAATATGATGATGATTTTGATATATGGTTCAAGGTCATACTTTCAAAGGTCAAGGTCAAAGCTGCACCAGATGACTAAAATTGTTAATTGTCTTGAAAGCAATTAATTTCTTATAGGCATGTATATTAGAATATTGTAGATATTGACATGACGATGATTTTAAGATATGGTTCAAGATCATAAGTTCAAGGGTCAAGGTCATAACTGCATTAGTAAACTTAAATTGCTAATTATCTTGAAAACTATTTACTTTTTGAATAGCATGTATAGTAGAATATTGTAGGTATTGATATGATCATTTTGATATATGGTTCAAGGTCATATGTCCAAAGGTCAAGGTCATATCAGCATTAAAAGACTGAAATTGGTAATTATCTTTAAAATTATTAACTTTTGGTATGGGTATGTAAATTAGATTATTGTAGGTACATGTATTATTGTGAAACTCATTTTGACTCATGTTTCAAAGTCATAGGTGCAAAGGTCAAGGACATAGCTGCATAAGTATACTGAATTTGTTCATGATTTGGAAATCATTCAGCTACTACAACATGCATATGAAGTACTTATAAATTATTTCTGATTAAGTATTGTGGCAGTTCTTAATTTGAGAAAACTTGGAAAGTTTCTTTACGTATTATATTGTCTATTGCACTTCCTAAACAATTTGGACACATTCTCAGGTGAGCGTTAAGGCCCATGGGCCTCTTGTTAATGTTTAGATTTCAATATGTTCCACCACTTGAATTTTTTGGGACTTTTTATATGTATGTAAGGGGTCAATGCCCATAATATTTACCAACAAAGAAAAATTATGTTGCATTAGTTCAAGGTCCAATAATAGATTGACTGGACCATTATGCAATTTTCCTTAAAAGTATGAAGCTGGACAGTTGCAAATCATGCAAGTTAAAAAATCAACCTGATGAAAAGCCTTTAATTTAAGGTGCTTAAGTTCTTACATGTATTTGAAATATTTTCATTCATTCATTCATTCATTGTTTACTTGTATATTTTGTAGTTAAAAGATGTTAAGAATTACAAGATTTTTGAAAGGAAACATAAAGAATAACAGAATGAAACATTATGTGAATTATACTAACACAGTGAAAAATGGAGAAAAAAAGGAAACAATCAAAGATCCAGTAAATGTAGGGTTAAAAGATGGACAGAAAGAAGTAAAAGAAATCTGTGTTAGTACTGAATCTGAACTTAGTCATAATGAAAAACAGGAATTAAATGACATCACAAATAGTAAACCAAATGTAAGTGAAACTGGAAAAAACAAATTAAGTGATAATTGTGTAACAAAATTGAACATTGATCAGAATGAAAAGAAGAAAGTACAAAATGACATTGAAGCAAATATCAAAGACAAACAGCACAATGTTTATCATAAACAATCAAAGTTTGACATGCACATAAAAAGGAAACTTAAAAATTTGTCTCATCAGAAGGCCGAAATCTCACCAAACTTGGGAGGTCTGAAATATTTTCAAAAACTAGTTGAGACTAAGAAATATAATGAAAATCTTAAAAATGTGGTTGAAGATTTAGATGTAAACTCCTTAAATGATGATGATAGATCCGATCAAGGTGTGTTTAAAGATATTACGAGAAATGACTTCAATAAGTCTGTTTCTGACACAAATGTTCATGATTTGTATGAGGATACAAGCCTGAAATCCAACATACACAAAAATAAAACTGAAAGAGAAATGACATCACTGCCACTAGATAAAGAAACAAATTTGAGGGCATCAGTTGAATTTGTTGAATCGGAACAATTGTCCCATGTTTCTGAGGAATTAAGGTCAATGTCATTCATTGAAGAATTAGGATCAAAGTCATCTGTTGAAGAAATAACTACCGAGTCACTGACATCAAGGTCAACTGATGAAGACATAAAATTAGAATCATTGTCGAATATTTCTGATGGAGAAGTGAAAGCCATGTTATTTAAAGACTTTGCATCAGCATCTTCTGATATTGATATTGCCTCAGATTCACAAGCGTCGAGTTCATTTAAAGATGTAGAATTAGAAACACTGTCAAGTAATCCTGATAAAAAACTTGCGTCATTGCCAGCAGTTAATAATTTTGGGTCAAGCTCATCTATAGAAGGTGTAAAGCCAGAAGGTGAAAATGATATTCAAATGGAAGGAGAAGAAGATGTAGAAAGTTTGTACATGTATGCTGGGAAATATGTCAGGTCAGAGATGAAAGATAAAGACCTTTGTAATAATTTAGGAGATCATTTGTCAAAACTGAGTGATAATGAAGAAAACTTAAGTGCAAGAGAAGAGGTTTTATCAATTATTAGAAACAAAGAAAAAGTTGAAAATCACAATGTAGGAGAAAGTGTTTATGAAACTGAATTTGTAAAAAAAGACATAATGCCAGTATCATCATTTATGCCCAGTTCCTTAAACAATACTGAAACTTTATCCAAAGTAGTTGATGGAGAAAAAGATTTCTGTCCTGTAGAAGATGGCAATGAATATTTATTACAGAAACCGATTAAAACAATAGATGGACCTTTACCCAAATCATACAGTCTAGCTACTTATGTTGAAAAATCAGAACTTTTAACAAATTTAGTCAAACTTGGTGTAGATTTATCAAAAGTGGAAAGAAACAGAGACACTGCAAATTTTTTAGTCAGACTTGATTATAAAAGAGATGTGGAACCCTGTCTGTTTTTTCTTCGTGATATTGGAATCCCTGATGATGATTTTGGAAAAGTACTCACTAAGAATCCGTTTTTATGTAGGGAAAGGATAGAAGATTTACAGGCAAGTATTCACGGTATTGTTAGTTGTAAATATATATATATTTATATATAATTAATGCTGCATTAAGTTTAGCATTATTGAAAAAAAAATTTCAAAAGTATTTTTTTTTTATCAATAAAGGATAAATTGGCTATTTTTATTATCTGTACTATTCATTTTCTTAAGTTCACTCATATTAGCCCATATTATAAATGGAAATTTATACTAATAGCTGGAAACAACTTGATAATATATTAATTATCAGCTTGGAGCATGCACAGAAGTCCTAGATGTATGCAAACAATGATGTTGGCAGAAAGACAACATGTTATTTTTGAGAACAATGAGAGATTCTGCAAAGAAAAGAAGGTTCCTACTGGGGACAAACTTAATCCAAAGATTCAAATTGGTTAGACCCAGAGAAAATTGGCTGTAAATAAAACGGCATTTGGGCTTGGATATGCATGACAAAGTGACTGCATTGCTCTTGAACATGTTTCTGTGTGTGTTGACTTTGCCTCATTTGTGATAATTAATCAACAGATCAGTGTTCTAAAAGAAGATTTTTGGTAGATCCAACTAGCAGTAGGTTTCCCAGTGAATTTCAACATTAGTAAGGGTTTTATCATGGAACCAAGTATTACGATTTTCATAAGAGGCATAGAACTTCATAAAAATGCACTGTTTATATATTATGCAAAGGAAAACTTAATGCAGCTTTAAGGTTACCATATAGACAGAAAGTTTTTAGTTATCTTTTAAGTGAGTTTTATTGAGACTTAAGAATATCAGCCATTAACAAAAGACAAAAAAATCTTGAAACTTAAAACTCAAATTTTTGCATTGCTTGTTGATCAGTTGATGTTGACCTCCATTCAAAGTCACACTGATCTTACATAGTAAAACATTTGAATTGTTTTCCTAAAGAACTAAAAAGCCTAGTATGTCGAGGTTTCATTTACAGCACCAGTGTGAAGTGCTACCAACATTGCCAAGCTGGTTGACCTTTGACTTTTATTCAAGGTCACAATTACATTGATTAGTAAAAAATGTTTTTACATGTATATCTTCTGGGCAAGAATCAAAAGGCATAGAATCTTGAATTTTTGCATCTATACACAAAGCTCTACAAAATTTAAAAAAGCTTGTTGACCTGCATTCAAAGTCACAGTGATCTTAAGAACTTTATAGTCATTGGTAAATGACAGATAGGAAATGGTCATGATCAATGGTCATTGGTAAATGCTAGATTATGGACATGATGAAAGTTATTACTAAAAACAGCTGCTAGGTCATTGTCATGATAATAGTAACTGATAAATGATATCAGTTATGGACATGATCATAGTCATTGGTATTTGACAGCTAGGTCATTGTCACTATTATAGTCATTGGTTAAAGACACAAGGGTCATAGACATGATCTAATTCATTGGTCAATTACAGAAGGGTCATGTCATGATTATAGTCATTGGTTAATGATCGCAGGGGCAAGATCATGATCATAGTCACTACCTAGGTCACGGTTATGATCAAAGCAATTGGTAAATGACAGCAGGGCCATGGTCATTGTGATTGGGAAATGCCTGTGATGTCATGTGTACATTGGTAAATGCCTGTGATGTCATGTGATTGGTTAATGCCTGTGATGTCATGTGTACATTGGTAAATGCCTGTGATGTCATGTGATTGGTAAATGCCTGTGATGTCATGTGTACATTGGTAAATGCCTGTGATGTCATGTGTACATTGGTAAATGCCTGTGATGTCATGTGTACATTGGTATATATGTGATTGGTAAATGCCTGTGATGTCATGTGTACATTGGTAAATGCCTGTGATGTCATGTGTACATTGGTAAGTGCCTGTGATGTCATGTGATTGGTAAATGCCTGTGATGTCATGTGTACATTGGTAAATGCCTGTGATGTCATGTGATTGGTAAATGCCTGTGATGTCATGTGTACATTGGTAAATGCCTGTGATGTCATGTGTACATTGGTATATGTGATTGGTAAATGCCTGTGATGTCATGTGTACATTGGTAAATGCCTGTGATGTCATGTGTACATTGGTAAATGCCTGTGATGTCATGTGTACATTGGTAGAATTAGAGCTGAAAATCATGAACATAGAATATGAAATGAAATTTTACTTTACTTTTTTTTACCATGAGTTTATGAAAAGCATGAGGAAGACACAAATGTAATGAAATGTGAAGCACTTTATGTCAAATTTACACCTTTCTCGTGTTCTCCATTACCATAGAAAAAAGTTAAAAAAATTACATTTTTAGCTCACCTGACCGAATGGTCATTTGAGCTTGTGGCATGGCACAGCATGTGTATGTGTGTGCATTTGTGAGTGCCTGTGTGTGTGCATGTGTGCATCATTAACACCTATTTACAATTTCTCCTCTGAAACTGTTGGAAAGATTTCATTGATACTTGGTCAGAAGCATTTATGGGCTGATGCAATTCAGATTTGTTCATGGTGTTGCCAGGGCTACCAAAACTAGGTCAAGATGACCAAGGGGTGCAGAAATAGTTAAAAAAAACTTCTTAGAAACTGATGATGGGAGAAAAAATCAGATGTGATATTCAGCTTCTCTAGGGTCTTAAGCATATAGTTTGTTCATTTCGTGAAATTAAGTCAGCAATGGATAAAGAGATATATGCATCAAAACCTTGTTAAAATGTTCAGCATGACAAAATAAAACAAGGTACCAAGTTTCGAAACTATATGATAATCCATGTAAGAGATGTTGCCCCTGAAATGATATTTTTTGCTTAAAAATGCATTAGCTTGAAAACTATCAACTTTTTGTATACGCCTGCATATTAGAGTATTTGTTGGTCATTTTAATATATGGTTCAAGGTGATTGATCAAAGGTCAAGGTCATTGCTGCATAAGTGTACTGAAATAGTTAATTTATAATATTGAAAACTATTAACTTTTTGTATGGCCATGTATATTAAAATATTGTAGGTATTGGTATGACAGTCAGTTTGACATATGGTTCAAGTTTATACATTTAAAGTTCAAGGTCATTGTTGCAGAAGAAGACTGAAATTGTGTATTATCTTGAAAACATTTATCTTTTTGTATAGGCATGTATATTCAAATGTTGTAGGTATTGATATGACAGTCATTCTTTTCTATATATGGTTAAAGGTCATATGTTCAAAGGTCAAGGTCATAGCTGTAGAAGAAGACTGAAATTGTGAATTATTCTGAAACCTATTATCTTTTTGTACAAGCATTTATGTATATGGTTCAAGGTCATATGTTCAAAGGTCAACATCATGGCTGCAAAAGTATACTGAAATGGTTAATGATTTAGAAATTATTCATTGTACCATAGTTAATACATGCATATAAGCTATTTATAAATGATATGTGACTAGATATTTTTGATTAATTATTGTGGCATTTCCAAAGTTGAGGAATTCTGTAAAGGTTTTGTAAATATATGTAAGTTCTTTGCAAATGATTTTGATCATATCTTCAGGTGAGTATTATGGTCCATGGGCCTCTTGTTTATATTTACAGTCTCTAAAGACATGACAAACTCCAGCATTTTTGTCAGGATGAAATTAACACTTCTCACCTACATTGGCAGTTTGAAAAATAATTTTGTTAGAACAGCATTTGCTTTGACAGACGTAAAGCTCTGCCTTCCTAATAAATCATCTGTGATATGACAGGCATGATGCTCAGCCTGGGTCACATTCACTAACACTTCATAGAATAAACACAATCCCTCAGCTTATCTTAAAAACCTTTTAAATTTTCATAAATTGATTATATTTAAAATTGATTAAAAAGGACAATTAGTAAAAGTAAAATTTGTAAGAATTAAGGATTAAATTGAGTATTTGGAGATTGTGTATTTATATGCACTTACTAGGTAGTGTTTGTGATGTCACACAGTCTGAGTCATGTTAGTGACATCAAACTCTGCCATGTTATGTGAGTATCTCTGTGCACTTATAGGTAGTGTTTGTGATGTCACACAGTCTTGAGTCATGTTAGTGACATTAAACTCTGCCATGTTATGTGAGTATCTGTGAAGTTAGTGATTGTTTCATCTAAGGAAAAATAATATGATTGTAATATTTATAGATGGAATCTGAATCTAGTTGGAAGAAGAAATTGGTTGACTGAGTTACAGGACACAAAGTTGAGTTAAGAATGTTTTTCTATAGATTATAAAGAAATTATACAGATGTTCAATTACACAGTATTTATGATAGAAATAAACTTTTAACATTTTTATATCAAATATTTTAGACAAGAGTTAATTACTTTGCTTCCAAGAAGTTTTTGAGAGATGAAATAGCATCAATTATAACCAGGAGGCCTACTATAATAAGTATGCAGGTGAAACTTGTTGATGCCAAACTTGGATTTTATCAGAAACAGTTCAAATTAAAAGGTTTGTACATGTCATTTAAACTACATTGACCATATTAGAAAGTTAATTGTTTGGTTTTAGATCATTTGCCGTTCAAATCATTAGCATAATGCATACAATTAGCTAATTAAAAAACCCAACATCAACAAAGTAAATGTCCTTTTTTTTATCTGGGTCTTGGTTATACAGTAAAACTTTGATTGCTCGAACATCATTACCTCGAATACCCTGAATAACTCCAACTCATCTGTCGGTCCCGACCAATTTCCTATAATATCCTATGTAAATAAACCTCGATGGCTCGAACTTTGTTCACTCGAATACCCCTGCTTGCTCTAAAAATAAATATTCTTCAAAAGTATAAAGTTAGTGAAAATTCAACTTCTTTCACTCGAATACAATTTTTGTTAGAACAACATGTCGTCGGGTCATTGTAAATAAAACACAAGCTGAAGCCATATTACAGATTTTATCAGAAGTAATAGAATTGATGAAACAATTGGTCTAGACAGTTACCTGAAATTTTGAGTGCTCTGTATTTTTAAAACTCATAAGTCGTCCACGCCTGATAACTGCACAAAGGGATTCTGTAATTTACATGTCACTAGAGCATGTAGAGTAATGCCTATTATTGTTATTTCTTTTAATAAAAATGACCAGTAATAACTGTGCTTTGTATTGTTTTTCTCTATACTTAGCCTTGTTTAATCCTACAATGTGCAGTTAGAATTAAGTAAGTTTATTTTGTATCATCACCTGTTAAAATAAAATGTCATATTCTAGCCCCGTGGCCATATAACATCATACGGCAGATTGCAGGTCAAAATTTTAAGTTGAAATGAATTTTGTAATTTTAATTTGGACCTTTCATTCTCTATGAATTTTTTAAAAATTATTTCATGATGGATAATGAAATTTTACTTCAGACATTTCATTATTTGACTTACAATACATTTAAATGTATAACAAATTTAAAGATTCTTTAATATCTATCGAGAATGACCTTAGGTAAGTGAGTAGCAACAAAATTCCATATTTATCACAGCACACTGCCATGATTAAACAATTATGTAAGTAAGATACATTGTTCACTAAAACATGGTTTAGCGTAGTTTTTGTTTTGTAGGTCCTGAAGTTAGACTTGTAGTTAAACTTTTCCCAAAAGTCCTCGAGTTGGATATTACAAAATTTAAGGTGAGTGTTAATCAAACATGTTAAATTGATTTTTTTACCATTATATTTTAAGTGGAGCGGAAGATTTTTTGCCTCAGTCAAAAACCTTTTTTTTTATAACAAGGCAGTCAGTTTCAGAAAATTTTTGTTGCATTCTCAGAGATGGCTTGTACGATTCTTTTGAAACTTCAGTAGTAGTAGGTGCCATGGTGTCTTTTGCTATTTATGTTTTCAAAATGACAACAAGAGCCATATTTATCAGAGTTTAATGTCCCCTCCAAAAACATTTTTTATTATTAAAGTTATTTCTTCCTTAATATGTGTCAAATATGTTAAAAAACTTGGTAGGTACATAATACAAAAGTCCTTTTCAAAAGGTATAGTTCAGAATAAACAAGAGCTATATTTATCATAGTGTCTGACCAGGACTTCAGTTTTTAGTGACTGTTCTTTTGCCAAGCACTTAAAACAGACACTTATACTTGGTTAAATATACATATATTTTTTTTATTTTTGTTTTTATTGGACTTAATTTTATTTACCAAAATAGACTTATTTTATTTATTTATTTATCTATTTTTAGCTCACCTGAGCCAAAGGCTCAGATGAGCTATTGCAATCTATCACTGTCCGTCGTCGGCCGTGCGTCGTCCGTCATGTGTAAATTTTACATTTTAATCTTCTCCTCCAAAACTACTGCGCCAAATTTGATGAAACTTGGTGATTATCATGCCTGGGTAACAGCCTTTCAAAATTGTGTTCCTGGTTTGGCCACGCCTAACAAGATGGCCGCTGTACTAAAAATAGCAAAAAGACAAAAAAATCTTCTCTGAAACCAAAAGGTGCAGGCAAATTTTGATTAGATATTTGGATTCAGCATACCTGGGAACATTAAAATTGTGTTTTTCATGAAAATTGAGCAAGAAATAGGTCACACGTTTTTTCGTAAAATTATGTAAGTTTGAAAATGAGACATTTGTTGTTATAACTCAATAAGGGCTGAAGATAATTGTATGGAGTTTTCACTGTTGATCTTGTCTTGCTATTTTCTTCCAAAAGTTGTCAAGGTCAAAGGTCAAGGTCATGTCCCTGCTTTTGACCTTTGATAAAAAATCCTATTTTTTAAACATTTCAGGTGATAATGGCATGGGATTTTCAGTTAATTGTAGGTAGTGACATGACGATCATTTTGATGTATAGATCAAGGTCATGGGTTTAAAGGTCAAGGTCAAAGATGCACAACTATTAGTTGATTATCTGCAAAACTATTAACTTTTTGTATAGGCATACATCTTAGAATATTGTAGGTAATGGCATAATGGACATTTTGATATATTAATAAAGGTCATGGGTTCAAAGGTCAAGGTCACAAATGCAGGCAAGTACTGAAATGGTTGATTATCTCAAAAACTATAAACTCCTTGTATAGGCATATATATTGGAATTGTAGGTATTGGTCTAAGTGATAATTTTGATATTTGAATAAAGGTCATAAGTTCAAAGGTCAAGGTCACAGATGCAAATTAATACTGAATTGGTTAATTATCTTGAAAACTATAAATATTTTGTATAGGCATATATGCTAGAATATTGTAGGTATTGGCCTAATGATCATTTTGATATATGAATGAGGGTTATGGGTCCAAAGGTCAAGGTCACAGGTGAGCATTAAGGCCCATGGACCTCTTTTTGTATAGGCTTGTATATTAGAATATTGTAGGTATTGACATGATGATCATTTTGATATATGGTTCAAGGTCATATGTTGAAAGGTCAAGGTCACAGCTGCAGAAGAAGATTTAAATTTCTGAATATCTTTTAACTACAGTGTATTAACTTTTTGTATAGGCATGTATATTAGAATATTGTAGGTATTGTGACAAGAATCATTTTGATATATGGTTCAAGGTCATATGTTGAAAGGTCAAGGTCACAACTGTAAAAGAATACTTAAATTACCAATTATCTTTGAAACTATTACTTTTTTGTATAGGCATGTATATTACAATATTTTAGGTATTGTCATGACGATCATTATGATATATGGTTCAAGGTCATATGTTGAAAGGTCAAGGTCAAAAGTGCAGGAGAAGACTTAAATTGCTAATTATCTTGAAAACTATTAACTTTTTGTCTTGGCATGTATATTAGAATATTGTAGGTATTGACATGATGATCATTTTGATATATAGTTGAAGGTCATATGTTGAAAGGTCAAGGTCACAGCTGCAGAAGAAGACTTAAATTTCTTTATATCTTTTAAACTATTAACTTCTTGTATAGGCATGTATATTAGAATATTGTAGGTATTGTGACAAGGATCATTTTGATATATGGTTCAAGGTCATATGTTGAAAGGTCAAGGTCACAACTGTAAAAGAAGACTTAAATTACTAATTATCTTTGAAACTATTACTTTTTTGTATAGGCATGTGTAATAGAATATTGTAGGTATTGACATGACAATTATTTTGATATATGGTACAAGGTCATATGTTGAAAGGTCAAGGTCACAGCTGCAGAAGAAGACTTAATTTGCTAATCATCATGAAAACTAAAAACTTTTTGTATTGACATGTATATTAGAATATTGTAGGTATTGCGCTCTGATCATTTTGATATATGGTTCAAGGTTATATGTTCAAAGGTCAAGGTCATATCATCATAGGAATTCAAATATTATTAATTATCTTGAAAGCTATTAATTTTATGCATAGGCATTTATATTAGAATATTGTTGGTATTGATATGACAATCATATATGGTTCGAGGTCATATATGTTCAAAGGTCAAGGACATAGCTGCATAAGTATACTGAAATTGATTAATGATTTGGAATTACTTCTTGCACTATTGTTACTTCATGCATATTTTATAAGCTACTTATAAATGAAATGTGAGTGGATATAGTTTTGTGAGAGTTCTTAACTTGAGAAAACTTTTAAAGTTTCTGTACTTAATATATTGTCTATTGCACTTTGCAAACAATATTTGACATATCTTCAGGTGAGCGTTAAAGCCCATGGGCCTCTTGTTTTTATTTATTTATTTATTTATTTATTTGCATTACATATTTATTTCAGGGAATTTATGCACACTTCATTGAATTTTTGGGATTTACTGATTTTGAAATGAGGAGAATATTCTTGACATATCCTAGACTGTTTTCGAGAAGTAAGTGAAAATTAATTTCAAGTTTGTAAAAAATTTTCACCTGTGATGTTCCAGTACAAGTAACATTTCTAGTTTACTCTCCTACTACAATGACAACTTTATCGCTATGTTGGACAAGTGGTATCAAGACATCCTTACATATCACAGTGCCTTTTACTGTCTAGTTTCAAATTGAGACAGATCTTAGTGTTGAAAAGATTGTCCATCATTTTTAAAGTCCATTTTTTTCTCCAGAAGCTTTGGTTTTCTGCACCATCCTAGAACTACTGTTTTGATACATTAGTGAAAAAAATTGTGTATAAAATGTCACTCCTACTTCCAGTGATACAGTTTATTAAGAACAATTCTAAATTCTTTGAAAAATCTCATACCTTTTCAATTATTTTCTCTAATTATTGATCAGAAAGTTTGGTAAATTTCCCCAAAAAAAACATTAGGTACTTACTATTTGCAATGAATTCTCATTCACACAGATACTGTTACATCATATCATGATTGCGATAATTAAGCTGTTAAGAACATCACAAGTAAGATCACATGTGATTACTCTTCTTTTTGTACATATTTTATAGCTCACCTGAGCTAAAGGCTTCTTTTCAATGTTCTTATTTTGAGACTACTGGTCATATAATATGTAGGATGGTTGAGGCCCTATAAAAGCCTGAACCATAAAGCAGATCCTGGTATAAGAAAGTTAAATGTCAGTTTGCTTGCCAAAAATCTGTAGGTTTTTTTTTTCTGCTATGGGTACTCCTGTTTTCTCCCAATAACCTAGGCCTGATTGCCTCCATGTAAGTGAAATATATTTGTCAGAAGTGTAAAACTGAATTTCTTCTACTCTCTTCTTGACTCCACTTATCTTGATCAAAGTACATTTTGATCTATTTTAGCTTTTGCTATTGCCAACAGTGCTATTATGCTATTTATTTCATTCCTATCAATAAAATGAGATAGTGATATACAATTCAAATCTCACCTAGATATACAGTTATCAGAGGCGAGCCTTGTTTCCAAGAGGAAATCATGAGCCACTGAGCTTTTTATTAAAAATTAACATTTTCTTGTACTGTTTCTCATGTGGAAGAATATAATAATCTCATTTCACAGTTTTAAACTGGAAACAGAATCCACATTGAACATGATTAAAGACATCCACATGTTTAATGGCAGTGTCTAGATGATTTAAATCCTTAGTAATATCCTAGTTATTTTTCTTATGACATGAATTGGTCAGTTTATTTTTCAGTGATTAAATTTTTGATAAAAAAAAATAATCTGATTTTCTAAATTAAACAAAGCAAATGAAATATTTCTGAACAGGAAAGAGAAAATATGAAGGGTTGACCATAATTGAACCTGGGAACTCGGACACTAAAGACAAGTGCTTTACTAAGTAAGCTACCCAGTCTGCTATATATTATTTCATTTTTATATATGTTATCTGTATCAGGGTACATTTTTCTCTTACAGGTAAATATCATCTTGTCAAGAGATTTGACTACATGCACAATATAATGGGTTTGAGTCACAAGACTTTAACAGATTTTCCTTCAGTATTTGGTACTAGGTTGTTCATTTTACAGCAGAGACACAAATATCTGGTCAGCTTAGGACGGGCTCAGTATGATCCAACCATAGAAAATTATATATCTCCACTTAAACTTTGTGTAGGAGGTGATGATGAATTTTGTGAAAATGTTGCTAAGACAACACATGAAGATTTCAAAGAGTTTCTGAAGACATTATAATAATACATCAGAAGGAACAGGCATGGATGGTCTAGTGGTCTAAAGTATCAGTCTACAGCAATTATCACCACTAAGGTTAGAATCCTAATTGGGGAGATATAAGTGGGAAAAATTTGTCATTTTCCTTTCTTAATACTGGTTGTTTATTCCACCATACTGAAAGTGAGTGATACCTTTTTGACCATTGCATATAACTCTATTACTCAAATAAAAGGAAAGAATAGAAGATTATAACAGAATAACTCAAGATTACAATATGTACTACCCACAAATTTAAAATCCAGTAAATTTGTGTGTGAAGAATAATTTTTACCATGTAAACATGTATAAGACATACTTTGTCCATGTGTATAGTCTACAAACAAACAAGTGCAGTACACAAATTACAGAATAATCACACTTACAGCCAGGTATCTGTTGATGTTGTGCCTGTGTGTCTAGTACTGTCTACCATGGACTAACGTATTTACTTTTTAACCATTTTTAGCGAGTTACAGGTACACATTTGTATCTACACAGAACTATATCTACACAGAAATAAACATCCTCAAACATCAAAGTCAGGTAAAACAAACTTATCAACAGGTGCTTCAATGTATGAATTCTCTTTTCAACAAATAAACAAAATTATACACAATATGTCTTCTTTATACACGGATAAACTAGATTCCATGTAATCAAATGAAATTAAAATTATTTCAATGTATAATTAGGAATTATATTATTTATATAGGAAATTTTCAGCTATTTATGAATTGAAATGCAAATTTTATCTCCAGATGATTAACTTCTTTCCGATCCATGCTATACCATGTATGTGTAAGCTTGTGAAATTATTTTATAAAATGGAGATAAGATTTCATTCAAAATGACAAAGAGTTGTCATTTTTATATTTTCTGGATTTTTTTAAATAATTATTTCTCCATATACATGATATAAAAGATACATGCTGCCTACATTAAAAAATTGTCTCCTATTTAAAATTTACTAAAAGGTGTGATCAATGCATTATCACAAGTAATAAAAACAATGCATGTATAGGTATTGTTACTGTATGAGATATTACATGTTTATAAATATATGTTTAAATTGAAAAATAGAAATAGAGATTGTTTTTAAATGAAGCATTTATTTTATTTTTATAAAAAAATTGTTTTGAACTTTGTGGATAAAAATAATAAATGCACAGTACATTGTAGAGTATTATCAGTATTTTTTCTTACAAATACAACTAGCATTGGTTTTGATAGCAATTTAAAAGTCCATTTAGATTTATGTTCAAATCTGTTGTCATTATCAGAAGAAAACTTAACTTATTCAAATACACACATGATGAGATATTTAGCTATATATAGTAAATAAAGATTTTTTAGTTACCAAGTCTTATTGCAGAGTGTTTGGCAAAAAAAAAGGTCATTGCAGATTTTCAGCTGTCTGTGGATTGAACAAAAGAATCCAATTTTCCCAAAAATTTACAAATTTATTTAAGTTGTTGATTTCATAACATTACTAAGGGCAGATTTCTATCGCAATTATAACAATGATTGAATTAATTTTACACTCAACATGATCATACATGTATACAAATTTCAGAAATTATGCAATTATCTTGTAACAACAGAATGTAATCTTCCTAATTAAAGTCATTTTTTTGTTAACACAAAGAACCATTGATTTAAGTCTTTTTGACCAGGCTTTATATTGATGCAAATTTGCGTGTTATTTACCAGTCAAAAGTATTTAACCCCTTCTACAATCCCTCCAATTGTTCAGTGTCAGTTTGATGCAGCAAAATCAAAGATTAAACACTTTCAAAAAAGATAAAAATGCAACCAATGTCCAAAATAAAAAATAAAACTAATGTTCATATCACAAAAAAATTGCTGATGTGATGTGAAACAACATTCCAACTAACCAACTAATGTTTAACACATCTCACAAATCTTAATAAAAGAATGAATTTTATTATCATCATTAAAATTCACAAAGACAATAAATTATTTTATAAAATTTCTTTTATCACAGGCAACAAAAAATTTAACCTTTCAAATAAGTTAGTTACTCATTGTATAAACATAAATTGAGTTAGTTATGGCTACATACTTCATTTTGTATGTGTCAGCCACCTTTAAAAATATGGGTTAATTCAATGTGTACATATAATTATAAGTTACAGTAAAATGATGTATTGTTACCAGTCAAAGTTTGAAACCAGTAGTGCAGGGACTTGATAGATTCATAAAATGATTAACAAAAAATATGTTGATGTATGTAGCACATGGTTGTACCCTGTAATCAAAGTACTTGCAGCACTAGACACACCAGTCAGATTATAACTTAGTTAGTTGCACACATTTTCCCTCATAATCAAAGTATGTGCAGCACTGAACACACCAGTCAGATTATAACTTAGTTAGTTGCACACATTTTTCCTCCATAATCAAAGTACTTGCAGCACTGAACACACCAGTCTTATCATAACTTAGTTAGTTGCACACAATTTACCTCCATAATCAAAGTACTTGCAGCACTGAACACACCAGTCTTATTATAACTTAGTTAGTTGCACACATTTTTCCTCAATAATCAAAGTACTTGCAGCTCTGAATACACCAGTCAGATTATAACTTAGTTAGTTGCACACATTTTACCTCCATAATCAAAGTACTCGCAGCACTGAACACACCAGTCAGATTATAACTTAGTTAGTTGCACACATTTTTCCTCCATAATCAAAGTACTTGCAGCACTGAACACATCAGTCAGATTATAACTTAGTTAGTTGCACACATTTTTCCTCCATAATCAAAGTGCTTGCAGCACTGGAAACACCTTCTGTCAGATCAATAAACTATCATTATTAATAAAAACTTGGATGTTGCACACATTTGTCCTCTATAATCAAAGTACTTGCAGCACTGTTAATCAGGTAAAATTAATTAAATATCAATAATAACATATATATCATTTGTTGGACAGTCATCGTGAATCTGCATATTAGAATATGTTATAGCTTTAACTTCTGTACCCTGTAAAAGAAATAATATAATTTGTGAAAAGAAAAGTTATGTCCCAAAATTGGGCCTAGTTCAAACTAAAACTAACATTTATTTAAAGAAAACTCAATGACACCTATTACAAGAGCTACCCATATTTACCTATGGGTGAAAACACTGAAGTTTAAACATCAGTCAATACAATGACAAGACACATTTGTATATTTATGTCTGCTTGTTACAGGTTTTCTGGATATTGTACATGTAAAAGGCCTTAGTTATCAAATGTAATACCCAATATTTGTCTTCCTAAATAACACTAGCCAACTCCACTGCCTTGCTTAAGAATAGTGTTGGGAATCATTTCTAAAATCATGATCGATCATCACTCTCCACTAAATGACCTAAGATCGATCATACATTATTGTATGATTTTGTCACAGAAATTTGGAATTTAAACAAACAGATACTTAATAAAACATCAATACTGGTTTTAAATTTTTAGTTGTTGTTGTTGGGTTTTTTTGTCATCCATCATTTATAGTACGCATTTTCACAAGTATTGTTAGAATTATGTATAATAATTAATAAAGTACAAAAGTACCAGGCAGTAAACCAAACCCAAAGTACAATAAACAATGGACAACCTCCGGTACAAAAAGTGTAAACTCCCAGACATCTGGAAGTGAGATCAGGTGCTCCTGAAGTGAACAGTTGAAGACAAAACTGACAAACACTGTTATTAAAGTATGAAATTTATCAACATTCAACAAATCAACTTTATTAAAAAATTAACAGAATTGTAGCATGCATTCTCAATTGCATGAATTCCAAAGAATTGTGCTCGCCACCATTACTGTATTGTATGTAGCCATGCAGTATTGCTCTCGAAAGTGAAACGCGAATTCTCATTGGTTGTTGGGTTGAGCTGCTTGAGCACTTAGCCAATCAGCGTCATTGTTACGTGATAGGCTCAGTTGCTGTCCGAGTTTTCGGCAAATATTAAAGTATTATTAAAATTAGAGGGACTATGATCGATCATGAACAAAAGAAATCGATTAATCGATTTTCAAGCACAAACGACCAGAACTAAATCGATTAATCGGAACAACACTACTTAAGAACATTCAATGCAGACCATCAGCTTGAAACCACAGTCACTGAATCATGAGTTGACAACTATGGAGACTAGAGTGTATGATGATGATAGTGTACCAAAGACTGGATTGGATTAAATGTGTTTTACCCCAAGGCAAGATTCTTTTACTATATCAAGGTAGTCACTTCTCAATTGATAGAGGAGACGGTAGTGCCTGGAGAAAACCACTGACCTTCAGCAACCTAACTGACAAGCTTTCATGCACTAGGATCTACTTGAGTGTATTTGAACATAAGCAGACAGAGGCACTGTGATCCGTAAGTGTGCTTAGGCCACAGAGGCACTGATGTACCAAAGAAAATACTGTAGTATTTATTATAATACGAGTGTCACTAAACGAAGCAATATACATCCGTCTGTCTATAATGTAAGCAAGAATAATAAGAGCAGGTAAAATGCTATATTGGAAATGTCAATTATTGATGATAGACAAGATCATATATTTGAGTGATTAAAGGGTACCTGTAACCAAAAATTTTTTTATCACAGTTGTTTTATATATTATTTAAATATAACAATATCGAAAACCGCATCAAAATTGGTGATAAAATAAAAAAGTTATAGCGGTTTGAAATCCAAATTTTTTAACTTTCTCTTTATCGCAAAGTGAAACGCCTCGTTTTGAGTTATAAACGTGTGACGTCATTGCAGTATTACAAGTAGTGTCTTACATAATAGACAGTAGTAACTATGATGATTTATTGGCATATGAAGAAGAAAGTAATGACTCTGACATGTACCTATTTATGTCAAATAGTTCGTCATTATTTGGGGAAGCAGTAGACAATCTTATAAGTAATGAATTTGGAGTATATCCGTTATTTATTCTGACCAGAAACGGGCGAATTTGATGAATATATTGAGTCGAGTCCCGACCTACTCGAAAATTGTGACTACATTTGGTTGCATAGCTGTTGAAAAAACGTGACGAGTGTTAACTTGTCAACAACACGAAAATTGATTATATCTGACTTTTTTTTAAAAAATAAATTATTTTATTAAGTCTGACTGGACAGACTCAAGAACTACGATAAGTTGCATAGCTATAACAAAAAAATACGCGATTAGTTTTAACTTGTCAAATACACGACAAAAATTAATTTAATCGTCGACATTTTAAAATGAATTAAATATCAAGTCGGACTGGACAGGCTACCGGATGAATATTATGGAACTTGCTTTGGTGGCATGTGCTGATTTTGAATTTCTATCAAAATAATGCATTCAAAATTACATAAAAATCAAATCGCCTATATGCTTTTTTGTGCAATGTTTATTGACAGTTGAAATTAAATGACCATATGTAGAAAACTTTTAAGTAGTCTGGCGGCAACACATTTCCTTGATAATTGGAAGATGTTCACACGATTAAAGTTTGTAACATAGTTCTTTTCAACTGCCAGATGGCTAATTAATGCTGGGGTAATTATAAAAGAAAAAAAAGACAAGATATTCCATCTCAAATTATTTTACGCGAAATATATTATAATTGTTTAAAATGAAATGATACAGATTTTAGATGGGGACCACATTAAAAAACGAGATGATAATAATAATAATAATAATAATAATAATTTAATGGATTTGTATATATAGAATAATGAATTTTAAAATATCATATCATATGTATGCCCAAGGAAAAGTGAAAACTAAAATCTAATATAAAATCTAATAATCTATTATCTAATTAAATGTCGTAAGTAGATCTGTAAACATGTTTCAAATAGACTATTCTGGTCGTCAATTTTGAATTTTCAATTTTGCCTAAAAGTTACATTTCATTATTATTATTATTATTATTATTGACATGAAAACTAAAGAAAAATTTCTTTTTCTTACTTTTTAAAATTTTAAAATGAAATATCCTTTTTTTATGGAGTGAAAACTTTATCATGACTGTATATGACAAATTACGTTTATCAGATAAAATTATTTTACTTTACTCGAACTGTAAATATATTATTGTATATTACAGGTCGTAAGATAACTTTATCAACCTGCAAATCAATTTTGCAAATTATACGTGACATCGTGTTAATTACAGGTGTGGGTCTAAATCTAAGGAATGTGTCTAATATACAAAAGGATTAATAATAATCTTTATTATCGGTACATGTCAAACGGATGTTATCCACTTCATTAAATAGTTTTTCCCGTAAAATAATCATAGAAAGTTAGACTACGAGTTCGTATTTGTCTTATTTTAGTAGTTGGTAAATAATATTCTGTGGAGATATGTTACTGGTATGACGTCACAACACGGGAGCCTCGATATCGACCTTTTTGATTTGGATTTCTAGAGATGTATTAGAAAATTACCGATATCTACGTTATTATGAAATGGAATTTTATGGAATTTTCGCTACAGCCATATTTCAGTACGACGAATAAAATATGTCAAAACTGAAAATCGTTACAGGTACCCTTTAAACATACAATAAAAGAGCCCTAATTTGCTCACCTGAGTTTAAATGTAACTGGTATGTCTTGATAATACCTGGTAAGTCATAACATGTTGCCTCAATAGAAGTGGTTTCAGGGATCATTGTTTTTATTGTTTTGGTTTTTAGCTATGTATGTCAATGTGACCTACTTTTGGTAGCCATAGCAACCAGAAACACAAATGTGAATGGCAATGGTCTTTAGATGCTATTGACTAATATGAATGAAATGTGACCAGTAGTGTCTGAGAAGAAGTCTTTTGATGGATGGATGGATGGATGGATGGATGGATGGATGGCAGAGTGCCTATCCATAACAAAAGCTCAAATTCAGAAATTAAAAAAAAGAGAAAAAAAAAGGGGAAAAAAAGTGGCCTCATTGGGATTTGAAACCTTGACCCTTGGGTTGCTAGAATTTAAAATAAAAAAGGTAGAAAAAAGCGACTTGTGTTTTACAGAATTTCATGAAAATTGTCAAACATATGTTTCTCACATAAGAAAATGATGTTTGGAAAAAGAATTCACCTAAATTTATTCATTATTGTAATTTTGGTAAAAAAGTACATTTGTACTATTTACAATGTATTAAAAATAATCGCAAAAACGTGTAACCTAATTTTTCACAAAAATTATTGAAATTCTGAAACTTATTATATAAGATGCTTTAGATGCCAAATATCACATCAGATTTTATCTCAGTGAAGTGGTTTTGGAGAAAAAGATGTTTTTAGGTTTTCAACTATGTAGGTCAATGTGACCTACATTTGGTAGCTATGGCAACCAAAAACACAAATCTGAAAGGCAATGTTCTATAGATGCTTTTCAACAAAATGTGACCAGAGTTTCTGAGAAGAAGTCGTTTGAAGCAATTGTTGACAGACGGACAGACGGATGATGCAGGGTCTGCCTCTATTAATAGTAATAGCTCACATAAGCACTTTGTGCTCAGGTGAGCTAAAAAGCTGTCAAAAGACCAGTAAAATAAAAAGCCTGTCTGCACATGTAGTCTGTAAACTGCCAAATTTGAAAACAATTGGTGGAAAACTGTAGGATAAGTTCAACCTACAACCCAGACAAATGGACAGACAGACAACACCATGCCATAATATGTCCCTGAAACACAACATGAAAATCTGTTTTATATTTTAAACATTATTAAACATTATTGCTTCTAGTGGAACCATACCAAATTTGGAAGGAATTAAATCAAAAATAAAAATTTCATGCAGCATCTTCATTTTTGATATGCACATTTTTTATATGATCCTGAAAACACATGCCAAATTTCAAAACAATCAGTCTAAAACTGTGAGACAAGTTGCACCCACAAGAAAATTAAACGCAAGATTCCAGACACTAGATACAAATAACCACAGCTCCAATTTTTCAAGTAAATAAGAGGCCCATGGGCCTAAATGCTCACCTGAGGATATGGTCAATCAGTAGCAAAATAAAAACTCAAAACACTTTCAAAGTTTTCTCAATTTTCTCACAAAACGTTATCAGAAATATCTAGTCAAGATTCATTTATAAATAGCTAATATGCATGTAATAACTAGAGTACAATGAATAATTTCCAAATCATTACCCATTTCAGTATACTATGTCCTTGACCTTTGAATGTATGACCTTGAACCATATATCAAAATGAATGTCAGATCAATACCTACAATATTCTAATATACGTGCCTTTACAAAAAGTTAATAGTTTTCAAGATAATTGACAATTTCAGGTGTATTTTGTAGCTATGACCTTGACCTTTGAAAATATAACCTTGAACCATATATCAAAAAGATCGACATATCAATAGCTACAATATTCTAAAATACATGCCTTTACAAAAGGTTGATAGTTTTCAAGATAATTAACAATTTCAATTTCTTACATAGCTATGACCTTGACCTTTGAACATATAACCTTATATCATATATCAAAATGACCGCGGTCTAAAAACCTACAATATTCTAATATACAGGCCTATACAAAAAGTTAATAGTTTTCAAGATAATTAACAATATCAGTTGTCTTATGTAGCTATGACTTTGACCCTATGACCTTACACTATATTTCAAGATAATTAACAATATCAGTTGTCTTATGTAGCTATGACCTTGACCTTTGACCTTACACTATATTTCAAAATAATCGTCATATCACTTCCTATAACATTCTAATGTATATGCCTATACAAAACGATAATAGTTTTCAAGATAATTAACAATTTCAGTTGTCTTATGTAACTATGACTTTGACCTTTGAACATATGACCTTGAACCATATATCAAAATGATCGTCATATCAATACCTACAACATTCTAATATATATGCCTATACAAAAACTTTATAGTTTTCAAGATATAGTGATAAATATATAATTTTTAGCGATTTCCACACTAAGTGCCTTGCCATTTCCCCATTTTGAGCTCCATAGCTACCATTTGTGCAAATCTAAAACTAGATGACCTGAAAATGTTGTAGATGAAATAACTAAGGTATATCTCGTATACATTCAGAGGAGAAGATTTTTAAAGTTTTTCACTATTTCCCCCTTTATGGGGCCCCAAGTAGACATAACTCCTTCATTTGTGCAAATCTGAAAGGCCTTCACCAAGGCATCATAATCACCAAGTTTCATCAAATTTGGTTCAGTAGTTTTAGAGATGATGATTAAAATGTTAAAAGTTAACACACGGCACACAACGGACGACGCACGACAGACGACAGACGGTGAACCATCGCAATAGCTCATCTGAGCTTTCAGCTCAGGTGAGCTAATGAAAGGTGACAAAAAATTCTGTTATAAATGTAAATGTTAAACATTTTTACTTGTTAAAATCCATACCAAAAATTAAAAGGAATAAAATGAAAAATAAAAAATTCTTGCATTTTCTACTTTACGTCCTTTTTTGGCACTCAAAACTCTGGTAAAATTTCAAGCAGCATTTTCATTTTACCATATGCACATCTTCATATGATCCCAATCACCCATGCAAAATTTTTAAACAATTGGTAGAAAACTGTGGGACTACTGTAACCCACAACCTGGACAGACAGACGGGTGGACAGAAAATGCCACACCATACTATGTCCTGTCTTTGACTGGCATATAGAAATTAAGATGTGGTGTTGCAGCTTTCATTAAGCTATAATCACACTAGCTGTCATCCCAACAGTGTGATGTGTGGATAAAGAGAAATGAAGTTTTTGAAAATAAAATTTGAATTCCTTTTTTACAGTTAGTGCTGTATTGTAATGCCCTGTACCTGAGGATGTTTTGAAATATCAAATTCTTCTCCATATCTAAAATAGAAAATAAATATGCTTTCAAAAAAAGTATATCATGTTTTTGGAAACATAATTAGGTTTTATTGATAAAAATGGACAGAATACAGATCCATTTACCAGGACCTTGGTCACTTACTGAATGGATCTTCTTCTATATTTTACTTACAATAACATAATTTAAAAAATAAGTAATTTTCCATTGTCTTCATGAACTTTAAAAGTACTTGTGTATTGGGCTGCCTCATATGTATAAAAAGCTGAAGATCAGAGAAAGCCCTGCTTAATATGATAATGAATACTCAGTTTTTTCTATTTTCAACTTTTTTTTAAAAAAACAAAATTAATATTTTAATTTTATGTACATTTTTTCTCAAAATTTCAATGATAGTTTTCAAACCACTTCTGTTACAATGATCTCAGAAATACAAATGTATATTTAAACTTTTGTCGCTTGTGTGATTTGACATGTAAGACACAATTTGTCCCTTAATCTATAATGGTTTAAAGGTGTTAATATAATCATGACCATACTTGTACATGTATTTGATATTTACCCTTTTGATTTTATCTTAAAATTCTCTTTGTCAAATTCTGTAATAACTACTTTCTGCAAAGTAAAAAGTTAACAAATATGTAGCAATACCATATATATTTATTAACAAGTTATTATTATTAACACTCACTGTGAAAAATATTTAATTTTATAAATTTTCTATTTAATATCAGTAAACACTTTAAAGCTGCATTAAGTTTTTCAATTTTCTGAATTTTTTTTGATTTTCTAAAAATATATTTTTTTAAAAAATAGATAACTTCTAATCACGATCTGTGAGATTCATTATCTAAAATTTCATTCCTAATAGCTGTAAATAAATGGAATCCTCTAACCGGTTGGTCAATGTTTACCGATGATTATTATGAGCTGTTAGCATATGCACGGATGTACGGAAATACCCATGAATAGAGGGTGAAACATGCAAATTGCATAAATTGTCTGTCATTAATATCCAGATGTATTTGAAATGGTGTTATGTATCCTTACTAAGTCACAAATGACAAATTCAACAAATTTCTGTGTTTAATTTATCCTATTTTACCATTTTGAAAGTTGTGTTTCAATGACCAAGTTTTTTCATGATGTAACCATGCAGCTATATCTCACTAGGAAATTATTGTTGTTTCTGTATTTATTCTGGCTTTTATCGTTGAGCCAAATGTAACACTGTTCATTAGGAACATCATTAATTAGATAAGCACCGTTTTAATTTTTTCTTTGGAAAACTTAATGCAGCTTTAAGAAGGCACAATAATTTAAGAAATATGTACAGTATATCATTTCCCTCCTGGAGAAATTTGTAACCTGTTTAACACTGAAAGGACAAGCATTCTGAGAGTATTGCAAAACAATACATATTCCCCTACCGGTCGCATATTTCACTAATCCCAAAGTTTTAGGTAAAATGTACCTTATTTTATGGTACAAAGATTTTTAGTTATAAATTATACATGTTGTTCAAGATGGCAGATTGAAACGAAACGTAAACTTGATCTGTAACTCATCCTGGTAGACTTATATACCAAAAATCAGATCAATATCTAAAAGCATTTAAAAAAAAAGGGAAAACTGAAATTTCAGTGAATTTTCAAAGTTCAAAGGGCCATAACTCACATAAAAATTAGCAGATGGAAACGAAACATAAACTTGATCTGTAACTCATCATGGTAGAGTCACATACAAAACATTAGTTCCATTTCTGCCAAAGGGTCATCACTCCCGTAAAAATTTGCAGACAAGAATGAAACGCTAACTTGATCTGCAACTCATCATGGTAGAGTCACATACAAAACATAAGTTCCATTACTGCAAGCGTGTAGAAAATATTGCTGAAAACTAAAATTTCTGTAAATTTTCAAAGATCAAAGGGCCATAACTCCGGTAAAAATTAGCAGATGGAAAGGAAACCTGAACTTGATCTGAAACTCATCATGGTAGACTCATATACCAAAAATCAGTTCATTATCTTAAAGCATTTAGAAAAAAAGTGCGAAAAACTGAAATTTCAGTGAATTTTCAAACTTCAAAGGGCCATAACTCATGTAAAAATTTGCGTACCAGAATGAAACGCTAACTTGATCTGCAACTCATCATGGTAGAGTCACATACAAAACATTAGTTCCATTTCTGCAAGCGTGTAGGAAATAAGTGCGGAAAACTAAAATTTCTGTGAATTTTCAAAGATCAAAGGGCCATAACTCCGGTAAAAATTAGCAGATTGAAACGAAAGGTGAACTTGATCTGTAACTCATCATGGTAAACTTATATACCAAAAATCAGTTCATTATCTAAAATCGTGTAGAAAAAAAGTGCGGAAAACTAAAATTTCTGTGAATTTTCAAAGATCAAAGGGCCATAACTCCAGTAAAAATTAGCAGATTGAAACGAAAGGTGAACTTGATCTGTAACTCATCATGGTAAACTTATATACCAAAAATCAGTTCATTATCTAAGAGCGTGTAGAAAAAAAGTGCAGAAAACTAAAATATCTGTAAATTTTCAAAGATCAAAGGGTCATAACTCCAGTAAAAATTAGCAGATATAAACGAATCGTGAACTTGATCTGAAACTCATCATGGTAGACTCATATACCAATAATCAGTTCATTATCTAAAAGCATGTAGAAAAAAAGTGCAGAAAACTAAAATATCTGTGAATTTTCAAAGATCAAAGGGTCATAACTCCGGTAAAAATTAGCAGATGGAAACGAAACGTGAACTTGATCTGAAACTCATCATGGTAGACTCATATACCAAAAATCAGTTCATTATCTTAAAGCATTTGGGAAAAAAGTGTGGAAAACTAAGGTGTGACAGACGGACGGACGGACAGACGGACAGACTGCAAACCTATAGTCCCCTTCGGCTTTCGCCGGTAGGGGACTAATAAAACTAAACAATTTAAGGTAACTTTCTGATAGATCAAATGTGATAACCTATGGAATAAAAGTTTTGCAAAAAAGTAGGAGCTACAAGATTGTCAATCTACTTACAATGATCTCAATAAACATAATGGCTGAATGTAAAACTATAATGACATTTAAAACTACTAAGATGCTGATAATGGTAACAGTTGATATGTTCCACATTTCCACATGGTACAATACAACTACACATGGTACAATACATGTACACAATTTCACGATTGATGGCTATTTTAAAGCACAGTAATTGATTTTACAGACTTATTAATTAAAGCACCTTTCACCATTTAAATTCAAATCCCTATCAGGTATATTCTAAGGGAACCCTAACCTCAGAATTATGTAAGTAAATCATTACCAATACTTAGGATGATAAATGAAAAAAAAAGAATGCTAGAAATAAAAATACAATGACTGAGTTTCATTTATAATTATGTAGCTGTTTTGAAGAAGCAGTCAAATAGGTACATTATTGACATATAATAGCTGGGCTAGAAAATAAACTTACTCTAGGTATAAAAAAAGGTTCTGCAGAAAATACAAAAAGCCATTCATCTAGAAAATGGAATAATAAACCCAACATGTCCTCACCTGAAAAAGTAAAATATTATATATTAATGTTTTATCACATTTTATCACAACAAAGTACCACAAGTACTGAAAAAGAAATCTTCAGTTACAGATTCAAATAAAAGTGAGCGAGTAAAATGTTTTTTTATGAACAAGATTATTTTACTTATATGGTAAAAATGCAAGCCACTAGACAAAAAAGTTAATAAATTAATGACAATGAAAGTAATGGTTCCTTACAGCATCACATTTACTTGTCATGGCACAGAATATCTGTTTTTACCACCTCATCCAAAGAATTCTCTTTATTTTGATTCTTAATGAAGCATTTAAAACACATCAGAAATTAACCAGATGAAGACATGATAGCCCATCTGAACATATGGAAAGAGGTACATGTATCACCTCAATCAATAATTACTAACATGTCAAGGACAAATTTATAATGAATGCGCACCAACCTTCAGCTTCTATTTCCTGTTCATCTGTCATTTCTACTGAGTTATAATCTGTAGTCATGTAACCAAACATGGCCATAGCACATTGCTCAAAGGACTCCTTCAAGGTATCTCCCCCTGGTTGGCTAATTAAGGAACTTTGCACTTTTTTCAGTTTATATAGTTTTTCTAATCAATTTGTAACATTAATCAAGTTTACAATTCGTTTCAGTAATAATTAGTGTGAGTTATTATCTATAATTGATGTAAATATAGAAGTACCTTAAGTTATTTGAGAATCCTGAAGTTGGGAATGGTTTCCTATATGAGTTAGTATATACACTTGTGTATAAATTAAAATGTGAAAAATTCTATTTCTGATATCATACAATGTTTAATACATGTAAATACAGACTAAATACTAGTGAATAGTTAATCTCATTTTAATGATCTTATCACCAATAATTCATTTTTAAACACTTGTTTATTTAATCAATTATTTCCAAAGTCTCTCTCTCTCTCTCTCTCTCTCTCTCTCTCTCTCTCTCTCTCTCTCTCAGTATTTTGGCATCTCTCCTGCATTTATTTTATTCTTTACTTGTTCTATATGTCGTTTCGCGGATGTATTTATTCCTTGCCAATACGGATTTTAGTATGGACTTGAATCATGTGACCAGCCTCGAATTTAGGGCATAACAAAAATGTCAACAATAATTGACTGCATGGTGATAGGAAAGGGTCGTAATTTTAACTATTTTAAATATATTTTCGAGCTTATACCTGTATCCGTATTGTTTTAAAAGGATACAGGAATGTAACCTAAAATATAAAAATATACATTGTGATACATTATTTGAGCAAAAATTGAACAATTTTTTTTTTCTTAAAAACTTAACTTTGGTACATGAAATGTTTTAAGGCTAGCATCAGTAAGGTGGAGTAGAGTAGCGTTTTATGCCTCATATGGTCTTATATGGCCTTAGTTATATTTGGTTTAAGAATTTTTAAAAGGTGGAGTAAATCAGAGTGCCCAGTCAAAAATGGAATGACAAACTAATCACAGACACATTACTGACTAGAGTCTTCTTTCAGTAGGATTGAAAACCAAGACAATTAGTCAGAATTTCCTTTAACCCTCATGGGTTTTTGAGACATTAAGAAAAACAACAAAGTGATTACATACACAATGATTATTTGTCTGTCAACTTATATTACATGTACAACTAACACCTAAACAACTTTAAACTTTAGGTGTATCAGCCATATTAAAAACATTTTGAATGCCGTTAGGTTTATAAACTATCAACCAATCAATTGACAAATCAAAATGTGTTAATAGTTGTCATGATCAAAGTCTGATAATTAACAAACCTAATGAACTGATAATTAAAACTATAGATATACTTACTGTACATCTGCTGTGTGGTCAAGATCTGCCAAAAAAAAAGTAAATAATATACTGAGTATTCTCATTCATAATCTTGAACTTAATTAAAATTGAAGCACAGAAACTCCTAATTAAATAATCTCCTTTATTATCCAACATCCCATTAAAATATATTTTTGGATATAGCAAAAGAGTGTTAGATAATAAAGGAGGTCATTTAATTATGAGCTCCTTTGCAATTGGTTAAAGACACTTTTGGCTGAAGATGAAAAAGATAAATAAATAAACGTGCTTCTGATTTGGAGAGATTTCCAAAAAGTGCTCAAAATTAAGTACATGCTTTTTGGTACATTAAAAGTGTATTAGCAAATAATATGAAGTCCACAACAGATAGATTTAAGATTTTAGTAGGTATGTTCTACCATAATGCACATGTATAGATTTGTGGGAGAATGAATTATTTTACTACTGTTTGTGTCACTGTGTATGTGACAGTGACTTTTGCTTAATTTTCATAGAAAATCCAATTAAATTGAAATAAGTTTGATATTTTTCACGTATACGTGTCTAATCATAACTTAAAATTGCTACATATGCACATCTGCAATTTTCATACACTTTTTTGTAGAAAGAAAACTGTTGTTGCTACAGGGATTTTACAATGAAAATTTGGCGATGTTTACACCAGAAGTGGTTTTTTTTTTTTTTTTTACCAAACTTTAATCAAAATAATTAGATTTTCTATGAAATTTAAACAATATTCACTATCAAAAATACAGTAACACAAACAGTAGTAATATAATTACATTACTACCCCGCCCTCGCATAAAAAATGGATAACATTAAAGGGTACCTGTAACGATTTTCAGTTTTGACATATTTTATTCTGAAATATGGCTGTAGCGAAAGATTCCATAAAATTTCATTCCATAATAAGGTAGATATCGGTAATTTTCTAATACATCTCTAGAAATCCAAATCAAAAAGGTCAATATCGAGGCTTCCCGTGTTGTGACGTCATACCAGTAACATACCTCCAAAGAATATTATTTACAAACTACTAAAATAAGTCAAATCCGAACTCGTAGTTTAACTTTCTATGATTATTTTACGAGAAAACTATTTAATAAAGTGGAATTTACATTCGTTAGACATGTACCAATGATTAAGATTATTATTAATCCTTTTGTTTATTAGATACATTCCTTAGATTTAGACCCACACCTGTAATCAATTAACAGGATGTAACTAATAATTTGCAAAATTGATTTGCCGGTTGATAAAGTTATCTTACGACCTGTAATATACAATAATATATTTACAGTTCGGGTAAAATGATTTTATTTGGTAAACGTTATTTAATTTGTCATATACAGTATAAAGATGTCACTCCTGAAAAAATGGATATTTCATTTTTAAATTTTAAAAATTAAGAAAAAGAAATTTTTTCCTTAGTTTTCATCTCAATTATAATAATAATAAAATATAACTTATAGGCAAAATTAAAAATTTACAGCCATAATAGTCTATTTAAAACATGTTTATTGATCTACTTACAGCTTTTCATTTTATAAGATTATAGTTTTCACTTTTCCTTGGGCATAAATTTAACTGTGATATTTTTAAATTCTTTATGTATATACAAATCCATTACATTACTATTACTATTATTAATATTATTATTATTATTATCTCAATTTTTTAAATGTGGTCTCATTCTAAAATCTGTGTCATTTCATTTTAAACAATTATATTTCGCATAAAATAATTTGAGATGGAATATCTTCTTGTTTTTTTTTCTTTTTTATTATCCTAGCATTAATTAACCATCGGACAGTTGAAATGAACTGTGTTAACAACTTAAATTGTGTGAACATCTTCCAGTTATCAAGAAAATGTGATGCCGTCAGACTACTTAAAAGTTTTCTACATCACGGACATTAAATTTCAACTGCCAATAAAAATTGCACAAAAGAGCATAGGCGATTCGATTTTTATGTATTGATTTTTAGCCGGTACCAGTGCCATGTGCTGATTTTGAATTTCTATTAAAATAATGCATTCAAAATCAGCACATGACAACTTGTCATACATAAGTTGTCATGTGCTGATTTTGAATGCTTTAACGGAAATTCAAAATCAGCACATGACATCACAGTAAAATCCATAATATTCATCTGGTAGTCTGTCCAGTCCGACTTGATATTTAATTCATTTTAAAATGTCGATGATGAAATTAAATTTTCGTGTAGTAGACAAGTTAAAACTAATCGTATATTTTTATTATAGCTATGCAACCAATCGCAATTCTTCAGTCTGTCCAGTCCGACTTTATATAATAATTTATTTTTTTTTAAAAAGTCAAAGATATAATCAATTTTCGTGTTATTGACAAGTTAACACTCGTCACGTATTTTTCAACAGCTATGCAACCAACTGCAGTCTTGAGTAGGTCAGGACTCGACTCAATATGTTTATCAGATTCGTCCGTTTCTTGTTTCAATAAATAACGGCTATTTCTCCAAATTCATCACTTATAAGATTGTCTACATCTTCCCCAAATAATGACAAACTATTTGACATAAATAGGTACATGTCATAGTTGTTACTTTCTTCTACATACATCAATATACCATCATTGTTACTACTGTCTATTATATAAGATACTGCTTCTAATACTGCAATGACGTCACACCTTTATAACTCAAAAGGTGTTTCACTTTACGATCAAGGGAAAGTTAAAAAATGTCGATTTCAAACCGCTATAACTTTTTTATTTTGTCACCAATTTTGACACGGTTTTCAATATTGTGATATTGAAATAATATATAAAACAATTATGATAAAAAAAATTTTGGTTACAGGTACAATTTAAGCGCCCTCCCTAAATGTATTGCTAAGTTGAAAATAAACAGGAAATCAACAAGACATAATTTCTCCCGTTTACTCCTGTCTAACACGTATTAGTGAACAGTATCATACATATGCAAACATATTTTCGCCATGAAATCGTTAAAAATCATCCTAGAGTCATATTTTTTTACAATTTGTTTTTTTAAACCATCTAATGAACCTACCGTAGGCAAAATATTTCAATTAACCTTTCTTTAATTTCTCCCGTTTACTTTTTACACCTACCGCGAGGGCGAGAGAGAGAGAGAGAGAGAGAGAGAGAGAGAGAGAGAGAGAGAGAGAGAGAGATTTTCTTGTGATGTTATGTTTTACGTACATTCATACTTTGTAGGTGGTAATTCACCTTCGTAAACTTCTTGTTGGCACGCCATGCTGGTTAAATGTGTATATTCACAATCGATTAGACGTTTACAATATTTCACCACTCAGTGCAAGAGAAAGCACCTGTGTGTTTGGGATTTTCCGGCATAGAGGGCGCTGTAAAAGATTTAGCCAATCCAAGCATTGGTTACGAAAAATGTTTCAAAATGGCTACAAGTGTGGATGAATCTCTTTTGGAAGAATTTGATGTTTATGAGTCGCAGATTATACGATTACAGGTGTGTAATTTGTATCTTGATAATGTAAACTGACCATGTGGCTGCTTAAAATTTGCTGTGAACTTTTTTTCTTTTTTCATTTGCAATAATTTTTATTGTTCAGTTCATGGCAGTCAGAATTTCATTGACCCTAACACACTACAGTTGTTTAATCGGTTCCGAATAGGTAATTGTAGCGTCGCTGCTACTGATTTTACTTCAAAGCAAAGGCAATACAGTTTGTGTGATTGAGTTCACAAATGTCGATTGATTATGTCCAGGCTATGATTGTTATGGATGCTACGTCAAATCAGTTAAGATAGGCTTTACAGTTTCAGAAGCCGATACAAAATTAAAAGTGACACTTGATAAATACATAAACGTATTTTCAATCGAGGTTGGAAAACTTAAAGGAATCAAAGCACGTTTAGTACTGGAAGATAATACACAGCCTAAGATTATTAAAGCTCTCACACTGTTCCATACGTGTTGCATGGTAAGATTGAGAATGAGTTGAATCGTCTTCAACATGATGGTATTATTGAACCTGTTGCACACAGTCGTTGGGCTACACCCATTGTTAAGAATATTGGTGATATTCACAGGGATTTACGGGATGAAGAAATCCTGCGTTTTTGACCCCAAAAAATTATGTAGGACTCTTGAAAAGTTTTAATGTGCATCCCTAGGGATGTAACTCATTCCATTCAGTTCTGTCTTTAATTACTCTTAAGAAAAACTTAAAAATATTCCAATTGGTGATCACTCACTTAATACTGAAAAGCGAGAAAAGTTACAAACTCCAGTTAATACCGCCTATGGGGGGGTTATACCGCCTATGGGGGGGGGGGGGGGGGGGGTTTACAATTGAACTGACCTCATTTTACTTTGATTTGTTTATATGTTACCATAGATAAGTTTGTCAGAAGAACAAAAGTAACCAAAAGTAAAAGTTACTAAAACTGCTGATGAGGAAGTAGAGGCCACTACTACCAAAGAACAACAAAGTGCTTCAAGTACCAGGGGTCACGCTGACTTCAATTTTTTTTTCTCCAAAATTTTCGCCAGAATTATTTTTTGTTCGCCAAATACAATTTGTATGGGCCAAAGGTATTTTCTGGTCTAATTGTAATTTCTGGCGAAAATTTAATAGAAATAAATTGGCTTATAAAATGCATGTCTGATGACATGAAGAACAACAACAGTTTTCTTGTTTTATTTCTTTTATTCATAAAATAAATCACTAATAAGTAATAAGTAAACTGTAAACAAAACCGTCAAAAGCACAAATTTAATTTTTACTACTTTCAAAGATCTACCGCCGATAATTGATAATCTCAATACAATTTAGCAATTACCTGTGATTATCCGTAAATGCGGCTTGGTAATCACTCGCTTACATCAGTAATGAATCTCGTTAAATGATAAATCCACCTGTAATTAACACCTTCACACGTGGAATTTTGTTTAATCAACATCATCTACATGGCTTCGGTGACCCAATTTAACACTCATTCGGAACTCTCTAGATCTATGCTTTGATAAAACACGTAGACAGAGACAGAAACCTGTTGCTTTAACGACTATCTGCTCATGTTCGTGAAGCGTAGTGAACCTGTTAATGCAAACATTTTTTTCGCAATGACTTTCGCCGATGTTTATTTTTTATCGCCAAATTTTTTTTTTTTTCTCATTTTCGAAAAAAGCGAACGGCAGCGTGAACCCTGAAGTACTTATATTAATAAAAAATCAAGAAGTTTTAAACAAGAATGGTTGACCCGTTACACATGGCTTCATGTTAACGTTCCAGACAATGGCATGCTGTGTGACATTTGTATCAGTGCTAAATGTTTGGAAAACCCCTTTACGTCAAAAGATGGGTGTTTTAATTTTCAAAATTCTACACTTACTAGGCACCAAGAGTCGAAAGGTCACATTGAGTCAATAAAAAACTTTGAAAATGCGAAATGATCTAGACAGAGCCCGCTCCAAAATGGATGAAAAAGCCAGTTACGATCTTGAGTGTAAAACACAAGAGATGATCAGACAATTGAGAACTGTAGACTTTATGGGGATGGAATATTGCTCAAATTATCACAATACTTTTCATTCAGTGTACAAGTTTTACAGTGAATCATCTGTATGATAAGTTGAGGGAACTACAAAATATGTTGCAGGGTAAAACAAAACAGGTAACAGAACCATGATCAGTCAGGTGGTTGTCTGTTGAATCTACTGTGAAAATGAAATTTGAGTGTTACTGTCCAATTATCATGTCACTAGACAATGACAAAAGTCCAAAAGCAATTGGCCTTTTCAAATTTATTGCCAACAGCCTCTTTTTTTACTTATGACAGCTTTGTTGATTGATATTCTAACTGTTATAGGTGTTCTATCTGTTACCTTTCAAAAAGATGCTGTCAATTTCTTACATCAGACACAGTGTTAGTTCCACAATAGATACTCTTAGTGACACGAAAACTGCTCGAATAAAGTAAATGAAGTGCTGAACATTTTGGGAAACGTAGCCCCTGGAACTGGAATAAAGTCCAAGTATGATGAGGTTGATATAACTGACAATGAACAGTTGAGAATTCGTTTTAACACTATCAGAAATACATACATCTGTAGGCTTATAGATAATATGAATGGCAGGTTCCCTACTAATATTTTGAATGCTTTGATCTGATATTAAATCCGTCTAGATATCCCTCTGCAAATCAGCTGACCAACTATGGCACTGATTATCTTTCAACTTTGTGTACTTTTTATAGTAATATTATCAACAGGGATAGAGCAACTGCTCATTTTTTGCAGTTTAAACATTTTGTAAAATCGTATATGTAGCTCTCTAACATTTGAAAAATTTTTGAAAATTCTTATATAAATGATTTTAATTATCAATTCCCTGACTTTTCTATGTTGGCAAAATTTTCCCTTGTCATTCCTGTCTTAAGTGCCCCATGTGAGAGGGGATTTAGTGTCCAGAACAGTATCAAAACCAAGGTCAGAAACAGACTGAATCCAGTAAAACTGAACAGACTCATGTTCATTAAACTTGTAGTTCTGATTTAAAGGACTTTGATTTTGTAAAAGTTGTAAGAATTTTTGACACCATTAAAGGGCGTAATCAGTAACACAATCAGTCAATATTTTCAATTTTGCAATATTGTAACGGTAATTATATTGTATTAATAATTTTTCATTTAAAAAGAGTCACATGATTATTCTGATGACTGTGTTTACATTAGGTTTACAAATTACATGTACTTAATTGTAAAATTTTCTGGGAATTAAAATTTAAGTTCTTTGAATGTGACAATTTCTGTTTGATTGGTTATCTAAATAATAAAACAAAACAAAATTGATATTCAATTTCATGGTTTTTATTTTATATGATTTAATCAATTTCAATTATACTGTGAACTAACACATACACCACTTTACTGTAAGTCCTGCAAAAAACTTGAATTTCACAAGTTTTTAGGGGACTGCCAAAATTTTATATGGACTCCTTGAATTCAAATTAGGGAGTCCCAAGGACTTCAAAAATCCACAAGTTATGTAAATCCCTGTATTCATATATATGTGTTGATTATCGTATGGACAGTCAACAAGGTTATGCAAGTTGATAAATACCCTTTTCCAAAAATTGAGAATATATTTGCGAACTTATCAGGTGGTCAGAAATTCTGGAAGATAGACCCTAAACATGCATATCATCAGATGGAGTTAGATGACGCATCCAAAGACTTACTAGTGATCAATACTCATAAAGGGTTGTACCGTTACAACAGACTCCTGTTTGGTGTGGCGTCTTTTCCAGCCATATGGCAATGTGCCATTGATCAGGTTTACAAAACATCCTGTTTACCCAGTGTATTTTTGTTGATATTATAATTACATTGAGAACCAATGCGGTGCATTTGAAGAACCTTGAGACCAATCTCAAACGTCTAAGTGCATATGATTTGAGAGTTAATCTCAATAAATGTGAGTTTTTCAAAGATAAAGTTAGTTACTGTGGACCTGATATTGATAGTCAGGGAATACACAATTTGCGTGAAAAGATTGATGCAGTAAACAGAGCCCCAAGACCAGAAAATGTATCACAGTTAAAGTCGTTCATGGGTCTTGTCAACTATTATCATCATTTGGTCCGAATATGTCCGCTGTAGTTGGACCATTAAATGAACTGGTAAGTGCAGATGTTGAATGGAAGTGGACTGAACAACAGGAAATAGCATTTAACAAAGTAAAGGAAATTATTACCTCAGATAAAGTATTGTGTCATTATGACCCGCCGTGTCCGATCAAGTTAGCCTGTGATGCTTCACAGTATGGTATCGGATGTGTGTTTATCACATACATTCCTGGATGGAACAGAACGACCAATTGTGTTTGCGTCTAGAACCCTTAAGAAGGCAGAGAAAGGGTACTCACAAATTGTCAAGAAAGCACTCTCATTGGTGTATGGAGATAAGAAGTTCAATACCTACTTATATGGACCGCGATTTACTCTTGTTACAAATCATAAACCATTAATTAGCATTTTTAGTCCATCTTAAGTGTTACCTACGATGACTGCTGCACGTTTGCAGAGATATGCAATCTTCTTTTCTAGTCATACATTGAGTTTAGAGGTACGTAACAAACAACATTGAAATGCTGATGAATTTTCGCATTCTCAACTTAAGATTGACAGTTGTGATGATAGTGGTGATGTGGTAGACATGTTCTATAATTCACATTTCGAACACTTTCCACTGAGATGTGACAAGATTTGATATGAAACGCGACGTGACTTGATGCTATTTCAAGTTCTTGATTGTGTCTTGACAGGAAACTGTAAATATCAAAGATGTTGCCCCAAGCAGTGGTCTTAGACATTATGTTAGTCGCAAAAATGAGTTAAGTGCCCATCAAGTATGTCTAATATGGGGCAACAGAGTTATTGTTTCTAAAAGTTTGCACAAGAATATAGGAAGAATTACATTCAGGACACTTAGGTACTGTAAAAATGAAGAATCATGCCCACTCTTATTTTTGATAGCCAAAGTTGGAAGAACATATTGAGTCACTAAGCTAGAACAGAGACAGGCTCCAGCAGGTCCTGTTCACCCTTGGAAATGGCCAGGTATTCCGTGGTACCGTCTTCATATAGACTTTGTGGGACCATTTCAGAAGATTTTATTTGATTGTTATTGGTGTGTACTCTAAGTGGTCCAAAGTTTTTGAGATAAAGTCTACTACTTCACATGCCACAATTCAGGTACTTAATACACTTTTCGCCAGACAAGGTGTACCACTTTATACAACTGGCCACTAACACAAGTTAGACTGTAATGACAATGACAGTTAATGTAGAATATACATAATAGTATTCTTAGGACACTTTATCTTGACTTTCACAATTAAAGGGGGGAGGTATGTAGTGCAACCATTTCTAGATCATATCCGTTTACCATTTTATGTTTTAGTTTAGCCTAGCATTGGAATACATTTGTCGTCTGCTTGTAGTTAATAAATAGGTCTCAAAATGGATGCACATGTTTGTTTACCATTTCAAAAATGCAACAATGTTTGGATTATTCGGAACTGGTAAAACTTTGGAACTGACAAAACAACTGTATGTCTGACAGGTGTGTGTAGGATCAGAATAATTTCTTTATAAAAATCCCGGGTTTTCTGATACCAGTTTGTGTCGGAAGGGACACAGCCTCATTTTGCTTCAGACCAAAAACAACCTCAATGGATAGGTAAATGATTTTCTTTCCAAAATATTTGAATTGGATAGTTTTGAGAGGTCACATAGTCTTGTTTTGAAGATGGAAGACAATTAAGACAAACATCAACATTGAAGAAATGGATCCAAATCTCAAGCCATCTTGATATATATATATATATATATATATATATATATATATATATATATATATATATAAACAAATCATTGACCTATTGATTAATCTTAGTGACTTTTTTACAGTTCAGCTAATATTTTCAGTTTGAAGTGAAATGAGATGGTGCCCCTTCTGACACCAGTTGTATTGAAAAATCCAGTGTCTTTTATATATGTAGAAATTGTTCTGACCCTACAAACAGCCATCAGACATAAAGTATGTTAGGGCCAGAAGAAATTTGGACTAAGCTCAGAGATGCATGATGCAATGAAGAAGCACAGGGGCTTGTATACAATGATATCCTTATGACACCAAACTATGTTGTAGAATCAAGTTCATATCAGTTTGTTTACACTGTATATCTTTTATAGGAAGTACATCACTGTCAGGGCTCCACAAATGCCAGTATGGTCAATTGGCAGTCAGTAAATGGTACATCAAAGTGTGGCTTAATTGAAACATCTTGTCATGAACCAAAAAATCCATAGGCTTTAACTTTAAATATCTCATTAAGACATAAACCTTAACCAAGTTTGCCAGGCTGCTTCACTGGCCCTCAAGACCCTCACTGTTGACATAAACAGTAAAACCATCTTTGCATCATCTGAGGAATCTAGAGGTTTTGAAACTTCATATGTAGCATCATGACATTAAGCTCTGGCATGTTTGTGAAGTTGGTTGATCTGGATTGCCATTCAAGGTCACTGTGACCTCAAGTAGTGAAACCTTTAAACAGTTACAACTTACAAATCAAAATACCTTTAGAGTTGAAACTTCATTTATATTATCATTTATAATATTATGAAGTGGTACCAGTTTGCAAAACAGGTTGACATTTATCGTAAATTATGGTCAGTTACATGATTAAGTAAAACTTTTGAACATATTTCATAAACCAAAATACATTGCATTGGTTTGACATTCTTTTCAAGGATAGAAGTATACTTAGATAATGAAACTTGGATAAGAAATGTAGTGTTGATTGTGACTATAGACTCTGGATAGATTTTAACTAACTTTCACTTAATGCTTGGCTTTTTTTTTAAAATTTTAGGCACTTATTAGAGGAAGGCTTGTAAGGAAATGGATAAAACAAATTAAACAAGATTACGTAGAAGTATTTAGAGAGATAGAACAGAGTGATAGAAATACAGTCATATGGCCATATTACTCTCTTTGTTATCCATTGATTCAGAAAACAAGAAAACAGGTTACTTCAGACTTCAGAAGTAATCCAACATCCAGAAGGAGTAGCACAAGTTCACCTAGAGATGGTTCCACAGTTAACATGTCTTATGAAAAAGAAAATCAGGTGAAATTTTGTAAGAATGATGAGACTGTAGCTAAACAAAAGGACGTTAATAGAATTATTGCTGGATGCAGAAATTGTTTTCCAAGATCAGAGCTGTCAGAGAGACCAGGTTTTAATTCTAAATTACAAGATCAAACATCTCAAAAGACAAAACAAACTGAACATGAAAAACATTCTGAAAGTTCTTGTAGATGTTCTGATGTTGAGAAAGTACAAGATCTAGAAATCCAAAATGTATTCCCTGTCTCAGCAGAAAAAATGAAACCTCCTTTGATTAAAAATGTAGAAGTTAAAAGCAGATCTGAGATTTATCTGCAGAATTAACATCTGTGAATAAGAAAGTTGTGACAGAAGAAACACAAGATGTAAATTATCCCACAATGCAAAGTAACTTCAAAAGTGAAATAAATAGAGATTTTGTTTTATGCTCTGTAGAAACACAAACTAGTTTAATAGAAACTGTAGATTTGGTATCAGAGGAAACTAAAGTAAGTCAATTAGGAAATGAGGAGGAAAACCAGATGCTGAAATCAAAAGTAGATTTATCACGTCCAATAGAGAGTATGGACAATATGGGCCAAGCCTTAACAGTATCTGATACGAAAAATAAAATTATTCTACAAGAATCTGTAACAGATGACAATATTTTACATAAAAAAGAAAATGATTTCCAAAAACATAACATGTCTAGACTTGAGGAAGGAGAACAAATGTTGGAATCTGGGAATGTACAGAAAACTAAACAATTGCATGATGTACGAGAGAATGAAAGAAATTCAGACTACACAACTTGCATGCCAAAAAAGTCAGAATTATCATCATTAACTAATGTTACATCTGTCTGGGACAGTGTGTCATCATACCAAGGTGAGTTAAGAATCATCATCATTTACTAATGTTACTTCTGTCTGGGACATAGGTGAGTTATTGTTCATTTTAAGTAAATTTTACATATATTAAGATTCCACCTATGTAAGTTGTTTTTCCCCTTAGGTAACATGAGACTTCTGACAAAGGTTTCCTCTCAAGGAAGCAGTCAGTGGCACTAATTTCTAAGTGTTGTATGCTTGGCAGAAGAAAAACAGTCACTTAACCATTTTCATGTCTTAAGTCTGTCTGACCAAAATATCCCAGTTTTAAGTTAACATTCAATCAACTAGGCAACTGAAGTTGTCATCACATTGATAAATATTTATTCAACTTAATTTAGAGCTTACTTAGCAGTAAATAATGTTTCTGCCTCTGTAGAGCAGTGAACCATTTTCTGACTAATATGGATAACTAAATGAGAGATATTGTCCTGACTAACTGAATAGAGGGAAGGGCTGTCTATCTCTATGTACCTATGTCTCAGTAGCACCATTTCATTGATATTTTACTGTTCCTTGTATACATTACACATATACTAACAGTTTTACTACATTTATAACATTGCACTTGTTTAATGTTACATGTTCTATCTGATGATATATATAATTGACTATTGCTAAGTTTATTTTAGTTTGCAACTGTAACACGATATATTTTATTTTAGATATTACAAGTGAAATATCAGAACAGATATATCCAAGTGACAGAGAAAGTCTTCAGGAAATGAGGAAGAACATTGCTATGGAATTATTATGGGTACAACAAGCTATCAATAGTAGAAAAAATGTAAGTGCAAATTACTAAGGATAATAAGGATTAAATCAAAATTTTAATTTAGAATAGAGGTTTTATAATGAATTTGATATTCAGAGCTGTCCCACCCATTGTGTACGGTCCAGAGCCCATAAGGATCCAATAAGGATTGTTTCATGCAATTTTGAAAAAAAATAAATCAATAATGGCGAAACTAGAAATGTAAAAGTTTGCTCTTTTGTACTTTTGTACTTAATTTTGAAATATAGAAAAATTTGCCAAAATATTTGGAAAGAATTAAGGTTTTGAATAAGGAATTAGTCTTGTTTCAAATTTTTCTTTCATTGCAGTAAAACGTATGTAAAAGTTAATAATGACAAATATGGTCTTTATAAACGGATAAATATAAAGTAAGAAAATTGAAGTAAGAGTAAAATAAAGCATACTTACAATGTTAAAGGTTGTATAAGTTGAGTTTTTATACAATCATCTTAATCAAAACTGATGTCAAAAGAATTTTAAAAACTGTTAACTTTAAGGCCAATTCAACTTAATTGGTAGATTCTCATTTCCGCCCACGCCACCGAAAATGTGCCGCCCTAAGTCATTTTATTTTCGTTTAAAAACCGAAAGTACAAGGTTGAAATCAAAAGTAGCATGTTACGGATAGAGAATGGTTTTCTTAATTTTGCATCTCGCCAGTGGTCCGAAAGAGTTACAGGCATGGTATGGGGCAAATATAGCAGACACTCAACATTGGAGGTGTACAATAATTTAATAAGTGGTGATATAGACAAAGAGGGCCCTATTGCTGATGTAGATATCAACCATGTGAGAGTGCTAGTTTTCGTATAAAATAAAAAGTAAAACCCTCCCACCTGTCCCAAAATTTTTGTCAACCTGGATGAGAATCTAGTATTTAAATTGACAAAAAATTAATCTTTTAAAATGAAGAATTGACTGGGACATTATTACACATATCTATATATAGACAGATTTTGGACTTAACAATTAGAAAATAATTTATATATATATATATATATATATATAAATTTATGATGGATACATTATTAGAAACTGGTTGTTATAGACTATTCTTTATAAAAAGAAGATTTTTGCAAGTTTTACAGATCATTCTGTATGGATGTTATTAACCAAGATAATTATTATATTTAAGAGATTGATTTTAAAGTGTTTTTAGTCTGTAATCACTTAAAAACTCATATTTTCCTACCATTTGACAAAAAAGTTGTTTTCCATGGAAAAAGAGAAAGAAATCTAATAGTATGTAACATCTAAACAAAGAATTTAAAATTTCAGATTTTTTATTTCTTATGGCAGAGTCTAAAGTTTTCCACAATCTGAATTTCTAAGTAATCAGTTTAATTGATATCAGAGAAAACCAGAAAAGTCTTTCTTAACTTAACACAGTCAAACCTGTAAGAACCAAACCCCGAGAAAACCAAATCCCTAAGAAAACCAAACCCCAAGAATACCAAACCCTGAAAAAACCAAAAAATCTGTGTAAGCTGGGCCACTGTGAAAACTGAACTTTGGATTAGCCAAATCTTGCTTTATCCAAAGTAATGTTGAAACTGTGAAAAATAACTTAGTAACATAACACCTGAAAGAGCCGAATTAATATGGAAACTGAAAAACCAAACTACTGAGTAAACTGAAAACCTTTCTAAATACAACTACAATAGAACTTGTAAAAAAAATTAAACTCTTGGTAAATCAAAAATATTAAATGAATTTAGCTTGAATGGAATCTATGTGGAAACCAAACCCTGGAATAACCAATAGTATTTCTAAATTGAACTACAGTGGAACCTGTGAAAACCAAACCCTGGGTAAACTAGACTTCATGTATTTTATAAAATACATATCAATATTTATTAAATAAACCTGTCTAAACTATTAAAATGAATGTTCTGTCTGGACTGGTTCTTCTTAATTAAAATCATCAAACTCTATAGTATATAGCCACAGATTAAAGCAGCAATAAGTTTACCTATTATTGAAAAAATTAAGTTTTTCTAAAAATATTTTTTTATCAATATAAATTGGTTGTTATTACGATCTGTGGGATTCATTTTTTTAAGTTTACTCTCATAGACGAATAATAAATGGAAATCCTAAAAGCTTGGGGCAACTCAATAAAATGTTTTTAATCAATTTGAAGCATGCATGGAAGTTCTACATGTATGCAAAAAGTGGCATCGACAGAAAGAAAATGTGTTAGTGCAAGAGCCATTACAGATTCTGCAAAGAAGAACAGTGGCCAACTGTGACAACTTGACCCCAAGGATTCAAATTGCCCAGGCTCAGATAGAAAAATGACTGTTAAAACAGCAGTTTGGCTTGAATGTGCACTACATTTTTTTCCTTCATGAGAAATATGACCTTAGAAATACAAGAATTTCTAGGTACTAGAAAAAATAGTGTGATTAGCTTAGCAACAAACAGTGTCATTAAACAGTGTGTGTTTTCTGATTTAGAATTCAGGAACAAATTCATATCTGGATACAAATTGAAAATTTAAAAAAAATGAAATTTTTCAAACGGGACCCTTTAATCTAAATGTTTCAAACAGGACCCTATAATCTAAATGTTTCAAACAGGACCCTATAATCTAAATGTTTCAAACAGGACCCTATAAACTAAATTTTTCAAACAGGACCCTATAAACTAAACACTTCAAACAGGACCCTATAAACTAGATGCTTCAAACAGGACCCTATAAACTAAATGCTTCAAACAGGACCCTATAAACTAAATGCTTCAAACAGGCCAACAGGACCCTATTATCTAAATGCTTCAAACAGGACCCTATAATCTAAATGCTTCAAACAGGACCCTTTAATCTAAATGCTTCAAACAGGACCCTATAATCTAAATGTTTCAAACAGGACCCTATAAACTAAATGCTTCAAACAGGACCCCTTTAATCTAAATGCTTCAAACAGGACCCTATAATCTAAATGTTTCAAACAGGACCCTATAATCTAAATGCTTCAAACAGGACCCTATAAACTAAATGCTTCAAACAGGACCCTATAATCTAAATGCTTCAAACAGGACCCTATAATCTAAATGCTTCAAACAGGACCCTATAATCTAAATGCTTCAAACAGGACCCTATAAACTAAATGCTTCAACAGGACCCTATAATCTAAATGTTTCAAACAGGACCCTATAATCTAAATGCTTCAACAGGACTCTATAATCTAAATGCTTCAAACAGGACCCTATAATCTAAATGCTTCAACAGGACTCTATAATCTAAATGCTTCAAACAGGACCCTATAATCTAAATGCTTCAAACAGGACCCTATAATCTAAATGCTTAAACAGGACCCTATAATCTAAATGCTTCAACAGGACTCTATAATCTAAATGCTTCAAACAGGACCCTATAATCTAAATGCTTCAACAGGACTCTATAATCTAAATGCTTCAAACAGGACAAACAGTACCCTTTAATCTAAATGCTTCAAACAGGACCCTATAAACTAAATGCTTCAACAGGACCCAATAATCTAAATGCTTCAAACAGGACCCTATAAACTAAATGCTTCAACAGGACCCTATAAACTAAATGCTTCAAACAGGACCCTTTAATCTAAATGCTTCAACAGGACCCTATAATCTAAATGCTTCAAACAGGACCCTATAATCTAAATGCTTCAAACAGGACCCTATAATCTGAATGCTTCAAACAGGACTCTATAATCTAAATGCTTCAACAGGACCCTATAATCTGAATGCTTCAAACAGGACCCTATAAACTAAATGCTTCAACAGGACCCTATAAACTAAATGCTTCAAACAGGACCCTATAATCTAAATGCTTCAACAGGACCCTATAATCTAAATGCTTCAAACAGGACCCTATAAACTAAATGCTTCAAACAGGACCCTATAATCTGAATGTTTCAAACAGGACCCTATAAACTAAATGCTTCAAACAGGACCCTATAATTTAAATGTTTTGTAATTTTTTATTAATTTTATTAATTAACAAACATTTTTTTCTCTGTTTCAGTATTTGCGATTAAAAAAGGACATGGATTTAACGAACACAGCAGCAACACGATCATGACAAAACGAAGACTAGGACATTGTTATATTTTTTATTAACAGTATTAGTTCTAGAATAAACCTAATATATAATACTTTCAGATATTTTTGAGAATTTGTTATTATGAAAAAATCATAAGCCTGTTAACTGGTGTTAAAGGCCACCTGTCTAGGGCACATTGACCAAACTGATGTGATAGTAAAATATACAGTAGAACTTCGATAACTCGAAGTTCATGGGACTTGGGGATGACTTCGAGTTATCGGGGTGTTTGAGTTATCAAAGTTGAAGGATGACGTCATCTTGTTATATGTTTTCCACTTCAGAAATCCTTGATGTTGTTAACAGTTACAGTATTTTAATGCAATAGGGGTAAAACTAAATTCTTCCCGATACTTTCAAAATAAAAATAATAATCAATCTATTAAAGAATTGATGTCGATGGCAAAAGCATGTAAAATGTGTTCTTTTATTTTAAAACACATTTGTCAGCTTGGAGAAAACGTACTATCCTTGGACACTACAAGCAGTCCATGGACATCAGAGTAACAAGGCAATTTTATCATTTTGAAATGTCATTAATTTTGTCATTTAAGAACAAGATTCAGAAAGCAAGTAGTATATTAGGTGCTTCCATAAAAATCTCTATCATTGAACTTAGTAATTTGTGTTTGTATGTGCAGTAGTTATTGTAATATTTTAAGTAGGGATGACATATTTTATATATTTATGAATAAAATCCTAATCTAAAAACACATCAACATGATTGAAAGAACTTAATTTACTATTAGTGCACTTTAAAGAAGTTTATTTACTAGTGGCATCATCCATTTTGAAAAAAAATTAAACCCCTTTTATTACTGGATACCATTTTTGTCATAATGGGGACATTAAGATGGATTTGTCTGTCTGTCTGTCTGTCATTCCGTCCATCACATTTGGTTTCTGTACAATAACTTCAGTTACAATGAAAGGTTTTTAATGAAACTTGGTATTGAATTAGCTTATGACGAGAGTTCACTTGGGATTGATTTTCGGGTCACTTGGCCAAAGGTCAAGGTTACTGTGACTATTAATAGAAAATCGGTTTCTGGTCATTTAAAGGTTAACTGTTCAAGATTTTTTAATGAAACTTGGCACAGAGGTAGCTTATGACAAGAGCTCACTTGGGATCGATTTGTGGGTAACTAGGCCAAAGGTCAAGGTCACTGACTATAGAAAATCAGTTTCCAGTCATTTAAAAGTTAACCGATCAAGATTTTTTAATGAAACTTGGCACAGAGGTAGCTTATGACAAGAGCTCACTTGGGATTGATTTTTGAGTCACTAGGCCAAAGGTCAAGTCTCACTGTGACTTTAAATAGAAAATCGATTTCTGGTCATTTAAAGGTAAACTGTTCAAGATTTTTATATGAAACTTCGCACAGAGGTAGCTTATGACAAGAGCTCGCTTGGGATTGATTTTTGGGTCACTAGGCCAAAGGTCAAGTCTCACTGTGACTTTAAATAGAAAATCGGTTTCTGGTCATTTAAAGGTTAACCGTTCAAGATTTTTTATGAAACTTGGCACAGAGGTAGCTTATGACAAGAGCTCGCTTGGGATTGATTTTTGGGTCACTAGGCCAAAGGTCAAGTCTCACTGTGACTTTAAATAGAAAATCGGTTTCTGGTCATTTAAAGGTTAACCGTTCAAGATTTTTTATGAAACTTGGCACAGAGGTAGCTTATGACAAGAGCTTGCTTGGGATTGATTTTCTTGTCACTAAGTCAAAGGTCAAGGTAACTGTGACTTTAAATAGAAAATCGGTTTCCTGTCATTTAAAAGTTCAAGATTTTTGTCCCCCGCCTTCAGCAAAGGGAGACAAACAAACTATATACCATAGTTCCAATTTCCCTCTTTGCATTTTATGCTAGGACTGTCCGTATTACCCCTCATATATCATTACAATTACAGAAGTCTATTACATTTGAAAGAGGGGACATAAATTCTATGAATTTGCTTGTTTGACTATATTTAGCTTCAGTGCTACTAAGCCATGAATAATAATGTTTTATGATCAGTGGTCTAGATTTTTTTTCTGTTACCTTCTTGTGTTTTTGTGTTTACTTTTGTTTTTATTCATTTATTAGCTCACCTAGCAAAGACAGGGTGAGCTTATGGTATGATAAAGCATGCATGCGTGTGTGTGCCCATGCATCCGTAAACTTTAATCTTCTCCTGTGAAACTTATTGGAATGAAATTTAGTTTGGAAGGTCCTGAGTAACTATAGATTAAAAATTGTCATGTCAGCCCTAAATCTAAGATGGCTGCCTTTACCATAAATAACAAAAACCTGTAAATGGCCATTACGGGTTCATTTATGTACAAATTTTGTTGAAATTTGAAACATAGCAAAATAGATGTCGGGGGATAAAACACATGTAACAGGGTTTTTTCTGTACAATTTTTCGTTTGCGCAATAATTATGTTAATATGCGTCAGGTCTATTTTAAGCCTAAATCTTTGAAAATCTTCTCGGAAAGTACATGGCCAATTGAAAGAAATTGATTGTGGAAGGTTCTTGATGGAATTGATTAAAAACTGTATCCAACATGTCTGTCCTAAATCCAAGATGGCTTCGGTTACTATCAATAGCAAAAACCTATAAATGGCCATTGCAAGTTAATTTATGTACTGATATTGGTTAAATTTGAAGCATAGAAAATAGATGTCGGGGGATAAAACATACATAACAGGTTTTTTGCAATAATTACGTAATATGCAAACAAGGTCTGAAAATCTTCCCTGAAAGTACATGGCCAATTGAAAGGAAATTGAGTGTGGAAGTTCCATGGGCGCTATAGATTAAAAATTGTATACAACATGTTTTTCTGAAATCCAAGATGGCTGCCTGTTACTAAAAATGGCAAAAATATATAAAATGGTCAATACAGGTTCATTTATTTACTGATGTTTTAAAAATTTGACACAGAGAAAAAAGATTTTAAGGGATTGAAAAAATATGTAGCTAGTTTTTCTGTACAGTTGTGTATTTGATCAATGATTTTGAATATGCAAATAAGGTCTATTTTTAGCCTTTTTTTTTTTTTTTTTTTTTTTTTTTTTTTTTTTTTTTTTTGAAAATCTTTTTCTTTGAAAAGTGCATGGCCATTTGAAAGGAAATTTATGATAGATATTGCTTGAAATAATAGAAAATAAGGATTTTGCTTGTGAGTTTTGTTTATGTTTTACTGATTGGATATATTTTAAAAAGAAAATGCAAAAATAAAATAAGGGTGTTCCAGGTGAGTGAAACAGGCCCTCTTGGGCCTGTTGTTTTTTATACAATCATCAACTTGTTTTTCTTTACATAATATTTCTATTGCTGAACTGGCAAGGCTAGAGGGCATCTAGTTGTCCTAAGTAGAATGCATTTAGATGTACTGAATATTTTTTGTGATTGGCTAAATTATCATCTATCAAACTAGAGATGTAAAGGTTTAATTCAAACAATAAATAAGATTTCTGATTTATCATATAATTTTGGAACCTTTAAATCTAGCCCAAAATTTTTATACCTTCACATGGGACAGAATATCACAAATTCTGTGTTTTTGTACTGCAAAAAAGTTTTAAAGTTAAAGAAACTTTCATACAGGCCCTCATATTAAGACATTTTTACCTCATTCTCTTCCGACATGCTTCAAACACCTGTAACAGATAATGACATTTCCGTTGTCGGAAATCATTCTTTCCTGTGTTTGTTGACGTTGTCTTATTTTTCGTTATAGAATCAGTTTTCGATAAAGAATCACGTGATCAGAGTTCTAAAATAAGATCTTTGGTAGATCATACTTGCAGTAGGTTTCCCACTATTTTTCAACCCAAGTACAGGTTTTATGAAACTTAATGTATCTTTAACACTTCTCAGGAAGTAAGAACTTAAATGTTTGCCTGCAGCCATTCATGTGTAATTGTGAATATGTCGATTATGTATGCTATTTATAAGAACTGTTTTCTTAATCATTAAATATAGCAATACAGTAGCTTAGTTGGTAGAGGGCTTCCTTCGTATATTGGAGGTTGATTCGGGATTTAGAAATAAAAGTCACGGGCTCCTTCGGAGAGGACCTTAAAAACCAACCGTGGCAAATGTGACACTGCATATTGCCGTTAGTGCACTGCAAAGGTCAATATGTCTGCCACTTCAGCAATAGCTGGTGCCGCTGGTGGCGTCTCAATATATGTGAAATATTCTTGACTGGGACGTAAATAAATCAGTGAATCCATCATAAAGTTTAACATGTTGCTGTACTTAAAAGCTTAGGGGTGAATTTTTGCTTAGTATTGAACACATTTCTTTCCTGGTAACTGATTATCTTTAATTAGAGATGGAATATTTTAGAAATACTGAATAATGTATGTCTGTCATCAAAGATTGTAAAATTTTTCAGTGTGAGAACTTTAGAAATCAAGAGTTGTCAGAAGACAACTACGCTCGCTTGCACTCCAACATACAAATAGTCATGGAAGTTTTTATTTGATTTTTATGTTGTAATTTATTTAGAATTATCAACTAACTTGTTTAAAAAAGCTAATCATCATTATCACCGCTGTTTTTTTTTATCACCGCCACCACATAATAAATGTAATTCCTGAAAGGTTGGGGCAACCCGATAATATGTTAATTATCAGCTTGAAGCATGCGCGGAACTACTATATGGAGGCAAACAATGGCGTCGACAGAAAGAAAACGTGTTTGTGCAAGACAACGACAACAGATTCTGCAAAGAAAAGAACCAGGGCTTACTGGGTCAAACAGAATCCAAGGATTTGAGTCTTCCGGGATGGGTGGAGAAATGACTGCAAATAAAAACAGCAGTTTGGCTTGGTATCTACTATAAAGTTGCTGCATTGCTCCTTGACACATAGAAGGCAATCGAAAATAAGCCACTTCACGCAATGTTGTTTTAGGCGAAAATAAGTTATTGTTGACAAAAACATGTTCTTAATTTATTTGACTAAAAATATCGATTTGATTGAAAACCAAACATTTTGTGTAGCAGCATGCTTCTTAGCTGTTTAGTTGAAGTTATCTCGTTTTCGATAAAGAATCAAGTGATCAATGTTCTAGCAGTAGATTTCCACGCGAATTTCAACGTAGGTAAAGGTTTTATTAATGAACCATGTTTAACATTCGTTATTAGAGCCACAGTTGAGGAAAAATGCGCCGTTTTATGTTATGCATAGGAAAACGTGTTGCGGCTTTAAGCAAGATCGTTATGTTTGATCAAAATGTTGTTTGTGTCAAAATCTTTTTAAGGTGATGTTTGGACCTATTTTTGTAGCTTTGATAATTTTAAAACATTAAGGTTCGCTAGACAACATACTTAGAACTATAAAAATTAAATAAGGATTGTTGCTTTATTGTTTAATAAATAATTTTAATTTTAATTTCTAAATGTGCATGTTAATTGACAATTTTCTGAATAAGTACGATGGTTAAGGGCCGTATTATAGCACTATAACTGGATATTAAATACAATGCCAGTTGAAAATCGAATTTTAAATCGCCTTGTTGAAAAGTTTCTGATATTACCTTCTGTTCTTGTTGTACTTTGTTATTTTGGATATTTTCAGTTACATCTTTTACAGTTTTTTTTTCTTTCGTAGTAAAGGATAGGATATTGTAATGTTCTTTTAGGTAATTCTAAGTGCATTTGAAGCCGCAATTAAATCTGACAAGGCCATTTGAAATCAAAGACGGTTGCCTTTACTATTAATAGCAAAAACTATAATTGACCTTAAAGTTCACAGGTCACCATTTTTTCAATGCCTTAAATTCTCAATATTAATGTCTGACATTTATGTATACTATATTGATTTCACCGGTAATGCACATAAAACGTACACAAGCAAACATGCTTATAAAGTTTAAAAAAGTTGTGACATTTTGGGTGTTTTGAAGGTATTATTGTTAGTCAAAATGTCACAATGCTATTGTTAAATATATATACATGTATAATCAAACCAGTGTTAAAGGTCAGCTCTATATACCTTCCACCTGTCTATTAAGGCAACTTAAAATACTACTTCTAACCGAGCCAGAGCTTTTGTCTTAAATAACTCAAGAACCTGACCCTATTTTCACAATCGTTCCTGCACTTAGATTTCCTTAACTTAAAATTAATATATTTCAGCAATTTTTAAAACTATGAATGAAAATGAATATAGATGTTATGAACTGGAAGTGATCTAATCTTCAAACTGATACCTCAAAATCCTGTAGATTCTAAACTATTACATTAAATTATTATGACATTAAAGTTGCCAGATATAAATTAAAGAAAATCTTAGTAAAGAAATGATTGTGAAACTTGAGCCTGTCCATAAAGTTTACATTTTAACTATTCACAAATTTTATCCATATCTTAAAGTTTGTACAAATTTTAAGCGTATATTTTGTAGGCTAAAACTTAATTTAAAGTCTTGAAATAAATAAAAATCTGTCTTCTGATTTTAAAATCTGAAATTTAGCGTTAAATCATAACTTCTAAAAATCCATATGTTGATATGTTAAATATTGAAAAATTTAAAAAAAAAAAATACCAACCTTATGAAATTAAGATTTTAAAAAGGTGCAAACTAGGCAAAGGATATTGCAAACATTTATTGAAAATTATATTTATACTATTTGCTATTGTTTGCATCACTGAATCCAATCTAAAACAACATGAACTGGTAGTCGTATGTAGCTTAATAGTAAAGTAAAAGCTCAACTGTTGCTAAATGCTTTATTCTTTTCTAATAAAATTAGAATTATTTTTACAATTTCTAATAATGCAACTGCAAGTTTAACATAAGGTTGCGTATTCTGTTTTAATTTTAATTCCAAAGAAAAACGTGTTTCTCCAATGGTTTCTCTCTTGAAAAGGATTCTTCTGTAGTCTTCCGCCTGATGCTAAAAATCATTTTTATGTTTAAAACGCTCTAGAAAAAGGCAAATCCGGTTTCGATCAACAAAAATTGAAGGCGCTCACTTAACCTCATTCAGAATTAATAAATTCTAGTCAAATTGACACTGTTGGACTAAAATCTATGTAGCTAGTTACCTAAAAGGAACTTTTCCATCTTGCAAATTTTGAATCTCAATAAGTTTTACAATAATACATTGCACTTAAGCATTTAAAAGCACAATACTCTTAATAAAATCGGAATGCAATATACACGCCTTTGCCAGATTTAAAATGCTTCATTTTTGAAATTTATACACCCTTGACGTGTATATCATTTAGTTTTAAGGAGTTGGCTTAACTTTTAAAGTTATTGTTTTATCATTCCACTTCTGGATAACTCCTTTTGAGAATAACAAGAAAAAGTAATCCACCAAATAGATATATTCCAGCTGATATATAAAATACCGATTGCCACTGTCCCATTGTTTGCTAGAAAACACAAGTCGTAAGATATTATTATTTTTACTGTGCAACGTGTATCATTGTGGTATTTTACTTTCATTTTCTAATTAGTAATAATAATGAAGATGAAAGGACTCCCAAATTTTAATGAAATTCATTTAATATTGCTTTAAACAGTGAAAATAAATAACACAAACACATTTCGATGTGCCATATGTTCACATTTCGGAGAATCATCCCTCATTAGTGACACTAGGTGCCGAAAAGTTTGATGGATAAAAAAAAACATAAGCCAAACAGTTGAAAATTAATGAATCTAAGTTCTAAAATTATATGAATCCAAATCCAGCTAAGGAATGCTTTGCATAAGGGAACCAATTTTAATTTTAGATTAATTTTAAAAAATTTAGACCGCTGAAAATTTTGCTAAATGGTAGATTTTCTGACAGCACAAAGTACTGTCCACTGAGTTATGGATATCCTCGGGGAGTTTGAAATTTAATATCAAATAAGATCATGCATTGATTGTGATATATATTTAATCACACACAAACATACCAGTCCACGATAAAATCACATTCCCAAACAATTAAGTGACAAAACATGTTAAGAAAGTTCAAATATAAGCGACTTTTACTTACATTGTTTTGTGTTAAAATTCCCACCAGGTAAGGAGATACAATACCAGATAAAGTAGCCAATGTGTTTGAAATGCCATACATTGTTCCTATAAATACGAATAATAATAATACAAGTATTTGCGATCGAGAAACAACTAAATGAATAAATTTTTCAACGTCTAATATAAATGCTGTGCTGAGAGATGTCTTTGAAATCATTTATTGTGAAGGATACTGTGCTATATTGTAGACTGTAACCTGACTGATCAAATAAACATATCGTAGTTAACCCGGGTTGCGTATGTCTTAATATAATGAAACATGTTCTGATTTTTGAGACCCCTTTTCTCCCCTTCAATCATTTTTTTCGAATTTTGTTATGTAATTAACGTAATAAACAATGCTTTAGTGTACAATTTCTTTTTTTCCTGCCTGTAATTTTTTAAGTTTAGGCAATATTAAAAATCTAAAAACACATTAAATACAAATTTTTATTCTACAGTTTGTTATCAGATTTGGGCGTCGTATTATTATATGTTGTGAAAAAATATGTACATAGTTATATTTGTTAAGACCTTTTGATGTTCTGGCAACTGGCAACATTTCTAGATTTGGATTAATTCCTCAATAACACCAGATGATTAAAAAACTTAAAATGTTAAAAGTGACATAAAACAGTAGTTAACCGAGATCTTTTTCTTATTGGTTTCGTTACACATCTTTCACAAAGACGAATAAAGCTAAACGAAAAAAATACATAGACTACAAAAATTATCACCATGATAATAATACGTTTTGAAATATAAATCATTATTAGCAACATCATGTTTAAAAGGTAGAAAAGAACAACATGAAACAAAAATAAATAAATTATCTAAATAATACAGTATCTGACAAAACAGAGAAAAAAATAACCATTAAATTTTCGCTGACCTAAATAATATCAACGTCACAAAACTGACAGTTAAGAGAGATATATACTTTGCAAAGACTGTTAAAGCGTAGTAATCTAGTCAAAGACATTCAATTCACCTTATCACATAGAAAAACTTTGTCACATATGAAACATCTAAATCAGTGGCTCCCAAAAATGTTCGATTTTAGCAGTTAAAAAACTTTTACCTTGAACATAATATCAATTTTACTGATCAAGTTCGGTCGCATTTGGTAGCTAAAAAATTCCATTTTAGGATTATTGACGCAAAAACTAAAACCCTGATTTTTTAAAAAGGAAATTTAAAATTTCGATATGACGAAGTTGTTAATTGGTAGAATGACAAACCATAAAAGTAATTTATACGGAAAAAAAACATTGATTTTTGGGACCTACCTTTAAATATTCGTAATGTAAAAAATTGAAAATCACGCTTTTCTAAAATTGTATTAAGACCTAATAAATGTAATTAAGAACACCAAGAGAGAGAGAGAGAGAGAGAGAGAGAGAGAGAGAGAGAGAGAGAGAGAATAATTATTAAAGAAGATAGAACTATAGAAATTTAAACTAAATTGAGAGCAAAATAGTTTAATCAGTAATGTTGTTACAGAACTATAGGAGAACCTTCCTTTGCCATTCTGATTTTTACAATCAGCGGCCCAAAAAGTAAAGATTAACATTGTAAATTGAAATAAGATAAGTTTATTCAAATTACAAACCTAAAAAATTTCAAGAGAATATAATATTAATATTTTGTTTTTCATTTGTTATAGAATGTGTGGTAAACAAATTTCAGCATGATTATGAAATGAAAAGATGTTTTGCCAAATTAAACTGCTTAGTCGAAAAAAATTGTTATATCCGTTTTACCTGCAAAATTTGGCGCAATGTCAATATGATTAACAGTGTAACCACTATCACAAAAAGTACCAAAGGCCGTTGACAGCACAACAAGGGTAATGACTGCTATACGACTACAACCAGTTACTTTAATTAACACCAAACAAAGTGCTCCAGCAAAGGTTCCTAAAAAATAAAAAATTAAGTATTCTAAAAAAATATTTTATTACTACTACAAAAATAACAGAAAATGTTTTTCACAATCTTATGGAATTTTTTATCGGCGATAAAATTTTACCCGCTTACCATATATAAAGTTGTTTGGATCATATTTAAGTAACACGTGTGTGTGTGTGTGTGTGTGTGTGTGTGTGTGTGTGTGTGTGTGTCAGAAATTGGTTTACGCCTTATAACATCAATTGCATAATTTTAAAATATGGAACAAACATTGACACGCTTTCCTACTTTGTGGTGCATGTATTTAGAGAGCATCAGTCGAAAAGCTGAATATATGAATTAATGCAAAAATGTTTTAGTCAAAAACTGGAATTGCAATATAAATATATAACAAATACCTGCTAAATTTTGATGTGTCATATGTGCACATTTCGGAAAATCATTCCTCATCAGTGACACTAGGGGCCGAAAAGTTTGATAGATAAAAACATAAGCCAAACTGTTGAAAAATAATGAATCTGAAGTTCCAGAACTGTATGAAACCAAATCCAGCTAAGGAATGTTATGCATGAGGGAACAGACCTTAGTTTTAAATAAATTTTGCTGAAAAATGTATCATGCCTTCCTACCTATTGTATTTAACAGTTTCCTTGTGTGAGAAGTAGACAAACAGTTTCTTCGTCGTATAATGTCCGAAAAAAATCAACTTAACATGGACACAATCCAGCATGTAATAAATATGGCTGACATTAATGCACCACTCTAACAAAAAAAAAAGGTTTTTATTTAATATCTTATAATAATGATAAAGGTGTTATAGCTTAACTGAACGCAATGTATTGAGTCTTTTTTCCAATATATTACCTCTATACAACCAGGATTGGTTGGAACTTGTCTTTTTTTTTTTTTTTTTTTTTTTTTTTTTTTTTTTTTTTTTTTTTTTTTTTTTTGCATTTTACTATACAGTTGTGCAATTCATTATGAGAGATATTAAGAATAATTTCTAGAAATCTATAACATTACTTTTCAGACATTAAATAATAAATTATATAAACTATAAATATTACATGTAATTAGTATTTTTGATATTTACAATTCAATAACTTGCACTTGAAAACCTTGAAGGGGTTTTAGTGGGTTACAGATTCCATACTTACCGTTTATATCGACAATCAAGAGAGAGGCAACCAGCTTTTTGCTAGTTTATTTTTATCAATTATGGCTCTGGTTCATGAAAAATTTTAAAAACATGTTTTCTTAATCTTACATGATCACTAGCTGCATAATGGGTGAAAAAGTCAAACTTTTTAAATTTGACCAAAGTTTTAAATTGGTACAATCTTGATTGCAAATGTAAAATTTGATTCAGAATCACGAACTATGAAACTGGCAAATTAAATTCATTATGTGAACTTCCACCTTGGAAACAGGCACTTTTTATCTAACTAGCTACACCCGCCACGTTAGAAATCAATTTTAGAATCAAATATCAACAATTTGCGATGGCGCCCATAAAACTTTCAGATGGCTAAAACAATTAAAAATATTTTTGTAACCATGTTTGTTTTAAAAGTAACGGCTTCATTATTGGACAAGTATATGGCATCAAGGTCAGTATAAAGGACATCCGCTTAGGTAGGACAGAATCTCACCGTTACTCTTCATCACGTTCTACTGTCATAGTCAGGCTTTTGTCGATGTTGAATGAAAACAGGATAAAACATTTACAAAATGGTATCATATTCACCAAACACTAGTAAAATTGACATGCAAGAGAAAATCGAAACAACTATTTTCACCTAAGAGAAGTATACAAGCCTCTCTCTCGATAAATTAAAATTTAAAGTTAAAGATGGGTTGTATTAAAGTTAACTGAATCTGACAGATAACGGAATTTTAACTTACTTTTCTTATTTGAGGTAACGAGTTTTCACTTAAAAAAGTTATCCATAGTTTTTTATTAATACATATACTATCAAGAAAGAAATGTCTGAAAAGTAATGTTATATCGTATGATTATTTGTTCATTAATTTACCTGTGTGACATCAAGGTTATGTATCCTATTCATATACATCGGAAAACATGTCATAATTGTATAATATCCCCAAGCATGTGACAAGTGTCCAACGCATATTGCCTAGACAGCCGAAGACATGAAAATAGATTTATATGGAATTTCAAGTTTCTACAAAATGTTTAAAAATTTACATTCATATTATATTAATATTTACAATTTATGCTTATGATACAAACCAATCAGATAATTATTATTGCTGAATTTCTAAACAAATATGCGTGTACTTATTCATACAAGCGCTACTGGCATTCCAATCAAAATGGTCATTTGATACAGATAAGTATCTGTATATTGCATGACAAGACTGTCAAAAATGTAGTTTGGAATGCTTTTCTAAAAACTTATCAATACTTAATGCAGTTTTCAAACAAATATATACCACTTTGTCGCCAAAAGGCACAATTAAAAATCAGTTATTTTACCTGGAACACGATTTATGCGATTTTATCATCCTTAAATGCAAACATCTCCATATTATCAGAATTGAGGCGTTTATTATGTCATAAAACGACATTTGACAAAAACTTTGAACCATATCTAGGACATCTGTAATTGAAAAACATGCATTTAGTAAAGGCTCAAGAAAATAATAACAGGACAAATAGAAAAAGACAAAATACAAGAAAGGAAAACATTTTTACCAATATTCCCGAATTTGTGTACAGAGTTGATTGTCATTGGTGCGGTAACTGTACTCGTGGGTCATTAAGAAAATCGATTAATTCTAAAACTCGCAGCCAAAATATGTCACAGTAACTGAAAAAAGAATTTTTTGTGTGGAAGCTTTTAACATTATACTTTATGGTATAATTACCTATGGTAGAATTACCTTTTTCAAACCTACTAAACTCTGAATATATTGTTTTTCTTCATCACTGATCTTCGGATGTACGGATGGAAAATCATATACACATGTAAACCACAAGACCGCGATATACAACTCAGAACACCTTAAAGTAAAAATGTCTGGGTATTGACTAATATGTGTCGCTGCCATAGCTTTTAATTGGTACAATATTTATTGCTAATACAAAATCTTCTCTTATTTTAAGTAGGAACGGACATAAATGTCTTCTACAGAAAGCAAGTAATTTAGTCATTTTTGATGTATTAATGTCAAATTGAAAAATTAAAAACATTGTACATTGCAATATGTTGAATTGAACTTTTTATTTGGCTTATATTTTTTATCTATCAAACTTTTCGGTCTTAGTGTCACTGATGAGGAATGAATTTCCGAAATGTGCACATCTGGCACATCAAAATTTAACTGGTATTTGTGTTATATATTTAGCAATGGCTAAATTCCAATCGTGTAAAATATTAATAGAACAACTGAGTTATTATTTTAATTAACTATGCATTATTAATCCGAACGTTAAAAGGGAAAGTTTTTTAATTATATTATTTAATATACTGTAAACCATGAAAATTTAGCGGCAGTTTTATTTAAGCGCAATTGGCGGAAGAATTCAACCGCTAAAATAAAACTGTCGCAAAAATTTTATAAAACTTAACGGGCAAATAAAATTTTATAAAACTTAACGGGCAAATACTAACCGTCGTCTTTGATGATGTTTCACTGCTATAATTGTTGAATATTATACCCGTACATGTAATTATATTGATGATAAAAGAAAATTGTTTTTTTAAACATTTAATCAATGAGAAGTTATATCGACTTACAAATGCATAAAAATCAATAATAGTTTTTTTCAATCAGTCCAAAAAGTCCATTTCCGTTTTAGCTGATAGAACGATATGCGCACGCACACAAAATTAAAATTGAATAAAATCCGAATTAAATCACGATAAATCCCGAAAATCAGTAATTCCAAAAAACAGTTTAAAAAAGCATTAAAAATCCACAAAATTAAAATAAATCGGCGTTTTGGACTTGTAAAAAACGGGGACTCTTGGGTTTTTCTCTGGACAAACGGCCACATTTTTATAAATATGTCTCCATGTACAGAATGACTTAGAATAAATGTATGGCTTCATTATTTAATTATTACTACTCATTACTTGTTCGCAGGTGATTACGCAAGTATATCAAATAGTATTCATAGTATCTATAAATACAGTAAGCCTAATTAAGATGATTATACAGTCGGGTACAGGTGTAAATTTTGGGGTCCCAAACAGGGTAATCACTAGCGCTAAAATAAAACTGCGCTAATACAACTGGCATTTTGAAATCGCTAAAATTGCTATGCGCTAATATAAAGCGGTTTACAGTATTTACTGATGAGAAATGATTTTCCGAAATGTGCACACATGCTACAGCAAAATTTAGCAGGTATTTTCTTATATATTTACTATCCCTGAGCGGGAACCGCTGCTGGTGGAGTTAAGTTCCCCGAGGGTATCCATAACTAAGTAGGCAATAATTTGTGCCGTCAGAAAATGTATCATTTAGCAAACCTTTCAGCCCCGACTAATTTTTGAAATTTATTTAAAACTAAGGATCGTTCCCTCATGCAAAGCATTTCTTAGCTGGATTTTGAAACATATCGTTTGAGAACTTTGGATTTATTAATTTTTAACTGTTTGGCTTATGTTTTTATATGTCAAACTTTTTAGCCCCCAGTGTCTCTGATGAGCAATGATTTTTTCGAAATGTGCACATATGACACGGCAAAATTTAGCAGGTTTTTTCTTACATATTATCAAACTTTAGTAATGTGTTGCATACACTGTACCAAACAAGACAAATTAAAGTAAGAAGAATTTATTTTGGTTTATATATTTATAAAATCCTCTATTTTAAACAGACTTTGGTGTCGAAATCTGGGGCTATCGTTTCAGTACTTTAGAAAGGAGCAAATTGAATTTTTTAATATTAACAATAGTAAGCTTAATACGAGAAACTTTCCACTGGATTGTGCTAGAAGCAATATCATTTTTATATTAATTTATTCGTTTCACAATAACGCTTACCAAACAAATAATATACTGATGGCCATCCACCTAAAAACTCAGATGAACATAACACTCCTGATATCGCCATAGAGACAACAAGTCCAACTTGTAATCCTAAAAAAGCGAGTAGAAAAATGCCTCATCGATTTTGATTCTAATAATAATAATCAAAACCCTTGCTTTAATGATGGAGAACATCTCAAAGTTAACTACAACTTAAATCACCAATTGCCACTACAAGGAACACCATGTGGTAAAAACTATATTTCTGTGAAACGTTATAAAGTTTGTACGTTCCGGAAAAGAGCCAAAATATCGTATTTAAAACAAATGCAAATAAGTCCACATAGAAGTTTTTTTATTATTAGTGACGACGATAGTAAACAATTATTGCGCTACTATTTATAGTTTCAATATTGCATTTTTGATTATTTTGTTTAAAAACAAATTGTCTCACAGGATAAGCTAGCAAGACGTGCCTTTAAAACGAAGAAAAACAATTTTTGTTGCAGTATTTCTTTTGTCACCCCCTAAAAAAATGTCTTACCTTCGCCATTTTATTGCCACTGTCAGTTTTTTCGCCACTGTCAGATCTTTTGTAATATGTATTTGTATGTAGGCAATATATTTTTTGCTATATTTCATATGTATTTCAGCTTACGGATATTGGTGAATTTGAGATGTATATCAATATGTAAAATAATGATAACTAAGCTAAACAACAGGCACTTTGGCAATACCAATGCAATAAACAACATCAAAGAATAAATGAATAAAACAAGCAAACATAGCAGTACAAGACCAGACTTATATGTACAACTATATATAAAACTGTGGACTTGTAGACTGAAATATATAGTAATCAATAACTTTGTCAAATCTAAACAGCTGTCACTAATTCCGAAAAAGAACATAAATTTATAATATACAGCGCATATGTATAACGATCAATATATCACTGTAAATTTCTATAAAAGTACAATTGTCAGGTTTGCCGGAAAACGTTAAAATAGTTCAAATTCAAAATGATTTATAACTTTCTAAAAATACTTAGCTGAGAGTTAAAAAGAGATATTTGATAGATACGATTGCGTTAAAATTTAGATACTTAGGTTGTAGTATCGCATCTTTTCCAAGCTAACTGTAAGTCTTTTGGCAAGATTGTACTTTATTTTTAAATGTAACTTTGAAAAATGAACATAAATGATAACTTTGGTTGGTTTGTTTTTTCCTTTGTTTGGGTACAGCGGTTCTACTCTTCCTCTATATCCAATAATATCGTAACCGAATTCCAGATTCAAAACAATATTCATTTAATTTTATGATAGCTAAATTAATACTTTGTTTTTTTTACTAAAAAGCAAAGGGTAGAAATGAAAACTACATACCTCCATAGATAAATACAGAATGAGTAGTCATCTCAGACCGTGGTATCCAACTACCAATCATGTAATGTATACATGGCAAGATAAACCCCTAAATAACATAATGAATAAATTAATTAGATCATACAATATTGTTGATAAGTATGAAGTCACTTACCCAAACGAATACTGGATATATTTGACTTACCATAGTTCTTTGTTCCTTTCATTCTCAAAATTGACTTACACGTGACGGGTGTAGCTAGCTAGACAGTAGGTGCTTACCCTTCGGAGCACCCGGCCCCACTTTCTTGATAGAAGTTCACGTGTATAACTAAATATGCCAGCTTTCAAAGTTTTTCTTTGTTTTTTTGGGATTGTGATTTCGATAAAAACTGGTATGTTTACATTTTATCATTTTATATTAATTAATTATTTTATTGATTTCTGTTTTTAACAGTTTGACCAGAAAAAATATCTTGCTCTTAAGTGGATGATTTGACAAGTACTTCTTCAAAACAGCTGATTGTCCACAGAATGTCATAAACAGAGGACCAGACAATGTATCAAAAAATCTTGTCATTTTGATTTCTGACATTGGAAGTACCTTTTCTTGGGTTAATAATAAAAAATACAAAATAAAACCCCACTTAAACCCACAAACGTATTATTTATATATGAACATTTACACCTATAATAAAATAGACTAATAGTCTAATATTTTGAATTGATAATTTTTCTCTCTTTTTTCAAAATACTGAGCACAAATAGTACCTGAATAGTAAATTTTATACAATTTTAAACAAATTTTCTCTAGTTGGCTTTCATATTTGTGAAAATGAAAAACAAACACGACACATAAGAAAATAGCTTATCAAGACATAATAAGAATATATAAACATATACATGTGTTTTAAGAGAAATTTTGGTCGTTATTTATTTGCTATTTATTCGATTAAAATTCTAGAAAATACAGATTAAATTTGTTAATCTGCTGCTTACAAACCTGTACATGTTTGACAAAGGATGCATTCGTAGATATTTGGCATTCATTTGTGAAATTTTGAATGACTTCATTGACACTGCTGTTTACCATGGTAATCATAGTTAGTCCTAGGTTTGCTCTCATGGCGTTTATGTTAAAGCAGACAAAACATGCTAGAACTGTAAACTGATGCCTTATTCCAAACCCTGAAATACAGAAATAAGGACAATAAAAACATTGTCAACATTTGCTTGTAACGCCTGAAAACGACAACAATGTGTTGTTTCTATATCTGTATACAAGAACTCCAAAAAGAAACTATATCAAGGATTGGTTTTTGCGAGAGACTTGACCATAAATTGATTTTGGCGAAAAACATAAAGATATAAAGACAAACATATCTGTGTATAAAGAATTGGAAGAATTTTATACTTTAAATACTTCTAACGTGTTTTGTCAGGTACTTGGTTTGTGTGACCAGGTTCAAAACAGGACTTATTTTGAACTATCGTATTTTATCTTTCGAGAGATAATGAGAAATAGAGCTATACTACCTTGTCAGTATTCTTCAGGGTTATCAAGACAGTCCATTCTGGACTAGTAGTTGTATGAATGTGGAGATCCTGCGACGAACAAACTAAACCGAAAATCAATTAGACTTTCTCAGACTAGGACTTACCTGATTGTGAATAGAACAAGAGGAAAGCTATGTATATTAGAACATTGGTATTGGTCGTTTTCGTTTATTAAGTGATGACTTGTGTAATAAACATATATGTTTTTTATCGCCAGATGCACAGATTTTATCCTACCATCAATTTAAAAAATAAATGTATGTAAAATCGTCTCTTTCATTCGTTTTTTTTATTTGTGTGTGTGTGTGTGTGTGTGTGTGTGTGTGTGACAAATTTAAATATTGAGTGTGTGCAAGACTGAATCTTAACTTAACAGAATATTTTGCTTTAATTACCAATAATAATTGACATTTATTCTCAGGTCAATAACAATATCTTTTGTTCCTGAACTTAACATTTGAAGACAAATTTCTAACTTCTTAAAAATGACGATTAAACAGTAAGTATAAAATTAGGACACGCTAACTCACGTGGTTCAATTATGAATAAATAATTACCTCATTAAAATTCTAATATATAATCGGTTGGAAGTGCTTTCATTCATGTAAAAATTAGAATTATATATGTATTTATATTTCTGCTTTGAACAAAAGTTATTTGCTATTGACCTGAGAATAAATGTCAATTATTATTGATAATTAGAGCAAAATATTATGTTAAGTTAAGATTCAGTCTTGCACAAACTCAATATTTAAATTTGTCACACACACACACACACACACACACACACACACACACACATTCTTGCCTACCTGATGGACATTTAACTAACTGTCGATTTTCAGTAGTCATTAATTGAACAAGTTGGTTTTCTTTGTCGCTGTCGGCAGTTAGATATTCTTGTCGGCAGTTGAATGTTCTTTAAGTTCCATTTTGGATTTCTATTGGTAGCTGTGTATTTATCAACCTTGTCTTTCCAGTAACGGAAACATTTATTCTGCTTTGTATCATAGACTGTTTATCTATTGTCACTGGTCATATTATACAATTATAAACCAGATAACGTTAACACGTTTTATCTGCCTACACAATATTATTATGATGATATACAAAAATATTAATGAAAGTTATTATACATGCAAGTCATATGATTTACATCATTATAAGAAAAATTATAATATCATTTACCCTTGGTTTAATTAAAACCGGACATTTGTCAATTTATTAGGTAACAAAAATATACAATACTGATTAATCGGCTCAATTTTAAATTTTATTGGCTTCACTCATTTTTTTTTTATTCAGGTAACAAAAAAAAAAACAATTACTTTAACATTAGAGCAACGTGTTGAAGTAATCAGGTAGATACGGCAATTAAAATTTTTAAAGCATATACATTTTAAAAAAGTGGTGAAGTGTAATATACATCGAATTAAATTTCTGTCAACTTTTGTTACAATTTAGTGGTAATAAAATTTATTTAATTTATATTGTTAATATTTTTGGGTTTTTTCAAATTAAATCCGTTGATTTGTCACTTGTAACAAGATGTTATCTGCAACAGCTACAATGGTTAAAAATGTTTATAAATTTCTGTTACGCCCACTTATGTTGCTAGTTTTCATGGTCAAGATTAATTCACTTAATATCAAGATGCAGTTAAATTAAAATGATCAAGTCACTTATTAAATCCAAAAATCACTGTAAATCGGAAAAAATCATTAAATTGTTTTTTTGCTTAAGTTAATAAGTTAATTTAAGTAATATCTTGTGTAGAATGATTGTGAAATACATGTATTCTGTTTTAAAGTCCTTTGTCAAGCAGTGGTATGGCAAATTTCCTTTGCGTCATTTGTGACCCTGTATATAAAGTCCACCTGTCTATTAAGGACACTTTTGCCCAACCCCTTGGGTGTCCTTTATACACAAGTTATACTGTACTTTTTACTTTTACAGACTCTGCTAGTTCAATACACAATAATTTTTTTTAAAAAAAGTTGTACAAAAATATATCTTTATTTAGTGAAATAATTGCCATGATTTCTTCGGACAGATTTTGGGATCATAATGATTAAAGTCAAACATTTTATGTTGTACAACTGATGCGAGGGTAAAAAAAATATTCAAATTTATTTCATTTTAGTAATAATGCCCATTACAGACTCATATTGTGTCTCGGTTCCTTTAATTTCGCCGTGCCAGTCAGGTTACGTGATTGATCATATACATAAAAATTGATTTATTGTTTTTAGGTTTTAACTTTACTAATTATACATGCATTTGTAATCGGCTTCATTATAATTAAAATATTTTGACATTCACAGAAGTCTAGCACTTATAAATGAAAAAAGTCTAAGAATGCATGGAATGCATTTTTATCAAGAACCTTACTTCCTTCTTAAACAGATCAAATTATTTATTGTTAAGACAAGCATGTAATAAATAACAGGTGTTGAGAATTATGTCTTAACTCCAATACAGTTTTATAATAGATGTGTTATATAACAAAGCAAATGACATCTTAATGACTATTAATTCATAATCAATAATTCTAACACAAATTTTAACAATCGTCAAAGATGTACTTTAGTCTTATTTAGATCTGAAAGTTTGTTCTTTATTTTGCATCTACGGCGGTACAGATGTAACATGAAAAATATTTTTACAACGCGTGAGCACGCGGTACCTTTCGCTGTTGTGTTTTCACGTTCTCTTAAAGTTATAACGTACTTACGTGAAAGTTATTGTGCGCTCAAGTGGAAGGTTTGGGGTTCTCACACAAAGATTATTACGTTTGCACGCATTAACATTGAACGAAACACTTATTACATGCGAAGGCAAAAATATTGCTAAGAAGGAATATTGCGTGGGAACTAAATACTTTTGCGTGGGAACGAAATATCATTGCATGTAAACGCAAACATATATTTATTATATTGCTAAGAACGAATACTGCGTGGGAAGTAAATACAATGTCTCACTGCGGGTCCGTACGCTCTTGTCCAAAATCTTTTCATAGTATAACTAAAATATTTTTGTAAAAATGAATATTGTCAAAAATAAAAAGTTTTATGCTGGTCTTAAGCTTTATATGGGTCTTTCAAGCTTATTGAGTACACAAGTATACCATTAGTTCCCGAGTTGGTCCATTCTTAATGTGATTTGTGATTTGTATTTGGTTTCCAGACTATATAGAGCTTATTCTGAAACCCACTTTTTATATGGATTAGTAATAAAAAAACAAAATGTTCTTTTTGATAAAAAAAAACGGTTTTATTTCACACACCATAAAATAGACCGTCCATGTTCACATAAACAGAGATCCCTTTTGAAAGAGGTGGATTTAATTAGAGTATTGAAAAGAGGTTAAATTTGGAAGCTTAAAACAAAAATTGGAACAATCAATACCAGTAGAAATTAAAGAACATTAAATATTGATACAATACCGTGGCAAAAATTTAAAAATTCAAACAGGGGGAGGCGAACAACCTGTAGCTGAATGAAATAAAAGAGAATAAAAGGATTGTGAAAAAATGAGCTTTAAAAGAACGTGCAAAAATGAAAAAAACTTATATGAAATGCCTGTCCAAACTCTTTATTTTTAATGTGTTCTTTCTATCAAAAGTCTTAATATTTTATCAACCTACACGATCAAATATGTGCGAGAGTGTGCTTGGAATTTTCCAGTCTATCACCGAGGTAGATAAGAGTAATATATATATATATATATATATATATATATATATATATATATATATATATATATATATATATATATATATATATATATATATATATATATTCATTTGTCATAAATCATGCATGGATGAACTTAAGCAATTACAAAATTATGTGTGTTGCGATGCAAAGCATAACCATGTGTAAAACATAAGCGGTCATTATTTCATTTATATTTTTCATAATATATATATATATATATATATATATATATATATATATATATATATATATATATATATATATATATATATATGTATAAGGTTATGTACGCAATATATATTGACGAGTCGTTAAATTGAGTCATAAATCATGCGTTAAGCTACGTGCCATTTCATATAGCAATGTCATGTGCTGATTTTTAATTTCTATTAAAATAATGCATTCAAAATCAGCACATGACAGCAATAACAAAACTATGTTTTTACCATATGAAACAAAGTGATCATTCATTAGCTTAACTGACCAAAGGTCATGTGAGCTTATGTCATGGCGCAGTGTGTGTGCATGTGTAATCCACATTTAGACATCTCCTGTGAAACTACGTACCGCACCAATATTGATCATATTTCACAAAAAAGAGTGATTGGGTGGGCTCTTTTTAAGTTTGTACTTTTGTTACTGTAGCTTTGGAAAGTAGGTTACTGTGACCTACATGAGAAAAAAAACTATAAAAAAAATTCTATTCTGAATAGCAATATTGACTTTTTTTTAGCATTTTCTTGAAATGACCTTCATCGATTAAGGCAATGGCCTAGTCTGTAATTTTTGCTCTTTTCTTAAAAAGTTTCAGAATTAGATAAAAACAATACATTACATTTTTGTAATTTTTGTTTAGCATGACAAAATCTAACGAGGTAGCAAGTTTCGTATAATATGATAATCCATGCAGGAAATGTTATTTTTTGCTTATAAATATTAAAATTGTCTAATTGTCTTGAAAACTATAAACTTGCTGTACAGGCATTATATTAAAAAATCGAAGGTACTGTTATGAAGACCATTTTGATATATGGTTCAAGATCTAAGGATCAAAGGTCAAGGACTGAAATTGTTAATTATCTTGAAAACTATTAACTTTTTGTATAGCATGAATATCGAAATATCGTTGGTATTGATATGACGATCACTTTGATATATAGGCCAATGTCATACATTCAAAGTTCAAGGTGACAGCTGCTTAAGAATACTTTTACTGTTTAATATTTTGAAATCTATAAGTGTTTGTATAGGTATATATATTAGAATATTACAGATATTGATATGACGATCATTTTGATATATGGTTCAAAATAATACATTTAAAGTTCAAGGTCAAAGCTGAATAAGTAAGTATACTGAAATAATTAACCATTTTGAAAATTTCTATTTTACTTTAGTTCTTACATGCATTGTAGCTATTTATGAATGAACTGTGACTAGATATTTCTGATTAAGTTATTAAGTATTGTGGCAGTTCAAAACTGGAGAAAACTTTTTTTTAATTTTGTAATACAGTTATTGTCTATAGTAATTTGCAAACTCAAGTAAGCGTTAAGACCCAATTTGAATAAATTAAAATTAAAATTGTGTTTTAATTCACACCCGTGTTTTCATATTACTTAGTATTAATGAATACTAGTATTTTCGACATTGGTGCTGGTGAGTGTTTTGAGACAAAAAGTTCATCGACCTTAGTGCTGATGAGTAAATGACATAGAGTTTGACTTTGAAAGTTTATCGACATTGCTGCTGATGAGTAAATGACTTGGGATGTTTGACTCGAAAAGTTATCGACCTTGGTGCTGATGAGTAAATGACATGAAATGTTTTACTCGAAAAGCTTATAGACTTTGGTGCTGACAAGTAAATGACATGGTATGTTTGACTCAGGCAGTTTATCGACCTTGGTTTCAGTTGAGTGAAAAAAAATGGATTTTGGGCACAGAAAGATCAGGTGTTGATCAGTGACATGGGGTTTTGGTCACAAAAAAGTTTTCGACTTTGGTGTTGATCACTAAGTGACAATGGGGTAGACACAGACATGTTGTCGACTTACATGCTGACGAGAAACTTATTTACTGTTGGATAGAAAGGTAATCGAGTTCAATACTAAAAGGATGTGACAGAAGTTGAAATAATACGCTATCTGAAATAAAACAAAAATCTCATGGGCTCACCTGATGATATGTCCCAAATCTTTTGCGAGGTAAAATGAACAATTACAGTAATTACAGAAACTATCCGAAATTCCCCCAGTTTGGACCAGACTGTCATAACACTTTATCGGAAATATCTAAGATCTGGTAAAAGTTCATTTATAAATAGCTAAAGTACAATGTCTAGATTATTAACCTTTTCCATATTCTTATGCGGCAATGTCCTTGACTTTTTAACTTATCACTTTGAATCATACACAAATGTATAACTTATTGTAATATAAATGCCTACAATATTCGATATACTCGTTTTTACAGAAAGTTTATAGTTTTCCTGATAAATAACCATTTTAGTGTTATAATATGGCTATTACCTTGACCTTTGAACTTATTACCTTAACCCATATATCAAAAAGATCGTAATATCAATACTTACAGTATTCTAATATACATTCTTATTCCCGTATTCTTATGCATGTATGATCTTTAGACCATTTACCTTACTAATATCAAAATGATTGCTGTATTAATGCCTTCAATTTTCATATACAAATTGACAAATATACTATTTTGAGCAATTTGACTTGCCATCTCCCGATTTTCAGCCCTATGGCTACTATATGTGCAAATCTATAAATAGATGACCGAAGAATATTATACATAAAATATCTAAGATATATCTCTTGTACATTCAGAGAAGATTTTTAAAAGTTTTCCACTATTTCCCCCTTTTTGGGTCCCCAAGGGAACATAACTTCTTCATTTCTAAAAATCTGAAAGAACTTAGTCCAGGCATGTATACCACTAAGTTCTATTAAAGTTGATCCATTAGTTTTAAAGAAAATGATTATAATGTTAAAAACCAATGTACAACACATGACATGATGCACATTGAACGGCAGATAATGCATTAAAGACAACAGACAGTTAACCATTGCAATAGCTCATCTGAGCTTTCAGCTCAGGCGAGCTAAAATAAAACTTTCAAAGGTGACTCATTAAAAACATTTTGACGTTTTGTTTCTAAATTAAGTCTTTAAAATTCTACAGTAAAATATAAAATCTTTATTGTTCATAAATCATTATTTTGAGTATATAATTCTTATTGCATGTGAGTTACATTAATTAATGACACTAGATAACAAAATAATTACACATAGCATGTAGGCATGTACACAAAGCATGTACACTTGTATGCATCAAAGACACTAGTTAACAAAGCATGTACACATGTTCAAAACAATCACACTAGTTTTCAAAGTATGTACATGTACACATCAATGAAATGCTAACAAAGCATGCATACCTGAATGACACTAGTTCACAAGTATGTACATATATGCATAAATGACAAGTTAACAAAGCATGTACACATTGATGGCACTTGTCAACAAAGCATGTACAAATGTCATATCAATATCACTATTTAACAAAGTATGTACATGTACGCATCAATGACACTAGTTAACAAATTATATATATGCACATATCAGTGACAAGTTAACAAAGCATGTACACATCAATGAAACTTGTTAATAATGACACTATTTAACAAAGTATGCACATGTAGGCATCAATGACATGTTAACAAAGTGTGTACACATTGATGACAATTGTTAACAAACCATGTACACATGTACACAAAAATGACACCCGTTTACAAAGCATGTATACATGTACACATCCATACTAACAGAAGTGAGTAATTCATGGACTTCTGATACTATTTGATTAATAAGTACACATATACACAACAAAGCAACTTATTAACAGATGTGTTAACATGTGAACATTGATAATAATAGCAAAGCATGTACACATTAATGACACTAGTTAAGAAACCTACTAGTATATAAATGTACACATCCATACCATAAGTGAACAAAGCATGTACACATAAACACAACAATGATACTAGTTATCAAGGTGTGTAAACATGTTTACATCAATAGCACTAGTTAACAATGCATGTACAGGGGTAGACTTCAATAACACTAGTTAACAATGCATGTACAGGGGTAGACTTCAATAACACTAGTTAACAATGCATGTACAGGGGTAGACTTCAATAACACTAGTTAACAATGCATGTACAGGGGTAGACTTCAATAACACTAGTTAACAATGCTTGTACAGGGGTAGACTTCAATAACACTAGTTAACAATGCATGTACAGGGGTAGACTTCAATAACACTAGTTATCAATGCATGTACACATGTACACATCAATAACACTAGTTAACAATGCATGTAAACATCAATAACACTAGTTAACGATGCATGTATGCATGTACACATCAATGACATTAGTTAACAATGCATGTACACGTAAACACATCAATTGTGTCTGCACACTGGCTCCAGGCTACATGTAGATAAAGAAACTCTGCCAACTTTCTCTCTCTCTACACATCAATGACACTAGATAACAAAGCATGTACACATATACACAACAATGACACTAGTTAATAAGATATGTACAGCAATGTACAACAATGTACAACAATGTCACTAGTTAATAAGGCATGCACACATGTACACATCAATGACACTAGTTATAAAGGTGTAGTTATCACGGTGTGTACACATCAAATATAATAACAATCATCATCCTAATTCAATTTTTAATATATAGAATGGTTGTGTTCTACAAAGCTTAAAGATTATACTCAAATGTGTATATATGATCCTTAAATCATTCAAAATTATCACAGACACAAACACACACACATATTTCATTACATTTGATCACCCCTCATCTGAATCCTTCTTGAAAAAATCAAGCAACTGTTACTCCAGATATGAAAAGCTAAAACAAATCTTGATATGATGATTAACAACATAATAAAAACCAATAATAATATTAGAAATGTCAATGATTAGCTGATTAAAAGTTTAAAGTACATGTAATCAATTTCACTTTTGTATGGAATTGTTCCATCTTAGTGTAAATTCTTCCATAATTTTCAAGATGAATTAACAATCTGTATTTAGCAATTAAATCATTTTAACACAAACTAGATGGTTGTACAGGAAGAGAACACATTGATGAAAATACCTGATCCATTTATACATACAAATTCACTTAAATATCTAAATATGTATCACAAATTTAAATTTAATAATTAATAATAAATTAATTTTTTAAAAAATCAACAATATTTACAACATTATAATATACTAGTATATATAAAATACCTTACTTATGATTGAAAAAGATAAAAAAAAAAAAATATTTGGAGTTGAAAAAAATAAACAAATATCATGAAAATGTTGGCAATTTTTTTTTTCTTATTAAATAATGCTGCCAGACATTTTTTCACAACTGTAGACAGTCTTCATCTTAAACAATGTACTCCACTTAGATGATATCTGTCTAACTATACAATATGATCTCACAACTTTGTGGTTTCTAAATGATTGCAATGGAAACCAGTAATTAAAAACTGGAAATTAAAAAATACTAATTAAAAATTGAACTGACACCTTCTGACACCTTCTGTTTTGTCAATTATCAGAGAGAAAAAAAACGAATAAATACAAAAAAAAATTATTAATGACATTGTGTGTCATTAGAAGACAACAAATATCAGTCAAGCATTAAGATTATCAGCTCAAACATTTGGTAGGGATTAAAATGTCTAGCCACATAAAACATGCTATACACAAAATAACTTGAGCACAAAAGATGTGGGAAAGTTAAAATCCTATAAAAATCAATAATTTTTTTATATCAGGAAATATCTAAATTACAGCAATGTTATCTGTGACTATTTTCTTATGACGAGAGTATTACTTCATTTTTTTTTATATTTTCTTGAGTTATAGTTACAAATACAAAATTAGACTTATTTGACTGGCTAAAATAACTATACTATCATATTATTGATGATAAAGTATACTGAACAAAACAAAAATACAATTAGTCTCAGTACTACTGAGAAATAACATATTAACTTCTATATTATGTATTTTCTTTTCATCTTTTATGCAATAACAAAAACACTAAAATATCTCAAAAATAATCTTCAACAATGTTAATCAAAGTGGGTCATTTTTTTTAAGTTTTGCTGTCACAAACAGTATTTTTAACTAATATCTTTTGTAGATAAGGGGAACTATAACATATAAAATTTATAGTTACATATAAAATTTATAGTCCACGATGCATGATACATTAAAATTTATTTTAGAATATAAAATATAAAATTATGAAAAGATTAACAAATTTTGAAAATGATTAAATTAATATAAACACTGTTATAGGTATATGTTGTAGTACTTACGTGTTAAATGTATAAACAGGTGATATGTCAGTTACAGGTTCTGAGAAGGTTTAAACACAATAATGAATTAGTTTGATTTTCTTATTTCATTTCCATCAGGAATTGGTCAATGTTTCTGAGGCTGAAAGTTATTGAAGCATAATTCACAAATTTGATGGCAAGGCAATTGCTAAAAAGCACAGACATTAAAACAAGGTTTCCACTGTTGACAGTGTGAAAACATTTATAGATAAAAGGAAGAAGAAAAAAACTAATAAAACAAACAATTTTTAAAATGACTTGTTAAAAACTTTGCTTTTTCATACTGTTAATTTAGATCCATACAGGGCATCATCAATTTGTGCTAACTTCCATTTTAAAATATATCAAACATGGGAGAACTTTTTAGTAAATCAAAAGCCATGATTTTAGTAACAGTTTTTACTTAATTCTGACTTTAACTGCCACATTATTACCTGACGGTTCCCAGTTCAGAAAAAGGAGGAGGAAAGGCATTATATTTCCATTGGCACTTTTTACACCTGATGAACTTTACAGGTAGTCAAGCAAATGTAGCATTTGTACTTATCAGATGTTGCGCTTTTAAAACCGCTGTTTTGGCGTAAAAAATGTTAGCATAATTCTTTATTTTTTACTTTTTTCTTTCAACAGTAATTCATTATGTCTTATTTTTGTTACACTACAGTATGAATATAGTAATATGTTCTCGTGTTGTGTATACATCTTATTTGCATGTTTATTTCTCTATAGGTAGTTTGTTACAATGTTGTATATATGATCAGATTTTTTGTATATTGTTTATTTTCAGGAGTTCATATCTTTTGTGCATCAAAAGTAACCCGATACATGTCACATTATCGAATCTCAAATTTCAAAAATTACACCTAAACTTATAATATCTACATTTTTGCATACTGTATGATATTTTGAATACGAACAGGTAATGTTTAAGTAATATTTTTATCCCATTTCTAAAATAACATTGGTTGAATTTTTGTTTAAAAAAACACAAGTTAATACTGTTGAATTACCCTGCATCCTTTTTTCAACATACGCACATGCAAATTTTAAATACCTTTTGTGATTAATTATAAAATATGAAAATAGGATACAAATAATTTTATAAAATGTTAGCCTCAAGTAAAAATTTTGGGGTTTTTTATGTATAAATTTTAAATCTTTTATAGTAATTGAACAATGATGATCATCTACACTTCTACGTGTAAATAAATCTGCATTATTGGGGGTTTATAACTCTATAACAACAGTTAGGTTTTTAATACAGTATATTGATAAATAATGCACACACAAATATGACGTGTAAATTAAGTATAGTTTCATACACACAATTATACACAGATTCACATAAATTATTACAAATAGCATTGTGACTTCATAATTACACCTATTTGTATCGTTACAGATTTTATATAAAATATCTTCTCAAAACAGTCATTTTTGTGTTACTTGGTTATACCTTTTCAATTTTGCTAAGAGGTAGGAGCTTTTAATTATAAACCAGGTTTGGAGGCTCTGGAGGCATTCAGACTTTTGTTTCTAATTATTTTTCTTACTATATTTCTAAAGAACATTTCTGGAATTCTAAGTTTTGAAGTACTTTCAGACTCAATAAACAAAATAAAATAATTTGATCAGGATACAAACCTTCAAGATGGGATAAATCACGAGGTAATAATTTAAATTATACAACAAGGTGTCACAATGTAGCATGACTTAATGAAAAACCTAAAATATTACCAAATAAAAACAAAAAACTATTCACAAGTTATTTATACAAAACACAATATTTCTATTCACAAGCTAGGCCAGTAGACCAATCTGCAAACTAGAATATTAACAAATATTGTACTTCTTTACATCTCTATCTGTTCTTCTTGCTCACTAACACCAATATATTTTATTAAAAGATATAATACTTAAGCATTTATTTTGTTGTTGTGTTGCAAAGTTTAACTGTTTACCAGAAATTACCCGTGAACATCTGTGTGTTTGGATCTATCATACAGTTTTTACTGGTTACTCTACATCATAATGAAACATATTCTGGTCATTGACTTATTTTTGTATTAAATATCAATAAGTTTTAAATGGTAAGTACAAATGTGAAGTGTTACATTATGAAGATAACATATAATGACCAAATTTTCACCGATAACAAAGAAAGATAAAATCTAGTTATTTTTAATTAATATTTTACTAAAATGCTATTAAAGGCAAAATCTTTAAAAGAGAATTATCAAAAAAAATCCTTAAGTGCTTTGTAAACCTGTACCAGGTGTAATGTTTACAATGATAAGAGCTAAATCTAGTTATTTTTAATTAATATTTTACTAAAATGCTATTAAAGGCAAAATCTTTAAAAGAGAATTATCAAAGAAAATCCTTAAGTGCTTTGTAAACCTGTACCAGGTGTAATGTTTACAATGATAAGAGCTTCACTATTTCTGTACTGGCCAATGTTTTGAAAATAGGTGAAAAATGTATCTTGTAACAATTTGATGGAAGCAGTTATCACAATAATGATTGAAGCAGCTAATTGTCAAAACAAAAAAATCACAATTACAAACGTCTAAAAAAATGTAAATTTATTAAATTTTAGGGTTAAAATGTTATGGCAATACTTGATACATGAAGTACTCTTTTTAAAAACACACATAGAAAAAAATCCCAATCAAAACATAATCATATAACTAAAACATTTAAAGTTCACTGGTAATTTTAGTTAAATCAACAATTAAAAATATAAAAATCCTATATAGAATTAAGTACAGGGACTTTCAATTTTGACTTTGTGGTATCAAGGAGATCCTTTTTAACTCATTTCAAATAAAATTGTAAGGACAAACTAGAGTGATTCACAGTATTAAAAAAAACAATGTTAAAGTTATCCCAATTCTTTTGTATAGCTAAAAATTGACCATCAAAAGTCATTTAAAATATAAACTGACTCAAGTTATACAATTACAGAGCAGCCAGGACCACTCAATATAAGTATGTGACAAGACATATCATTTGAAATAACACATTTCATACATATACATGGTGTAGAAAATTGATGCAATAATACACGTGTATGTTTTAATCAACCTTCATGATTAAAAGTAACAAATACACATGTAGGAACACAAAGGTCTCTTCTGTACTTGCCATTTATTTTGTTATATAAAAACTAAATGTCCTCAACAAAAATCTTTTTAAATAAATAATAAGTATTCTTTATTTCTGTATGTCAGCAGCACCCTGATTTTTTGTCTGACATACCAAGTCCTTCTCGCTGATCTAAATTTATCCTATCTCTGTCTTCATCTTCATCTGCTTGCAAAGCTTGAGAATTCTGCAATATCTAAATAAACAAAAACAAAACGGGGTTTATAAACAGCAGAATAAATACTTTTAAAATCAGAAAGTAGAAATTGACACCAGGTAGATTTAACTTAATATTGAACACTTACACAGATGTTGTAGTATAATAGAAGATTTTTGCAGTTGGTGCTAGTGAGATAAAAACTATGAAATCATACAATAAAATAACACAATTATCTTTAGCAGCAGGAGGTTCTCTCTATAAAGACTAAAATCAATATATATCCCAGCCTTGTTCAAAGTGATGTTTATACTCAAGGATTTTTTACTTGTACTGAAACAGTCAGTTCTGGGATGGTAGAGGAGACTAGTGTGCCCAGAGAAAACCACCAATCAAATCTTTTAAGTGTGTGATGTAAACCACATAACCACCAAGACTACAATTTATGTAGATAATTTTAAGGTTTATGCAGTGAGTTTTAAGTTTCAAGATGGGGACCCATAATAACTGGAAATTTTATTCAACATAACTGTTATGGAGTATCTTCTTCTGTACAACATTTTGTATACAGTGTACATATTTACCTTGTTAACTAAATATCTGGCTGATTCATCTATATTAACATTCTCTTTAGCTGATGTTTCAAACCAAGCTACAAATCCCTTCTCTCGACAAAACTCATCCATCTGTGATGTGTTATTGACTAATCCTTCTTTAGCTTGATCACACTACAATAAATATCAAAGTACTACTTGGGTCAGTAAAGATCAAGTTAAGGCCAGTTGATACTATTCAACTTTTTTGATTTCTAAGAATTGATTATGTGTCTAAATATAGAGTTTTTCACAATTTAACCTTATTTATAACTGGTTGATATCTTACATCTTTAATTATATCATAGTTTTAATTTGGAAAGTTTTAAATGTGGTAAATGTCCTTAAAACAGAATTTCAAAAAATAAATATAAAAAGAGGACTTAACATTACTGTGGAATTAACCTGTTTACTAGCACACCACTAGGCATCAATTAAGATTTGTGTGGAGTTATTATTATTGGTACTACTAGTATTGGTTGTTGAAAGAAATATCAGCATGTTCCTTGAATAAATTATTTTACTACTTAGCAAAATATTTTTCACATAAAAATAAATCAATAAATTCTGAGGTATTAGCATGCAATATATATCGATATATGCACACAAACTTTGTTCTGGTCCAAGGTCTCCTGAATAAATTTTTCATACTGCACACTTTGTCATGTGACGCTGTCATCTGAATCATGGATGAAGAAGACATCTAGTTCCAAAAATGATATTGCACTAAGTTTTTATATTAATATATAAGAACTAGTGCAATACTTGTGTATTTTGAGACAAAATGGTATTTTTAGATGAAATACAAGTGGGAAGCAAATAAAGTGTATACTGCTTGATAATGAAAGGGTTATTGTACTGTGTGGTGAAACATTGTCCTGAGTCAACTTGGAACAATATTTCACAATATCAGTTAAATAACCCTATATATGAGGAAACATCTCATCATGCAACTGCATATCATTTCACAAAAATATAAAAGTAGAAAATAAATACTAAAACACCAATGCTTAATGCAGCTTATGTTTATTCATTAGTTAGTGGCCTGGTCGAGCTTTCGGTCAGTGGTGACCTTCATCAGGACCAAGTGTAAATACAGTATACATCAAAGGTACAAATCGTGGAGTTACTTAAATCGCGTATATGTAATGTATATAGAATGCACGTGGAATTTAAAAAGGAATAATAAAGTTGAAACCAACTAAATAATTATATAAGTGGTAAGTGGTTAAAGTTCATATGAGTCAACAAAATATAAAGTACTTTAACATTCATCAATGATTAGCCAATCACTAGGGTCTATCCATCCGGTGGGTGTATGGTCAGAATCAATGGAGGAGTTGCTGGAGGATTCGAATAAACATAGATCATTACTTAGGATAGCATCAAAAAAGTTTGTAGTTGTTATTTCACAAAAATGTTATGGAATACACATCACATGGTATACTTGAGAACCCCAGTGTTGCAGTTTTTTTTTTTTTTTTTTTTTTTTTTTTTTTTTTTTTTTTTTTTGAAATCTGAGAGTACATTTTAATGCTTTTAAGCAAGGTACTAAAGAAAGGAGAAACAACAATGAAGCTGTAGTACTCTGTAACATATAGAAAAGTAGTCATTTTATTAACAATCAATGCTTTGTCTTTTTGACATATAATTGGCGGCATATAAAAAATATTTGCTTGCCCTATGGGACTTTACAGTTGAAAGTTTTTTAATCAAAGGACCAAGTTCTTTTTTGTTTTTTTAAGCCTTGGATGGTCTAATGTTTCACTCAGGACGTATTTTAATTGTAATTGTACATTACCTTATTTGCTAGTAACACACAGGGTACTGGGCTACCATCAGGTAGCTGTACTTTACTATCTAAGTCACTCTTCCATTTTGTAACAGCGTCAAATGTTGATGCTCTAGTGACATCAAACACAATAAAGCATCCTACTGCCTCCTTGTAGTACACTCGAGTCATATTACCAAATCTCTCCTGACCTGTAATATAACATTTCCATAATATATTGTAAACTTTGATAAATTGACATCATTTGTTCAAGTCAGATATTGGCATTATAATGGATTATGGAGATAAATAAAACAAGACAAAATGTTAACCTTTCTTTCAATAAAAGTGCAAGATATTTCCTCAAAAATAGTATTCTCTTACAGATGTACTCATTTTACTGTAGCATTCCTCACACATCATAACTCTCTGTTAAATGTCAACTGTTCTAAAACAAGCTAGTATACATATTGTTTTTTGTGTAAAAATGAAAGATTACAATAAGTTTCCATGGAAACTACAAATGGTAAAGAAATTAATAAAACAAATTAAAAATTGTTTAAATGTTATTTATCAAATAAGTATCGGACATAATATTTACCTGCTATATCCCATAACTGTAACCTCACTATAGTATCTGCATCCCAGTTTAACACTTTAAGGGCAAAATCTACCCCAATCTGTAGTTATTTGATTAAAGAAAATTAACATGATCATGATTAGTTTAAAAAGTTTAAAATCTGGAATGGAATGAAGTCAAATGGTGATTTACACCAATTAATCATTCTTAAATACTTACATTTAGTTAGTCTATTCTGAGACTTGATGGGAACGGCAGTACTAGTGTCAAAAAGAAAACCACTCACCCTTGGCAAGCATATAATTAAGAGGACAACTTAGATATTAATGAAATTTTTGACAACTTTAAATCTCATATTTAGTATGAGTTAAGATGAGAAAACTCTCCATGGATTTAATCCTAGGTGGATGTTGTTTTATCATTATTATCAGAAGCAACTGTTCTCTGATTCAATTGTTTATCTATCCAGAAAAGACAATTCATTTTAGAATATTTGCACTCTGCTCCATTATTATACAGTCATATTGTCCATTATTGAGACATTTACAAAAACACCACCTGAATATGTAGTCATTTGTTAGTCTTTGAAAAGCATGTTACATAGAAAATACAATTTTTCAACCTACTTTAGATTCAGTGACATTCAAATACTAAATAATTTTTAAGTATAATAAGATAAAGGATACAGTTGCTCTGTAATGCTGTGAGAAGAACTGGTGTACATATCTCTTAATGATGCTGGTTTTACCTGTGCCTAGCTCACCTATAACAAGTATTTTATACAGGTGTTCTTTTTTCTCACCGCCACCAGCTGCCTACAATTATAAATAAATAAATATTGAACATATCTCTTAATGATGCTAGTTGTACCCATCTAACCTATTGGTATGTCAAGTGTTCTACAAAGATATTTTTTCTTTATTGGTTTTTAAGTTTTGTTTTACAGTATTTTTGGAATTTCAGTGCAGGAAAGATAAATTTTTATTTGACTTTTTAATAAATATCAAATATTTCCTAATTCCTTATCCAGTATTTTTTAAGTCATTATCCAGTATTTTTAAGTCATTATCCAGTATTTTAAAGTCCTTATCCAGTATTTTTAAGTCATTATCCAGTATTTTAAAGTCATTATCCAGTATTTTTTAGGTCACTATCCAGTATTCTTAAGTCATTATCCAGTATTTTTAGGTCATTATCCAGTATTTTATAATATTTTAAAGTCATTATCCAGTATTTTTTAAGTCATTATCCAGTATTTTTAAGTCATTATCCAGTATTTTAAAGTCATTATCCAGTATTTTTTTAGGTCACTATCCAGTATTCTTAAGTCATTATCCAGTATTTTAGGTCATTATCAAGTATTTTCTAATATTTTAAAGTCATTATCCAGTATTTTTTAAGTCATTATCCAGTATTTTCTAATATTTTAAAGTCATTATCCAGTATCTTTAAGTCATTATCCAGTATTTTTTAAGTCATTATCCAGTATTTTTAAGTTATTATGCAGTATTTTAAAGTCATTATCCAGTATTTTTTTAGGTCACTATCCAGTATTCTTAAGTCATTATCAAGTATTTTTAGGTCATTATCCAGTATTTTCTAATATTTTAAAGTCATTATCTAGTATTTTTTAAGTCATTATCCAGTATTTTTAGGTCATTATCCATTATTTTTTAATATTTTAAAGTCATTATCCAGTATTTTTTAAGTCATTATCCAGTAATTCTTAAGTCATTATCCAGTATTTTAAAGTCATTATCCAGTATTTTTAAGTCATTATCCAGTTTTTTTAAAGTCATTATCCAGTATTTTTTAAGTCATTATCCAGTATTTTAAAGTCATTATCCAGTATTTTTAAGTCATTATCCAGTTTTTTTAAAGTCATTATCCAGTATTTTTAAGTCATTATCCAGTATTTTTTAAGTCATTATCCAGTATTTTTTAAGTCATTATCCAGTATTTTTTAAGTCATTATCCAGTATTTTAAAGTCATTATCCAGTATTTTAAAGTCATTATTCAGTATTTTTAAGTCATTATCCAGTATTTTTTAAGTCATTATCCAGTATTTTTTAAGTCATTATCCAGTATTTTTTTTAGTCATTATCCAGTATTTTTTAAGTCATTATCCAGTATTTTAAAGTCATTATCCAGTATTTTAAAGTCATTATTCAGTATTTTTAAGTCATTATCCAGTATTTTTTAAGTCATTATCCAGTATTTTTTAAGTCATTATCCAGTATTTTTGTCACACATTTTGACTTCACTTCTATAGACTAAGAGGTTTAAACTAAGATATATCTTAATTTTGTTATAATTATTATAAAAGACACAAAATGATAAAATTAAGATATATCTTAGTTTAAACCTCTTAGTCTATAGAAGTGAAGTCAAAATGTGTGACAAAAATACTGGATAATACTTAAGTATTAAGATTTTATTACTTAGACCTGTACTTTTATCAGTGTAAATCTTTCTGAAATATGTTTTAAAAGGGCTGTAAACTGATGCAATGCAAATGAGTGACATAAGAACTCACTATATACTACATGAAGTCATCATACAAATGAAATAAATAATGTCATTTTTGATGTGAACAGTATTGTCTAAAATTTAATCTTTAAAGTTTGTAATTTGAACCTTTATGTTTCACTGAAATTTTGGACCAATCCTGTGTATATGTATATTTCTTTGTCCCTGTGTGTAGCAGAAAGAGAAAATATGAAGGGTCAAACAAGTGGTGTGAATCTGGGACTCCATACACATTATACATGTAGGTGAGTGCTCTACCAATGAGGTATATTCAGACCACTGCATTCCTCCCATACTTTTCTTCAGTTCTGCAAGTGAAAATCTCATTCCAAAATTTTATTGAATATGCTTCTTTATGAAGTTCAACATAATTGCCAGTCATGAATTTTGGTCCAAAAGCTATAGCTCTTATCATATGAGATACCCAGATTGTAACATGTTTAAACCAATTTTTTATCATTGTACACCATACTTTAGAATAACTGTTACATCTGTTTTCCATATACAGTGCAACCTGTCCATAACAACCTGTCTATATATATATATATGTGTGTGTGTGTGTGTGTGTGTGTGTGTGTGTGTGTGTGTATTTTCAAGTCCCAATTTTTTCTATATAATGCACCTCTTTACAGTGGTCACTTGTCTGTAGTGGTCAGAGCTGGTCCAGTAAATGACCAATATAAACAGATTTTATTGTACATGTATATAAGATAAATTTATATACAATCACAGACAAACCAACACTACATATATTATATACAATTTATTTCTCGTGTTTAATTACAACATCACATGAAACACTTTAAGCAAAACTCTGGTCAAGTGCACTGGACATTAAATTAACCCAAATCCACTTGTCCTAATTTAGAACTATCCTTACATTTATAATATACACATGACAATCTCAATAATTCTATTTTTCACTGTTATAAATTTGAAAACTCCTGGTTAATTATCTGCAAAAAAATAAAATCAAATTTACTGCAATCTATCAAGACTATGGATCACTGTCACCTACAGTATATAATGTGGCAAAATGAACATGACTATGGATCCTACAGTATATAATGTGGCAAAATGAACATGAATATGGATCGCTGTCACCTACAGGAAATAATGTGGCAAAATGAACATGAATATGGATCACTGTCACCTACAGTATATAATGTGGCAAAATGAATATGACTACGGATCACTGTCACCTACAGGAAATAATGTGGCAAAATGAACATGACTATGGATCACTGTCACCTACAGTATATAATGTGGCAAAATGAACATGAATATGGATCACTGTCACCTACAGGAAATAATGTGGCAAAATGAACATGAATATGGATCACTGTCACCTACAGTAAATAATATGAAAAATGAACATGACTACAGATCACTGTCACCTACAGTATATAATGTGGCAAAATGAACATGACTATGGATCACTGTCACCTACAGGAAACAATGTGGCAAAATGTATATGAATATGGGTCACTGTCACCTACAGGAAATAATGTGGCAAAATAAACATGAATATGGGTCAATGTCACCTACAGTAAATAATATGAAAAATGAACATGACTACGGATCACTGTCACCTACAGGAAATAATGTGGCAAAATGAACATGACTATGGATCACTGTCACCTACAGTATATAATGTGGCAAAATGAACATGACTATCGATCACTGTCACCAACAGGAAATGATGTTGCAGAATGAACATGCACTTATACGACAGGCCCCAACTTTGAAAAAGGGGCGTGTAAAATTCAATTTCATGCTACATTTAATCTTTTACTTTCTGTGGTTATTTTATAACAATACATCTCTCCTAAGTATAATTTAAATAAATATTTTAAGTTGACCATTGATATAATTTACTGTTACACAGGTAAAACTCAAAACTAGATTTTAAGTTAGAATCAGGTATTTATCCAGTTTTAATCATATCTAAAAATTTTAACTGAGAATGTATTACCTTGTTTTAAGATTTGCATAATATGTAGACCACTTGGTTGCAGACGCTCTGACAGTTCTACATTGCATTAAAAGCATTCTGCAACATGTCGTGGCTAAGTTGGTTTATTCCATACTATTACTATACAAAATTTGCAATGTTTTTTGAAATGACAATTATTATTCTATATTAAACAAAGAATAAATATAATTAATATACAAATAAATACATGTTCTATTACCAATGTTGCCAAACTAACAGGAACCTGTTATCGCCCTCATCTAGACAACACAAATATACAGTATATAATAATGCCATGATTAGTGTTTCATAGAAATAAAAACTCATTACCCTTGTCAGAAATCATCAAGAAATTACATTTATAGATATTCTGCATTGAGTAAATTGAAGAGGAATGATGTCATATCATACCACTTGTCACAATATTTTACAAGCAAACTGACTAACATGATTATTTGCGCATGTACTTGTGTGCATGAAAAGAAATCCAAAACCGAAAAAAAATTATCATATTATTATTATATGAATTGTGCATTATTTCTCTTTTGTAACACCTTCAGTTGTCTCAAATTGGATTTGGCAAAAAGATAACTTAAGTGTGAAACAGGGAATGGAAATACAGGGGCCAAAAAACAACTCAAACCCGTAAGCTGCCTTTTATCAGTGTGTTGCCCTACTGACTGAACTTATAAGACACCTGTCCAGTCGGTTTGCCAAAAATGCCTTTGTGCTTGTGCTTTTGTACAAGTTATGTAATAGGAAATTTAAAGGTCCTTTTAAGCCGTTTTAAGAGGTGAAAACAAATGTCCCATGTTAATAATCTTCACTGGTGAGTTTTTTCTTTTCTTTTCTTTCATTTTGTCAATTTTTTTCTCAGTCGTCTCTATTCCTTTTGTTTTACTTACAGTTTGCTTCATTAGAATTAGTTTCACACTACTCAGTACATGTACATGCATATGTGTATCGGGGGAGGGGGGTGGCACACTAAATTTTTAAAAAAGTAATCATGACACACACACGATTATTTAACTCTGGATTATTGCTCCTGATTAGTTAAGCAATGTGTATATTGAGTAATATTCTTTTTTTGGACTATTTTTTAAGCTGAGGGGATTTTTGGCAGAGTGCATCTGTCGGAGTTTCGTTTCAGGTCTCATGTTTACCATAGCAGTGTAAAGAACACATCAACTGCAAACCTCAGATAGATATTATTGGAAAACAGAGCAGTGCTTTACCAAATTCAAACTGAGCCGTTCTTATCTGTGACAATGCCTTGTGTATATGTTTGGTTTCAAGAGGATTTTGTCGTAAAGCATATTTTAAATTTTATCGTAAAATACATTGAAAATGCTTCATGACAATAACATATTTAACGATAAAAAAATAAAAGATGCTTTATGACAATTTTAACATGTAAATAAGTAAAGTTGTTGGTGTGTGACTTGCCACTGACTCACTGTTATGTTGAAAACCTCCCCAAGTTCACAATCATTCACTCAATTAAGTGTACACTCAACTCAAAGGAATATTTCAATGTAAATTTTTAAGACATAACACAGTTAGAATTGAATATCTAAGGTTGTATTTCAAATGTTTAGTGTAGGTTTGTTGCACAAGTATAGTAGAATCCCTCTGATAGGGTGGTTCAAAATGCTAAATGTTTGATTACCCTTATTGTCTCAAAGTGTGCATATAATTGACATGAAACTTAAAGTTAGGGGGAAACTTAAATTTTCAGTCTCCTTACAAACCCTTATTGCAATACTTTTTTTAATTTTAAAATTAAACTACATGTAGATATTTTAAGAATTAAGGGGATTATCATGCAATCTAGACTGTGCAATGATCTCAGTTTAGAGATTATGCATTTTATGAATGAACTGATTTTTCTGAAATCTATATGAACTAATAATTCATATCTCATACAATTTTATAACTTTTGTCACATTTAAGCTTCAACATTGATTCAAGTAAAATGAATAAAATAAGTGTGCACCTTAAAACACTCCAATCAGTTAATATGGAAAAAGTATTCAGCTCTTCAGTACTTTGATTCTGTATGTAAATTTGGGAAAATTAAAGTACCTGATTCATCTTTAAAACTTCCCTTAAGGCTTACTGTCCATAAAACAGGATGTGGTCAACTATCAATTTAAATCTATTGAATTTAACTTTCTTTTGGACCGCCCTATATTTAAAGTTTAAAATCAATCAGGAACCTAGCTTGGGTGATTTTTTTGGGGCCTGTCGTATAAGTGCATGACTATGGATCACTGTCACCTACAGTATATAATGTGGCAAAATGAACATGAATATGGATCACTGTCACCTACAGGAAATAATGTGGCAGAATGAACATGACTATGGATCACTGTCACCTACAGTAAATAATGTGGCAAAATGAACATGACTATGGATCACTGTCACCTACAGTATATAATGTGGCAAAATGAACATGAATATGGATCACTGTCACCTACAGTAAATAATGTGGCAAAATGAACATGACTATGGATCACTGTCACCTACAGGAAATGATGTTGCAAAATGAACATGACTATCGATCACTGTCACCAACAGGAAATGATGTTGCAGAATGAACATGACTATGGATCACTGTCACCTACAGTATATAATGTGGCAAAATGAACATGAATATGGATCACTGTCACCTACAGGAAATAATGTGGCAAAATGAACATGACTATGGATCACTGTCACCAACAGGAAATGATGTTGCAGAATGAACATGACTATGGATCACTGTCACCTACAGTATATAATGTGGCAAAATGAACATGAATATGGATCACTGTCACCTACAGGAAATAATGTGGCAAAATGAACATGACTATGGATCACTGTCACCTACAGTAAATAATGTGGCAAAATGAACATGACTATGGATCACTGTCACCTACAGGAAATAATGTGGCAAAATGAACATGACTATGGATCACTGTCACCTACAGGAAATGATGTTGCAAAATGAACATGACTATGGATCACTGTCACCTACAGGAAATGATGTTGCAAAATGAACATGACTATGGATCACTGTCACCTACAGGAAATGATGTTGCAAAATGAACATGACAATGGATCACTGTCACCCACAGGAAATGATGTTGCAGAATGAACACAAATATGGATCACTGTCACCTACAGGAAATAATGAGGCAAAATGAACAATCATCTATCTGTATGTTAAATAAAAATTTCTACATCAAATCGTGTCATTATTTACACAGATAACAAATTTTAGAAAATCATTCCTAAGCCCTGAGAACAATATTTTAATGATAGCTAATACAAGTATCTAACATTCTGAGAACAACATTGTGTTAATTATAAATAACAATGAATATAATAATACATGTAATAAAATTTTATTTCTGCATGTTAAGTGTAATGAATTCTTGGTTGACATGTTTTGTTGGGTTCCATTCCACAGTTTTTAAGAGACTTTAAAACTAAGATATCTTCAACTGTTAAGGCACACTAAAATGGATATATAAGTATAAGGCATATGGTAGTAACTTATAATAAGTGATTTTAGCTATTTTTATGCCTTTTAACTGACCATGCAACTATGTCACTAACCAAAGCTTTTCAAAAGTAATGTCTTTGAAAAAATATGAGATGCTACTTTTTATGCATCCCTTTTCAATATTAGAAGCACAAATTTTCATTGACAAAAAAAATGAGTGATAAAAGACATTATCTTAAATAGCATGGTAGAACTTAAAACTGGCACCTTTGTGAATAGAAAAGAATAATTTTGTTCCAAAAAACAATCTATTTCTATTTTAATTCATGTTTTTTATTACACCTTACTTCAAGAACAAGGAAGCTGCTACAGAAAGATAGCATTATCTCATTCTACTGGTAACAGCAACTATCATCTTAAATTAATCTGTTCTATCATGTTTGTTTGCACAGCATTCTGTACAATTTTTTTTAAATCAAAATACTGAATAAATATCAAGTAGTTTTTTGAAAAAATAGTTTTTAATATTAAACACAATTTATGTTACTTTTTTATGATAAAAGACTTCAAGTTTCCATAAGAAATTAAAGTCTAAATCAGATATTCCTGATGAATGAGTCATATTTCTGTGGTCATCTAATAACAAAAATATTACAGATAACTGATAACATAACAGGTACATGTAATACCTGTGAATGGGTGTGTCTGAAAAATTGAATAAATTTGATGAATATTACAAGCTGATTGGTCGAATGACCCAGTATTGTTCAAACAAAAAAATAACTTATTATCCTTGCATAGGCAACAAATTTTTGAAAAACACAAACAAACAAATAAATATAAATAAATAAATAAATAAAGAAAGAAAAATAAGCAATCAAATAATCAATCAATTGATGAATGAATGAATTTTTTGGTAAGGTGCTAGCTCACTAAGTCAGTACGCAGCAGACAAGCATACAACTCCCCAGTCCATTATCCTGGCACTGGGTGGGCCAGTCAATACTTTATCCTCCTTTATGCCAAGTGCCAGACAAGGAACCAATATCTCAAATTCTAAGACTTATGTATGATATGACTGAGGTTCTTGAAGCAGACAATCTACTACTGAGCCAACAAGGCATTTAATTTCTAAAATGCGGTGTTAGAAAATTTACATGTACATATGAATCTCTATACTGTCTGTGTAAAACCCAAAAACTTGAAAAAAATTATTCATTATAGATTGAAAAACTTCTTAAATAAATTTTTTACTGCACTTTAATCAACTAAATGATGTTATCAAACATAAAACAGAATGATCTTATTATTTCATCAGTTTAAAATGTACCAAAATGAAAATTTCCTCTTTACTCATGCATTAAAACAAAATTAAATACACAAAAACAGCTGCACAATTGATTCCCAACTGGTTGTTTATAAATGCATGTCTGTGTATGGCAGGTGAAGTAAAGAAATGCTTGATTAATATATTGATGAACAGATTGAATGAAAGGTTGATTGATTGCGGTACCTCGATTATAAGCCCAGGGAGTAAATTAAGCCCAGGGAAGTTTCTCGCGCCCAGGAAGTTTTGGGACAATGAAGAGATGTTAAATTCACATATTTATTAGAGATTATACTCTAGTTTATAAATACAAATTATATATAAATACTAAACTCGGTTATTATAAGTTAGATTTCTTGACGTTATACCATACCTGTAGAAGACGGACACGAAACATCCAAAGCTGAGGTAATGACAGGGAATTCTTTACCAGTTCAAAAACTAGGATCATCCGTGACCTGGAATATCTCCCAAAGTCTCGTTCCAGATAAGATATTAATGCTCAAATTTAAAAAAAAATACATTAAATTTTAACCTGTATATAGACTGCATGTGAATAACATAACTGTTACAGTAACTCTAAAGTACACATACTGACACAAGAAAACTTGCTTGAATAAAAGAGGCATTTCATTTTAAGCAAATGCATTTTTAGTTGTAATATTTTTTGTAAAATTTTTTTTTATAAACAAGGGCCGAAACTTTTCTGGTGCAGATGGATTGATAAAATATAAATTTGAATAACTATATGCACTTGTAAAAAAAAAATTCTTGTAAATTCATAATTTATTGATCCATCATTCCACAAAATTAAGATGCGATCTGTTTTATTTCATTTTTATTCGAATTTCCTTCACACACACACACACACACACACACACACACACACACACACACACACACACATGCTGGAACAGCACCAGGAAAGTCTTAGAGTAATCAACGCGAGTTATCTCCCTTCAATCGCCGTAGCCTGTCGATCGGTAAAAAAAAAATAAATAATCAATTTCTTCCTTATTTTTGCATAGATCAATATAAAATTTTTACATGATAAACTAAAGTATAATCTCTAATAAATATGTGAATTTTACATCTCTACAGTGTCCCAAAACTTCCTGGGCGCGATAAACTTCCCTGGGCTTCGGCCTGGGCTTAATTTACTCCCTGGGCTTATAATCGAGGTACCCGATTGATTGATTGATTGATCTTGACAATACATGGCTGTTCTGTTTGCTTTTCTCCTTTTAGGGTGCAGTCTATATACAGGTTGAAATTTAATGTATTTTTTTTAAATTTGTGCATTAATATCTTATCTGGAACGAGACTTTGGGAGATATTCCAGGTCACGGATGATCCTAGTTTTTGAACTGGTAAAGAATTCCCTGTCATTACCTCAGCTTTGGATGTTTCGTGTCCGTCTTCTACAGGTATGGTATAACGTCAAGAAATCTAACTTATAATAACCGAGTTTAGTATTTATATATATTTGTATTTACGATAAATCGTAGTTACATACATTTACAAATATAATCATGTGATAATTTGTCAAAAATTTGCTTTAAAGTTCAAAGCACCTTACTAAACATCGATTGACTGAGTACTTCGAAAAAGAAAGAAGTTATGTTTTTAAAAGTATTTTACAAGTTAAATAATGATTGTTTCTTACCATTTCAAAGTTTTGTTTTGCACTTTTTCATGTAAATACAGTTGCTGAAAACCCCTCTATCATTTCTCTCTATCATCACATGATACAAACTAGACTATTTTTAGATTTTGATTGTACCCTGACCTCGTATTGCTTCCGTATTCACAGCGAACATTTGAACGGACACCAAGAAGATAATTTTCACATTATCTCCCTTGTAAAGTAATTTTATTTAATGTCTGGGTTTGTAACGACTACAATAATGGTAATTATATAATTTAACAATTTGTTTCTTTCAAAATCAGTTATTAAGAAGGTATGACTCTTAAAATTGTGAATAATTGTACTCTCACTTTGTGAAAAGATATTTATTTGATACGGGTTAATAAAAACTATGTTTGAAAAATGTTTGTGAATTAACTCTTTTTAATTACTATTTTCAAACACTATAGCTACAGTGACTATTTGTTTACTTGGACACGTGTTACAGTTTGTTGGGAAAAAAATTTAAATAGACAAATAGATTTGTTTTATTCGTAGATATGATGAAATGTTATTTATTGTTAGCTTTGGATCACCCACCTGATTGTGCTTTTTACTGTAGAATATTTAAATATGGACATAAAAGGTAGACGCAAACTACATCCAGGAAGTAACTCTGGGATGGAAGAAAACGCCACAAAGATGGAAACGCACCATAAAAAGACAGATGTATTTATATTTGGTTGGAAGTTCAACACGGTTATTTTAGCAACACATATTAACATATTTTTGTATTCTACATGTTTTTGGATCCAGACAGGAACTCTACCGGTATCTCTCTCTCTCTCTCTCTCTCTCTCTCTCTCTCTCTCTCTCTCTCTCTCTCTCTCTCTCTCAAAATACGCAGAGTTTCTGTTGGGTACATATAATGTTGTCACTTTCCTTGTTATTTACCAAGTACTGCTCTACCACAAGGCTAAAAGATAATCACCTATTATATAGATCTACTACATACAACACAACAACATCTCGACTAGCCCTTGTCTAAAGTATTTAGAACCAAATTTGAGAAAATTTAAATTGCTTACATTAATTCTTGGTTAAGAATGTCATAAAATATTGTAACACCCCCACTATAATTGTTCATTTCAAAAGTCTCTTAATTAATTAACAATAATTTTTTTGCATTCAAAACAATTTTAAGTTGTTCCTATATATTCGAATGTCAAGACTATAATTATTATTTCATATTTAATTTTATATGATGAAAAATGTACCACAGGTTATAAGAATAAGTAAAACTTACATTACTGAGATTTGGACCACACAAATAATAAAACTATTGAGTTGATCAAGAGTGTGTTATAATTGTAATCAGTATCTTGAGTTTGTATATTTGATACATGATTAGAAGTAATATCTAAATCTTGGTTATTTTCAGTATTTAACAAAGAAGTTAGGAGTTGATCCTGTATCATTTGGATATCTCCAGACCACATTTGCTGTGGTACAACTTGCTGGTGGTCCATTGTATGGCAGATTTGGAGATTTATATGGAGGAAGAGCAGCCATGATGCTAGCATTTTCTTCTGCTGCAATTTTATATTTCATTCTAGGAATGGCTGATAGCTTTCTTTTGCTATTTTTGTCTCGACTTCCATCCATTTTTATGCATGCAATGCAAGGTAAGGTTGCAATAATTGCCTCTCTGTTATATGTATGCATCATGGGTTTATAAATAGCAGGTTATTGCATGTGAATTGAATATTGAGAGAATGATGCCATATTATCAACAACCTTGATATAAAATTAAGGTGAAAATATCAAGGAGTTCCAGTTAAAGGGTACCTGTAACCAAAAATTTTTTTATCACAGTTGTTTTATATATTATTTAAATATAACAATATTGAAAACCACATCAAAATTGGTGACAAAATAAAAAAGTAATAGCGGTTTGAAATCCACATTTTACAACTTTCTCTTTATCGAAAAGTGAAACGCCTCGTTTTGAGTTATAAATGTGCGATGTCATTGCAGTATTAGAAGTAGTGTCTAACATAATAGAAAGTAGTAACAATGATGATATATTGATGTATGTAGAAGAAAGTAATGACTTCTGACATGTACCTTATGTCAAAAAGTTCGTAATTATTTCGGGAAGCAGTAGACAATCTTATCAGTGATGAATTTGGAGTATTTATTCGAACCAGAAACAGACGAATCTGATGAACATATTGAGTCCAGTCCCGACCTGCAGTTTTGTTGCATAGCTGTTGAAAAATATTTGACGAGTGTTAACTTGTCAATAATACGAAAAATTATTATATCTTTGACTTAAGAAAATAAATTATCTTATGAAGTCGAACTGGACAGACTCGAGAATTACGATAAGTTGCAAAGCTATAACAAAAAATACGCGATTAGTTTTAACTAGTCAAATACACGAAAAATTAATTTCATCGTCGATATTTTAAAATGAATTAAATATCAAGTCGGACTGGACAGACTACCCGGTGAATATTATTGAACTTACTGTGGTGTCATGTGCTGATTTTGAATTTCTATAAAAATAATGCCATTCAAAATTTTGAATTTTGTATGCATTATTTTAATAAAAATTCAAAATCAGCACATGACAGTGGCATCGGGTAAAAATCAATACATAAAAAACCAATGGCCTATGTATGTTCTTTTGTGCAATGTTTATTGACAGTTGAAATTAAATGACCGTGATGTAGAAAACTTTTAAGTGGTCTGGCGGCATCACATTTCATCGATAATTGGAAAATGTTCACACAATTAAAGTTTGTAACATAGTTCTTTTCAACTGTCCGATGGTTAATTAATGCTGGGATAATAAAAAAGAAAAAAAACAAGATATTCCATCTCAAATTATTTTACGCGAAATATATTATAATTATTTAAAATGAAATGACATGGATTTTAGAATGAGACCACATTTAAAAAAACGAGATGATAATAATAATAATAATAATAATAATTTTATGAATTTGTATGTATAGAATAAAGAATTTAAGAATATCACAGCTAAATGTAAGGAAAAGTGAAATCTGAAATCTAATAAAATCAAATGCTGTAAGTAGATCAATAAACATGTTTTAAATAGACTCTTCTGGTCGTCAATTTTTAATTTTTGATTTTGCCTAAAAGTTGTTTTTATAATAATTATTATTATTATTATTATTATTATTATTATTATTATTATTGATATGAAAACTAAGAAAGAATTCTTTTTCTTACTTTTTAAAATTTACAAATGAAATATCCTTTTTTCCGGAGTGAAATCTTTATACATGTACTGTATATGACAAATACGTTTACCAAATAAAATTATTTTACTTTACTTGAAATGTATATATGTTATTGTATATTACCGATCGTAAGATAACTTATCAACCTGCAAATCAATTTTGCAAATTATAAGTGACATCCTGTTAATTACAGGTGTGGGTCTAAATCCAAGGAATGTGTCTAATAAACAAAAGGATTAATAATAATCATCATTATCGGTACATGTCAAACGAATGTTAATTCCACTTCGTTAAATAGTTTTCCTGTAAAATAATCATAGAAAGTTAAACTACGAGTTCGTATTTGACTTTTTTTAGTAGTTGGTAAATAATATTCTGTGGAGGTATGTTACTGCTATGATGTCACAACACGGGAGCCTCGATATCGACCTTTTTGATTTGGATTTCTAGAGATGTATTAGAAAATCGCCGATATCTACCTTATTATGGAATGGAATTTTCTGGAATTTTCACTACAGCCATATTTAAGCAGGACGAATAAAATATGTCAAAACTAAAAATCGTTACAGGTACCCTTTAAACATCTATATAATGCCCTTGATAACTCTACCACTTCACTTTTCATCATACTAAATATACATTACCTGTGAAAAACATATTGTGGTAAATTTTCGAGAGGCATATATGTGTATGAATTATCTAATTCTTCAACATGAGAACAGATGAAAGTGGCCAATATAGCTGAATATAATCAGAGAGTTTCAGCATGGGGGAAATTAGAACTATCAATTATGTTAATGTATAATTTAATTCTTCAACAGGTGGACAGATGATAGTGACAGATATAGCTGAAGACAACCAGAGAGCTTCAGCATTAGGGAAGTTAGGACTGTCATATGGCATTGGTATGGTCGTTGGACCATTTATAGGAGGGCTTGTTACAAAGTTCTTCAGGTAATATTGATTTGTTTACAAATTATATGCATTCATCATCACCACCACCACCACTACCACCACCATCATCATCATCATCACCATTTATATATATGTAACTTTTCTGATATTTTCAGTGAACAAAAAGCAGCTTTTGTAGCATGTGCTGGATCAGTTCTAAGTATTTATATAGTGTGGCTGTTTACACCTGAGAAAACAAAGAAAGTACATTTGGAAGGTAATAATTAATTTCACACTACTCCATTCCAAACAGCCAGCAAGTGAATTGGTAGCATCAGAAAATATGTGTCTGTTTACCTTCGACTGATGTCTCATCCAAGGGGGAGTATTTTACTCTCAGTTAGTTCAAACATTTGGAACCACCTGGATTAGTCTTTGATCTCCCAACAGACTTAATCATATTTTATGTACTAATTTTAACATTTTATGTGACATTTGTACAAATACTTAAGAATCTGCAGGTCATTGTAATCATAGATGAGTATCATTATAATTTCAGTTTACTTCTCAAATAGGTCGTTACATAAAATATTTATAAATAGGCTGTTATTAGTCTTAAGTTCTCATCATCTACTGTAGGTTAGAATCCCACTCTGAGGGAGAAAGTAAGTGTAAACTGGTTCTTTATGTCAATGGTTTTCTTTGGAGGCATTAGTGACCAAATGGTTGAAAGCATGTGTTTATGAATTTCAGTGCCTCTCACTGCCTAGGTTCAAACTCCACTCATGCAGATCTTAGTATGAGAAAGTTTGTTATTTTGCTTGCCAAAGGACAGGTTTTCTACAGCCACTCTGGTTTCCCGAACTTCCTAGAACTTACCAACAATATATAGGTAAAATAATCTTGTCTGGGGTGTAAAACACAATAATTCCACTCCATTGCACTGGATAATTTTCTTCTACCACCACTGAACTGTCTTTAAAGATAAAAGCGTAGGATTCTGGGCTGGGGTGCAAAATACCAACACTCCACTTATTTTATGCATACTACTTCCACAAAGGTTCTCCTGTCAAACAAGAGTTTAATTTACAAAGACAAAAAAAAAAAACCAAAACAAAATGCATGACAATGTGGGAGTTTGATTTTTTTTTTTTTTTCTTTTTTTTTGAAATTTATATTTGTGAGTTCGTTTTTATTTGTAATTTATTACAGGGAAATCTGACTCTGGTGTCTTTAGTATAAAGAAAATTTTGGCATTAATTGCAGCACCTGGGGCATTATTCCTTTTAATTATCAGAGCTGCAGAAGGTAAAAAATACATGATATAATCACAGTTTTGTCTTAATAATTCAAACACAAAAGTTATTCTCTCTCTCTCTCTCTCTCTCTCTCTCTCTCTCTCTCAAAATGTAAAAAAAAATTAATTTTCTAATTTTTTTTATGCATGTACATATATTTACTCAACATCCATGTTTAAGTTATAATAAATTAAAATCTCATTTGATATTTTTAGGTATTCCCATAGGTATATTTCAGAGTATGTTTTCAGTGGTTGCCATGGATACATTTAAATTGCCAGCAGAACAAAATGGATATTTGATGTCCTATATAGGTATATTGACAATGGTAAGATTTGGTTTTCATATTTCAGAAATCCATATTTTCAGTCCTAAGAATGTTGTGTTTTAGCATTTGATTAAAAAGTTTTAAAAGTTAAAAACCTGTTTGTTCGGTCTACAATGATTCAAGGTTAGTCACAAATTGTGAAATTTACCAGAAATATGCAATATGCAATTTTTACAGAAAAACTTTATATATCTATTTAAAAGCATTGTAGAACCAATGTCAAATAGAATTTGAATTTACATTTGTATTACAGATATATATATATATATATATATATATATATATATATATATATATATATTTATGTATGTATGTGTGTGTATATATATATATAATCCTTTTGTTTAAAGGGGCCACAGAACCTCAAAAGTTTGTATTATTACAACTGTTGAGATGTTAACACTGGTGAATATTACAACTAAAAATGCATTTGCTTAAAATGAAATGCCTCTTTTATTCAAGCAAGTTTTCTTGTGTCAGTATGTGTACTTTAGAGTTACTGTAACAGTTATGTTATTCACATACAATCTTTTGTAATTTTTCCCTAGACCCTGCATTTCAAATTATTTGTTATAAAAGTCAGTGCAAAAGAAAGGGAATTTTAATTTATTTTCTTGTCTTGTTACTTTTACAAATTTATGAAAAAACAATTTCCAGATTTATGTAAGTTTGATATTAATGCAGACAGATATGTATGTTTATTTTGTGTATTTTTTTTTCACAGTTAGTACAGGGATTAGGTGTTGGAATTTTAACAAAAAAATTTAGTGAAAATGATATAATGAAATGGTCTGCATTTCTGTTAATATGGGCCTACTTAGCATTGGTAAGTACATGTATACAGATGTCTACTACTAGAACACAAAGTCACCACAATAGAAAATAAAGGAAACCCCTCATCTCAATATGCTTCCTACAAGAATAATCACAAAATGATCATTTTGTATTGTGCTTTAATTAGTAGAGGCAGGATACAAGTTTGAAGGCCAATACATTTAACCACTCAGCGATGTTTAAATTAATTATCTCCTTTTAACTTTGTTAACCCAGAGTCTTTGTACATTTTAGGCCTTAATTCAATCCAAGCATGTTCCAGTTTTGTTTATGTTTGCTCCATTAGTTTTAGGACTGGCCTAATTAAACATGGTGATGTGTCTCAGTTATCTCTCCTTAATATTTGTATACTTCATTTATATTCCGGTTTTGTGTTGTAGTTTGGTTGATTGCTTGTACGACTTGCTTTATGTGTCTCAGTTATCTCCCTTTAACTAATCTCTTGTGTTATATGTTTCAGGCATTTATTACAGATATATTCCAGTTTTGTATAGTGATTGCTCCATTAGTTGTTGGACTTGCTTCATCAAACATTGTGATAAGTAGTGCCTTAACAAAAACAGTAACAGATGTAGATACAGGTAAGTATATATTAACTATCAGGAAATACAAGATCTGTTAGTGTCTAACACATACTTGATCAGTAATTAATTGATTAGTAATTAAAGTCAGACTGAGTGACAGTTTGTTATAACTTTGATAACTAGGAAAAGAATGAGATATTATTTGGTAATTTGGTTGTAAAATTACCTGTGTTTAAAATATCGGAGTAAGATTTAAGATTAGGATAATGACATTTGTTGTTAATTGTGAAATATGTTAAATATTAAGTCATCTATCAGTGAACATTAACTTTTTAACAAGAACATTATCATAATTACATAATATTGAAAGGAAAATACATTAGAAGGATAAGGAAGTGTACTATCCTTGCTACATAGAGGAATTATATTTGTAAAAGGTAACTCTCATCTAAACCAAGTCATACATCTACCTTTGATGTGTCAGATCCAGACAATCAGCAATTAATGTTAGAGATTTTAAAAATTAACTTCTTGTTACTATTGGTAACATGAATCAAAAAGCTCACAGGGATCTTTTACAATTATTTTGTCCACCCTGTGTTGTGAGGTGTGAGTTGTAGGTCATAAACTTTTTCTATTTTTTAATTTCCATTCACTAAATGAGAGTGACACTTGACTTTGGCTAAAGTACTTTAAAGTTAGCAAAATTGGTTAAGCATACATTCAAGGTCACATTTACCTTCAGTAGCAAAATTACCTTAAACACCTTCTTTACATAAAAGGCCATATAGAAGCTTTCATATCTGTATACAACATCAGAGCATGAAGCTCTATTAAGTTTGTAAAGCTTGTTCACCTTGATGTACATTCAAGGTCACAGTGATGTAAAGATATTGAAAGCAAATATTTGTCATAAAGCCTGAACTTTATATCTAGCATCTTGGCCTGAAGCTGTACCAAAAATTTAAAGCTGGTTGACACAGACCTACTTTCACAGTCACATTGATCTTTAAGAAATTTAAGTCTAAAAGCTTGAAATTTTATATAAAGCATCAAGACAAGCTCTACTAAGTTTGTGAATCTGGTTTATCTTGATCTTTATTCAAAGTTATAGTTATTTTTAATATACCATCAGACATAGAAGCTTAAATCTGTATAAATACCATCAATGCTTGATGTAATCAATTTTTTGGAGTTCAAGGTCACAATATTATGTGATAACCTAACCTTCAAACATACTTTTTTCATTAACCAAAATGTACAGAAACATAATTTTTTTTATGAAAAAGTCGAGCATTTTATCAGCTTCTTTCCAAAAAATGAAATTCTTAGAAGATCCAAATGTAACATTAAGGCATTGATAACCCTTAACAGGTATGTGAACACTCAAATAGCATTCATAATGTTATTCTTTATGCCCTCAGGCGACCATTAAGGCCTGTTTGGCCTGTCACTAACTTATATACAACTGGCGCTGCTATTTAACTATTTTGATGCTGTAGATGTACAGGTAAGCTACACAATTATTCTGACAGCTCTCATCTTTCTTATTTCAGGTGCTATGCTTGGATTAAACATGGCCGTCAACTCATTGATACGATCATTATCACCAACAGTAGGAGGGTATTTATTGAAGAATTTTGGTTTTTCATCATTTGGTTATTTGGGATTTATTATGTTATTAATTGTTACAGTTGTTTTGTTCATAAAAGTCAGAAATTGATATTTATTGTAATAAAGGTTTTTATATAAAACTATTTTTATATTACTTTATTTGTTATATACACATGTATATCATTCTTGGTATTTTAGTAGAGTTAATATAGATCCAGTTTTATAACTGGTATGTGTTTATCTCTGGTGGTACATATAGTGGTTCCAGCTGAACTAGTGTGTGTTTATCTCTGGTGGTGCATATAGTGGTTCCAGCTGAACTGGTTTGTGTTTATCTGTGGTGGTACATATAGTGGTTCCAGCTGAACTGGTGTGTGTTTATCCCTGGTGTTTCATAAAGTGGTTCCAGCTGAACTGGTGTGTGTTTATCTCTGGTGGTACATAGGTGGTTCCAGCTGAACTGGTGTGTGTTTATCCCTGGTGTTTCATAAAGTGGTTCCAGCTGAACTGGTGTGTGTTTATCTCTGGTGGTACATAAATGGTTCCAGCTGAACTGGTGTGTGTTTATCTCTGGTGGTGCAAATAGTGGTTCCAGCTGAACTGGTGTGTTTTTATCTCTGGTGGTACATATAGTGGTTCCAGCTGAACTGGTGTGTGTTTATCCCTGGTGTTTCATAAAGTGGTTCCAGCTGAACTGGTGTGTGTTTATCTCTGGTGGTACATAAAGTGGTTCCAGTTGAACTGGTGTGTGTTTATCTCTGGTGGTGCAAATAGTGGTTCCAGCTGAACTGGCGTGTGTTTAATTCTGGTGGTACATATAGTGGTTCCAGCTGAACTGGTGTGTGTTTATCTCTGGTGGTACAAATAGTGGTTCCAGCTGAACTGGTGTTTGTTTATCTCTGGTGGTACATATAGTGGTTCCAGCTGAACTGGTGTGTGTTTATCTCTGGTGGTACATATAATGGTTTCAGCTGAACTGTGTGTTTATCTGTGGTGGTACATATAGTTGTTCCAGCTGAACTGGTGTGTGTTTATCTGTGGTGGTACATATAGTGGTTCCAGCTGAACTGGTGTGTGTTTATCTGTGGTGGTACATATAGTTGTTCCAGCTGAACTGGTGTGTGTTTATCTGTGGTGGTACATATAGTGGTTCCAGCTGAACTGGTGTGTGTTTAATTCTGGTGGTACATTTAGTGGTTCCAGCTGAACTGGTATGTGTTTATCTCTGGTGGTACATATAGTGGTTCCAGCTGAACTGGTTTGTGTTTATCTCTAGTGGTACATATAGTGGTTTCAGCTGAACTGGTGTGTGTTTATCTCTGGTGGTACATATAGTGGTTCCAGCTGAACTGGTGTGTGTTTATCTCTGGTGGTACATATAGTGGTTCCAGCTGAACTGGTGTATGTTTATCTCTGGTGGTACATATAGTGGTTCCAGCTGAACTGGTGTGTGTTTATCTCTGGTGGTACATATAGTGGTTCCAGCTAAACTGGTGTGTGTTTATCTCTGGTGGTACAAATAGTTGTTCCAGCTGAACTGGTGTGTGTTTATCTCTGGTGGTACATATAATGGTTTCAGCTGAACTGGTGTGTGTTTATCTCTGGTGGTACATATAATGGTTTCAGCTGAACTGGTGTGTGTTTATCTCTGGTGGTACATATAGAGGTTCCAGCTGAACGGGTGTGTGTTTAATTCTGGTGGTACATATAGTGGTTTCAGCTGAACTGGTGTGTGTTTATCTCTGGTGGTACATATAGTGGTTCCAGCTGAACTGGTGTGTGTTTATCTCTAGTGGTACATATAGTGGTTCCACCTGAACTGGTGTGTGTTTATCTCTGGTGGTACATATAGTGGTTCCATCTGAACTGATGTGTGTTTATCTCTGGTGGTACAAATAGTGGTTCCAGCTGAACTGGTGTGTGTTTAATTCTGGTGGTACATATAGTGGTTCCAGCTGAACTGGTGTGTGTTTATCTCTGGTGGTACATATAGTAGTTCCAGCTGAACTGGTGTGTGTTTATCTCTAGTGGTACATATAGTGGTTCCAGCTGAACTGGTGTGTGTTTATCTCTGGTGGTACATATAATGGTTTCAGCTGAACTGGTGTGTGTTTATCTCTGGTGGTATTTATAGTGGTTCCAGCTGAACTGGTGTGTTTATTTCTGGTGGTACATATAGTGGTTCCAGCTGAACTAGTGTGTGTTTATCTCTGGTGGTACATATAATGGATCCAGCTGAACATAAACATTAGTTTTTATGGTATTAAGAGTTTATACATATATTTTGAAGAATTTTTTGAATGTTTTAATAAAGGATACAAATTGATTTTGATTTTCAATAATTATATAATTAAATCCATTAGTCATAAAATTAATCAAATTATAGTTGACTATATTTACTATCTATAGGCTGTTTTGTGTTTCTTAATTCTCTGTTAAATACCTTGGATGACGTACATGTGTATCTAAACATTGATTATTTATGTTTACAAATTTTATTATTACATAAGAAGATCCTTTATCATATCTTATGTAAATACTCTTTATTCCACTTTAGAATGAGCAAATCATATGCACCAGACAAGCATATAAGCAGAGGGTGTTTTATAAATATTAATATGTGTAATTAAAATGGCACATGTTTTCAGTGTAAAATGTGCATAATTATTACAAATTATATGTTATACAAGTAATACTTGTTCCACAGTTGAACCATTGACCATTGTATTTGTTTAATATGAAAAATATATGCATAATATGTCATGTACAATTTTACTTCTACTGTTTACTTCTATTGTTTTTTTTTTTTTTATCCATGCTGATATGAGAAATTATCCATGTACATTTACAATTTATTCATTTATATAAAATAAAGGTATATTTCTGTAGTAATATGTTACCTGGAAACTTACTTAATTTTTACAAAATCAGCTTTTAACTTCACTTCAAAATAAATATTATTAGCATGTTGCTGAATTTTTTATTGATTTTAATTTTGATATTCCTTTTATATTTTGGTCTGTAATTGTCAGGGTACATACTATAGGCTAGTCACCAAGCTCTTACATCTACAACTGTTCAGTTGGATTTGTATTATTTGTAAATTTTTCCATAATGGTCTTTAATTCCTATTGATAACTCTACATTGCTAAATAATGGTACATGTACAGATTTTTTGCATGAAATGTGTGTGATAAATGATGCCATAAAGGATATATATTTTTAATTTTGCAACCACCTCCAAATGAAAAAAAGGGCCTGAAACACTCCCTTGGATCTTGTATAGGATGCAGTTAATCACATTTGTATGCAACAAATCTGAATATTTTCTTACTGAGTAAAGCATGATGCTTCAACTACTTATGGGGAAAAAACCAACAAATTTTAATGTTTTAGACTGGGCCTTCTTTAGTCTGAAACTGTTACAACATGTAGAATGTAAATTGATTTACCCGGTATATGTAGATACTGTATGGAATCTTTATTTGGCTCAACTGATGAAAATTCAGAAAATATATGTATACTGTTATGTAATTTTAAATCTAATCTGTTAGTCTCTTGTGTAGAAGGAGAACCTCTTTAATTATTAGCACTATCATTACTGCTACAAGTGAATGCAGTATATGTGTTACCTACACTGAGCTAATTACTGACTGTGTCTGTTTTTCTTGCATCAACCAAATCAAAATGGGCCAACTTTCAGGTGCTAATACACCAAGGCATAAGATGTAGTTTTACATAGTGTAACTGCAGTCCCTAATCTTTAAACATGTAAGATAATTATTTGAAACTTGTCATGAAAAGTCAAACTTTTGGTGTGAATGCCAGTCCTCTTGGTTGCTACCTTTAGTGTTACTAAGACTGTCACACATACATGTATATCAGTCACCAGTGTCAACTTTACCATTTGAGACTGATAATTAAAGTTTTGGCTTATTATTGGTTAGAGATTTTGGATGGATTAAGTGTGCATACAAGCTATCTTATCCTTCTGATGGTTTATATATATATATATATTTAACTTGATAGTTTGTCTTGTTTTAGATATACTATAGAAGTAGATCATTTAATTAATTTGGTATAACAATCATTTGAAATCTACATTTATTTGTTGAATGATTGGGAAAATGGAATAAAGTTATTTTTTTATTAGCAGTTTGTTGATGTTCCTAGTATGAATGATATCTCGTATATTTAATTCTACTTCAGAAACTTTTATGACAACTTGTTCAAAGAGTATGTTACAGCTACAATATAACATTCCTTACTATGTCTAATATAACAACATATAGATCTGTGTCATACAGTAAAATAATTAAAAATGTCTTATTTAAAATAATAAGGAAAAAATAAATTCAAACATGTATCTAAATATCCAGTACAACAGTCTAGATGTAGCTTCTATTTAGTCTAGATGTAGCTTCTGTTAAGTCTTGTTGTACAGTTTCTGTAATTCAAGACTATAGTTTCTGTTAACGTTAAGTGAAGATGTAGCTTCTGTTAAGTCTAGATGTAGTTTCTGTAATTCAAGATGTAGCTTCTGCTAGGTGAAGATGTGACTGATGTTAAGTCTAGCTGTAGCTTGTTATTATTCTCCTGGGGTTCAACCTATCATTTATAGAGCTGTGATTTATTTATATCTAAATGTTGACAAACCTCACAAATAACTGCTTCTTCCTTTATTCATTTTAAAATGTTCAAAAAAATATCACAGTTCAGATATGTTTCTTTTTAGACTAAACCATTATTGCAGACTGAACATTTAAATGTAGTAATATAAATTGTCATTTTTACCACCGATTCATCATACACATATATATAAATGTTCAAATCTTAAGTCTTGTATTTTAAAAGACCCTGTATATGTATTTTGTAATGGATAAACTAATGCATTAGCCACAAAATCCCAGAGTGCCCCAAAGAGCCGGGTAAAAAATAAAGATACATAGTTATAAAAAGATAAGGTAGTATCAGAAGGGATTATTCAGGAAAATAATTAGTCTAATGCACTTTATTTCATGTTTTAACTTTTTTTAATTGCTAAAGGAATCTTATCCCTAAAAATCAATTTCATTTTAATGATTTTGATAGAGTTAGCTAGAGGTTGGAGAGAACAGGCTCTAAAAGCAAAATGAAACGGTTGTCTCTGATGAAAAGATAAATTTTATAAGTACGAGGTTTAACAATGTGGATCTTAGTGTGAGAAAGTTTGTCAGTTCGCTTGCCGAAGGTCGGTGGTTTTCTCCAAGCACTCCGGTTTCCTCCACTATTCCAGAACTGACCGCCTCGAAATAAGTGAAAGATTCTTGACTGTGTCGTAAAACACCATTACTCCACTCCACTCCACTCTTACAATGTGGCCGACTATACCGGTATACTACAAATCTTTGATAAAAATATCCGGATGTTAATACACGTGTATAATATGATTTTTGTTTTCCCTATACTCTTTGTAATTGTTTCCTTATACTCTCAATTTAATGAAGTTAAAAAAATATTCTTTGACTGATTATAAAATGATATTGTAATAAAACACTAATATGCCGGTCCATGTCCGAATCACATTTAAAAATCACAAATATACCGGTCCACGTCTAAATCATTATTACAAAACACAAATATACCGGTCCACGTCTAAATCACAATTACAAAACTCTAATATACCGGTCCATGTCCAAATCATAATTACAAAACCTTAATATACCGGTCCATGTCCAAATCATAATTACAAAACCTTAATATACCGGTCCATGTCCAAATCATAATTACAAAACCTTTATATACCGGTCCATGTTCAAATCATAATTACAAAACCCCTATATACCGGTCCATGTCCAAATCATAATTACAAAACACAAATATACCGGTCCACGTCCAAATCACAATTACAAAACACAAATATACCGGTCCATGTCCGAATCACAATTACAAAACACAAATATACCGGTCCCTGTCCAAATCACAATTACAAAACACAAATATACCGGTCCATGTCCGAATCACAATTACAAAACACAAATATACCGGTCCATGTCCGAATCACAATTACAAAACACAAATATACCGGTCCCTGTCCAAATCACAATTACAAAACACAAATATACCGGTCCATGTCCGAATCACAATTACAAAACACAAATATACCGGTCCATGTCCGAATCACAATTACAAAACACAAATATACCGGTCCATGTCTGAATCACAATTACAAAACACAAATATACCGGTCCATGTCCGAATCACAATTACAAAACACAAATATACCGGTCCATGTCCGAATCACAATTACAAAACACAAATATACCGGTCCATGTCCGAATCACAATTACAAAACACAAATATACCGGTCCCTGTCCAAATCACAATTACAAAACACAAATATACCGGTCCATGTCCGAATCATAATTACAAAACACAAATTTACCGGTCCATGTCTGAATCACAATTACAAAACACAAATATACCGGCCCATGTCCAAATCACAATTACAAAACACAAATATACCGGTCGATGTCTGAATCACAATTACAAAACACAAACATACCGGTCCATGTCCGAATCATAATTACAAAACACAAATTTACCGATCTATGTCCAAATCACAATTACAAAACACATATATACCGGTCCATGTCCAAATCACAATTACAAAACACAAATATACCGGTCGATGTCCGAATCACAATCACAAAACACATATATACCGGTCGATGTCCGAATCACAATCACAAAACACAAATATACCGGTCCATGTCCGAATCACAATTACAAAACACAAATATACCGGTCCCTGTCCAAATCACAATTACAAAAAACAAATATACCGGTCCATGTCTAAATCATAATTACAAAACACAAATATACCGGTCCATGTCTAAATCATAATTACAAAACACAAATATACCGGTCCATGTCCGAATCACAATTACAAAACAAAACCATTTAAACTGGCTTATATAATATACATGTACTAAAAGTTAAAACAATTATCATAGATATTTTGACATTTACTTCCTTTATCAGGAATATTTAATTGAAAGACAAAGTATGATAGAATAAAAGCACCAAATTCTCAATGTGTATACTAGTAGTAAGTATTTAATAATGCAAGTCTGTTCTTAAACCCAGATAAATGATGTGTGCTTTGTAATTGATGAGAAACAAGGCACCTCCAATTCCTGTGCGACTTTTTCAGGTGTAAGGAGTTGTAATAAAATACAATTTACATTATGTACTTGCAATTGTAAACGTTATTTTACAAGACAGTGGATCATAAATATCATGTAGTCATCCACCAAATGAAACGTGTTTTATAATATCTGTAATGCTGTAACAGTAGTTAGTACAAAATGAAAACATCCAAGATTTAATGATTAAAATTCAATTTGTGAAAACTTCTAACTGTAACATTTAAAGATAAAACCGTGTATCACATGCACAAATTTTATCCAATTTTAAAATATCGCAGCTTCATCTGCTGACATATTTTCAAAATTTGTATAAAAGTGTTTTTTTAATTAACTAGGCCTTTACAATTTAACATTTGCTTAAATAAGTAAACCGTGACACAGAACAATCAAAATTGAAATTGTGGAGTTTTTGTTCTACCACCATAATGGCGCCGGATATTTATCGAGTTATTGTCGTAATTATTGCACTTTATATTTAACCACACTGGATCAACTGTTCAGATTTATTAGAACCAGATATTTTTATTTAATCATGCCGATCGTTCTTGATATTGTACCAGTTGCCGAGTATGGATCTGGAACCTGAAATACAACAAAAAATAAACCAGATCTATTGCTTTGCTACAGAATAAATATGTTAATTAAAGAATCACGTTCCAGTTAGTTAAAATAGATAAAATGTTTATGACCGACCCTGTTATTGACCTGTGCACGTACTGCTAGGCATTGTTTTACCCTTAGTCGTATAAATGTACGGGTCAAATAACGCTACTTATCACATTTTGTTCGTTAAATGCCACGTTAATTTTGTTCGTTAAATGCAAAGTTACAAATGTCTTACCGAAAAGTTTGTAAGTCACAAAAATTAATAGTACAAACAATTAATGGCCACAGATTAAACTTAAAATAAATTCTTTCTTACCACAAACCAATAAAGAATCGGTTTGTGGAATCGTGCCTTCTATCGACACGAATGAAGAAACACCACAATATCTTTGACTACCCTATAAATTTATTTTACATTTGTGTTAATAAACAATTGGCAAATACTCTCACCTTTAACTCTGAATGAGCCACGTCATATGCTTCTATGGCTGCCACGACCTCGGGTGGCAATGACGACTTATTCTGAAAGTCTTCTGACTGTGATGTTTCACCTTTCACAGAATTGTCTTTTTCAGTTGCTGCCTCTTTAGTGTCGACATCAGGTTCGGAGACTATTGCTGCGGCGACCACTACAGGTGCTGGATTAACGTCATTTTCTGAGTCTCCTTCTTGTTCATTTTCCTGGTCATTGTTTTTTGGCTCCTCTTGGTCCGCTTTTTGTGTTTTTTCTTGGTTGGTTGTATTCTTATTTGCATTGGTGTCTGTAGCGACTACTGCGGCGGCTCCAACCACTGCAGCTTTCGGTACATTGTCATCATCATCATCATCATCATCACTGGTATCATTATTATCACTATCGACGTGGTCAGGCGTTTGCTCTTTAGGTCGTGGTTCTTGAACATTGGAACCAATTACTGCTGCTCCAATAATTGCAGTTGGTTTTGGACTGTCTATTTTATCTTCCGTGTCTGATTCCTCGATTTCATCGATATCTACTTCAGATTCTTCTTGAATGTCACTTATAGAATCATTATCTATTTGTTGTTTGTTCAGCGGCACCACACCCACTACAGGAATGATGTTGTGTTTTTCGTCTCTTTGTGTTGGCACAGGCGAATCTATAACAACAGATGACACTTCTACCGGAGTTATTGTTGGAGAAGGGGAAGGGGTATTATGGGGCGTTAACAGTGTTTGTTTTTCTTGTGTTTGACCTGTTGGGATAACAACTGCGACAACAGTGTATTTGTCCATATTACCACGTTTGTCGATTATGTTTTGATTTTCATCTTTATATTGCTTTTTCATCACAGTTCTGTGTCTTTTTTCTTGGTGTGTATATCTCGTAAACGGATGATAATTAGATTTTGTAAGCTTATATTCAACACTTCCTTTATACTCTACGTAAGGTTTGTCCATATATTTTGCACAATTTGTATTAATATCTTCAAAACCAAAATAACGTGGTCTGAAATTTGAAGGTGTATATTCCCTATACGTGTAATCGGTAACTCTTATGTCTGGTCCCATTGGCATTTTATAACATAAATACAATTCTGGCCCTATATCTTTATAATATTCCACTTCTGTTGGCACAAATTCCCATTGTCTTTGTGATTTTGTTTTTCTTTCTGTTTTTGATATAAATTTGGTTTTATATTCCCGATATTTCCATTCATGAACATGATCGTAGGTTTTTATCTTGTTATACTCGTGTATTTTGTCATATGAATGTACATGATTATAACTATGTGTATGGTTATAAGTATAATTTGAATTATATTGCCTATAAACCGGGGGTTCTCGAATTATATCATAGGTATGTATCCGATAATCTGGACCTATCCCTTGTTCGATCCCGTTTGCCGCCATTTCTATTATCTGAAACAAAATATGAAGAAATGAACCAAACGAGAATATAGAAACCTGCTGTTAAAACATAAAATGCTATACAGTACACGGTATTAACAAGTATACATGTATACTTCATAGAAAGCTGATCACGGTAAAATAAAAAAAATAAAAAAATAAATAAATTGATAAAAAAAATTTTAAAAAATAAAAAACTCATGTCCTACTTGAGAGGTTTATGTTACCTTTGTTAGTACATGTCGTTGGCTGTCTTTGCTTTTATCAATAATAGCGGAGAAACAAATAAATTTAAACCTGTTTCCCCAAAATCTGTTACATATAAATCAGTTTAGTAATCAATATTTTGTCTAAATTAAATTTTAAATTTTATCTAAGTCATACAATCACATTATATAAACTCCTGCTTTCAGCCCATGTTAGCTGAAAACTGGAAATTAAAACAAAAACTTAAATTTTCGAATATATAAATAATTCCATTACTTTTAACTGATAATTATAATTACCTGTAGTCAAGGTATAAGTCTTCGTTATATATTAGTTATATTAGTTATTATCTATGCGGAATAATTCAGATGTAAACACATTTTGTCGAAAATTGAATCTATATCATTTCACAAGTATCGTGTTTTCTGGTTTGCAATCATAAATACTCCTGGAATTATAAATATATATTTCTGAACTTGACTCATATTTATTTTTTCAACGCCCAGTATTTTAATCCACGAAGCAAAACTTTTACATAACTATTGCGTCAATATACAGTGATCCCGTATCAACCCATCAATGACGTCACAACCAAAATGGAACTCTTCTAAAAATTATTACCATTAAGTTCGATCAAATTTTAATATAACTTCTGATTTAAATATATGTTTCTCGATTTAAATATAACACTGTTTCTTTTGAAATTTATTGAAATGCTTTTCAATGTCATACTTGCTCAATGATAAATCTGGGCCACAATGTTCATTTAAGATTCGATCTCATGTGCATTTATTTTTTTCTTCAAAAAATGATTCATTAGAATGTAAATAAAAGATATGAAATACTTATATCTTTTAAATAAAATATACACAAAATAAACAGAAAGTCAATAGATTTGACCACAATAATTATCGCTAAACGCATGATCAAATTTTTATAGTATTCAATTATTAAGATTTTTAAAATACATTCCGACAATTTTAATGGAAAACATGAATGATGAGAAATCATACCACCTTTCTTACATTAATAAAAATAAAAACGTATTTGATATACATCACGACTCGTTTTAAATGGGTATTTTAAAACTGTTTTCTTGTATCTTAGGTGACTTATAACAAGGCACTTGTGACAAAATTACCAATACCGATTCATTCATATACCTGTAGTGGTGTTTATATATATATATATATATGTGTGTGTGTGTGTGTGTGTGTGTGTGTGTGTGTGTGTGTGTGTATTCTGCTTTATATGGGTTTGATCCCGGTCGATAGCAAGGGAAAGGGGCGGGGTGAACTGTGGTTTCTTGTAAACGATTAATTTTTGTCTCAGTTCCAATAGATTTGAGAAGTTAATTGACGGTATACTTTCTGTAAAACTTGAGAGGTAAATTAACGGTATACTTTCTGTAAAACTTAAGAAGTTAATTAACGGTATACTTTCTGTAAAACTTATGAAGTTAATTAACGGTATACTTTCTGTAAAACTTGAGATGTTATTTAACGGTATACTTTCTGTAAAACTTAAGAAGTTAATTGACGGTATACTTTCTGTAAAACTTCAGAAGTTAATTAACGGTATACTTTCTGTAAAACTTCAGAAGTTAATTAACGGTATACTTTCTGTAAAACTTTTTCTGTAAAACTTAAGAAGTTAATTGACGGTATACTTTCTGTAAAACTTGAGAAGTTAATTAACGGTATACTTTCTGTAAAACTTTTTCTGTAAAACTTAAGAAGTTAATTGACGGTATACTTTCTGTAAAACTTAAGAAGTTAATTAACGGTATACTTTTTGTAAAACTTAAGAAGTTAATTGACGGTATACTTTCTGTAAAACTTGAGAAGTTAATTAACGGTATACTTTCTGAAAAACTTGAGAAGTTAATTGACGGTATACTTTCTGTAAAACTTGAGAAGTAAATTAACGGTATACTTTCTGTAAAACTTTTTCTGTAAAACATGAGAAGTTAATTAACGGTATACTTTCTGTAAAACTTTTTCTGTAAAAAGAACGGTATACTTTTTGTAAAACTTAAGAAGTTAATTGACGATATACTTTCTGTAAAACTTAAGAAGTTAATTGACGGTATACTTTTTGTAAAACTTAAGAAGTTAATTAACGGTATACTTTCTGTAAAACTTTTTCTGTAAAACTTAAGAAGTTAATTGACGGTATACTTTCTGTAAAACTTAAGAAGTTAATTAACGGTATACTTTCTGTAAAACTTGAGAAGTTAATTAACGGTATACTTTCTGTAAAACTTTTTCTGTAAAACTTAAGAAGTTAATTGACGGTATACTTTTTGTAAAACTTAAGAAGTTAATTAACGGTATACTTTCTGTAAAACTTAAGAAGTTAATTGACGGTATACTTTTTGTAAAACTTAAGAAGTTAATTGACGGTATACTTTCTGTAAAACTTCAGAAGTTAATTAACGGTATCATTTCTGTAAAACTTCAGAAGTTAATTAACGGTATACTTTCTGTAAAACTTTTTCTGTAAAACTTGAGAAGTTAATTAACGGTATACTTTCTGTAAAACTTAAGAAGTTAATTAACGGTATACTTTCTGTAAAACTTGAGAAGTTAATTAACGGTATACTTTCTGTAAAACTTTTTCTGTAAAACTTAAGAAGTTAATTGACGGTATACTTTTTGTAAAACTTGAGAAGTTAATTAACGGTATACTTTCTGTAAAACTTAAGAAGTTAATTAACGGTATACTTTCTGTAAAACTTGGGAAGTTAATTGACGGTATTCTTTCTGTAAAACTTTTTCTGTAAAACTTAAGAAGTTAATTAACGGTATACTTTCTGTAAAACTTTTTCTGTAAAACTTGAGAAGTTAATTAACGGTATACTTTCTGTAAAACTTAAGAAGTTAATTAACGGTATACTTTCTGTAAAACTTGAGAAGTTAATTAACGGTATACTTTCTGTAAAACTTTTTCTGTAAAACTTAAGAAGTTAATTGACGGTATACTTTTTGTAAAACTTGAGAAGTTAATTAACGGTATACTTTCTGTAAAACTTAAGAAGTTAATTAACGGTATACTTTCTGTAAAACTTGGGAAGTTAATTGACGGTATAGTTTCTGTAAAACTTGGGAAGTTAATTGACGGTATACTTTCTGTAAAACTTGAGAAGTTAATTGACGGTATACTTTTTGTAAAATTAAGAAGTTAAATGACGGTATACTTTCTGTAAAACTTAAGAAGTTAATTGACGGTATACTTTTTGTAAAACTTAAGAAGTTAATTGACGGTATACTTTCTGTAAAACTTAAGAAGTTAATTAACGGTATACTTTCTGTAAAACGTGAGAAGTTAATTAACGGTATACTTTCTGTAAAACTTTTTCTGTAAAACTTAAGAAGTTAATTGACGGTATACTTTTTGTAAAACTTAAGAAGTTAATTAACGGTATACTTTCTGTAAAACTTGAGAAGTTAATTAACGGTATACTTTCTGTAAAACTTGATAAGTTAATTAACGGTATACTTTCTGTAAAACTTGAGAAGTTAATTAACGGTATACTTTCTGTAAAACTTTTTCTGTAAAACTTAAGAAGTTAATTGACGGTATACTTTTTGTAAAACTTGAGAAGTTAATTAACGGTATACTTTCTGTAAAACTTAAGAAGTTAATTAACGGTATACTTTCTGTAAAACTTGAGAAGTTAATTAACGGTATACTTTCTGTAAAACTTTTTCTGTAAAACTTAAGAAGTTAATTGACGGTATACTTTTTGTAAAACTTCAGAAGTTAATTAACGGTATACTTTCTGTAAAACTTTTTCTGTAAAACTTGAGAAGTTAATTAACGGTATACTTTCTGTAAAACTTAAGAAGTTAATTGACGGTATACTTTTTGTAAAACTTGAGAAGTTAATTAACGGTATACTTTCTGTAAAACTTAAGAAGTTAATTAACGGTATACTTTCTGTAAAACTTGGGAAGTTAATTGACGGTATACTTTCTGTAAAACTTAAGAAGTTAATTAACGGTATACTTTCTGTAAAACTTGAGAAGTTAATTAACGGTATACTTTCTGTAAAACTTAAGAAGTTAATTGACGGTATACTTTTTGTAAAACTTGAGAAGTTAATTAACGGTATACTTTCTGTAAAACTTAAGAAGTTAATTAACGGTATACTTTCTGTAAAACTTGAGAAGTTAATTAACGGTATTCTTTCTGTAAAACTTTTTCTGTAAAACTTAAGAAGTTAATTGACGGTATACTTTTTGTAAAACTTAAGTTAATTAACGGTATACTTTCTGTAAAACTTAAGAAGTTAATTAACGGTATACTTTCTGTAAAACTTAAGAAGTTAATTAACGGTATACTTTCTGTAAAACTTCAGAAGTTAATTGACGGTATACTTTTTGTAAAACTTAAGAAGTTAATTAACGGTATACTTTCTGTAAAACTTAAGAAGTTAATTGACGGTATACTTTCTGTAAAACTTAAGAAGTTAATTGACGGTATATTTCTGTAAAACTTGGGAAGTTAATTAACGGTATACTTTCTGTAAAACTTGGGAAGTTAATTGACGGTATACTTTCTGTAAAACTTGGGAAGTTAATTGACGGTATACTTTCTGTAAAACTTGAGAAGTTAATTGACGGTATACTTTTTGTAAAACTTAAGAAGTTAATTGACGGTATACTTTCTGTAAAACTTAAGAAGTTAATTGACGGTATACTTTTTGTAAAAGTTAAGAAGTTAATTGACGGTATACTTTCTGTAAAACTTAAGAAGTTAATTAACGGTATACTTTCTGTAAAACTTCAGAAGTTAATTAACGGTATACTTTCTGTAAAACTTGGGAAGTTAATTGACGGTATACTTTCTGTAAAACTTGGGAAGTTAATTGACGGTATACTTTCTGTAAAACTTAAGAAGTTAATTGACGGTATACTTTCTGTAAAACTTAAGAAGTTAATTAACGGTATACTTTCTGTAAAACTTGGGAAGTTAATTGACGGTATACTTTCTGTAAAACTTAAGAAGTTAATTGACGGTATACTTTTTGTAAAACTTAAGAAGTTAATTGACGGTATACTTTTTGTAAAACTTAAGAAGTTAATTGACGGTATACTTTCTGTAAAACTTCAGAAGTTAATTGACGGTATACTTTCTGTAAAACTTCAGAAGTTAATTAACGGTATACTTTCTGTAAAACTTCAGAAGTTAATTAACGGTATACTTTCTGTAAAACTTGATATGTTAATTAACGGTATACTTTCTGTAAAACTTACCACATGTCATGTGTACATGTGATAAGGTCAATCTCTTATAGAATGATAAAGTTTCATCGCTTTTGGTGATACGGCGACAGTGCATTTTATTTGCGCAAATCGGAAAACAGCGAAATATTTCTAAAAAGTTATAGTTTACAGATAAAAATAATTAACACAATACTAGTAAGAGGATTGTTAAGCTTTAAAAGTGTTAAGAAAATTTCTCGGGTACAACAGAAGAAATAGTAATGGATTTGATAAATTTATTATTTTATTATTGGGGGATGTACTTATAATTTCTATTGTGCTCGGTACATAATCTAAACTTTTATATATCTTCTTTAAATCTAGCTATTTCAAGCAGGTTAAACGTTTAAACGCGTCGAACCAAAGAAGCTATCTCGCTTTTTTTAGCTATAGCTTACATGGCCCCGGTTTCACAATCATTCCTGAACTAAGATTTTCCTTAACTTTAAATTAGCAAATTTTCGCAATCTCTTTTTTGAATTATAAATGAACATTTGTGATAAAACTAAATACTGATGTCACAAGCTTGTAGTGATCTTCAAAATTACACCTTAAAATTCCTGAATATCTTAACAATTAGCTTAATTGTTAAGATTTTAAATTTGCAAGATTTAAGTTAAGGAAAATCTTACTGTTTAAGGAATAATTGTGAAACCCGAGCCTGATGGAGATACCACCCTTAACAAGGTTAATGGATTCAACGTGATTTTTTTTTATCTTGCATATTTATACGACAAACAAGGTAAAATACACTGGCTTGGGACATGGTTTTACTGTCTTACTTTTTTTTAATGTGAAACGTTTTATTTCAAGACCTAACGCTAATACTATTAACGATCGAATTAATGAAATCCTAAGTCAAAAAACACCATGTCGTCAAGAAGCAAGAAGTAACGAACAAGGGAAAAGAGCGAAAAACAAGCAAATAGAACGAAAGACAAGAAAATAGAACAAAAGACAAAAGAATATATTAAAAGACAAGACAAAAAAGCTAAAGGCAAGAAAATAATGCGAAGTGCAAGAGAATAGATCGCCGGACAAGACAAAAAAGCGAAAGACAAGAGAACAACGCGAAATCTAACTGTAACCATTGCATTATCGCGCTCCGCAAGTTTTGTCATGAATTGTCAGAATTAATATATTTCAGCTCCTTCGCTATTTCGACCTAAATGCGAAGCGAAAACTGGAAGAAATGAGGAAAGACCAGAAAGTGTGAAGGCAAAAAGTTAATCAATTATGCTACTATATTTAATTTTTGGCTCATATTAAACAAACATTTATGTATTTTTTTTTTTTTTTTTTTTTAGAGATTTAACATCTTTTTGGTCACCTTAGCTGCGTACTGAAGTCGCAGGTTTATACTAATGAAGATTATGATAAAGCCAAAAGTCATAGGTTTGATACTGAAAAGTTATAACTGCCTTTGATCAATCACACATACAATAATGTATTGGTACGCAAAGGTGACGTAATTGGCATAAGAAAATGTGTAGAAAATATACCTTACGTAACATATATTTGATTATTACAAATGTCAATTTAAATAAGAAGATTGATTTACACATTCTTCTATTTAAATATGTGTGTTGGATTAAAAGCATAAAAGTATACAATTTGAAATAATCCCCTAATCTTCAATCAAATCACACAGATTATAAAATAGCCCAGCAGGTGAGAGATTTCAGGTTTTTAAGAAGGAAATATGCACATGTATATGGCGGGACAGAAGAAATTTTATTAAGATATTTTCAGTAAAAAGAAAAAAAGTGAGTTTATTACTATCATTATTGAATTATTTCAATCAAGCGTAATGTAAATTTATGAGGGGAATACTGTATGAAGTGTTTTCATCAATACAAGGCATAAATATGTGAAAATATTCGCAAAACAAATTAATTTTTTCAGAGAAACGCGTTTACGTGCTTTACAATTTGTGTTTGTTTGGACCAGTAAAATTATTTTAACCACGCCACTGGCCATTATTTTGCTACTCTGTTTATCAAGTGTTGTTATATAACTGATAATAACATTATATGCCTGTTTTGTAACATGAGCCATGTTTTAGAAACAAAGATCTAATTAACAGGCTATTTAAAGATTTTAACTAAACTTATCAATAATGTGTTCTAAAGACAATATCTTTCTTGAACAAGTTTCATAACCATTCCTTAACTAAATTTTTCTGTCAGATTTGAAATCTTTATTTATTTAGTTTTTATTATTATTTATTTATTTATTTATTTATTTATTTATTTATTTATTTATTTATTTATTTATTGGTCGCTTCCAAGATATTCAGGAATTTGTTATCGTTTTAATGATTACTTCAAAATTATAACCTATGTATTAGTTTTTAAAAAATTCATAGTTTTATCAAAGTTTGTCAAATTTGGTTAGATTTAAGTTAAAGAAAGAAATAATTGTGAAACCGGGACCAGATTACTTATAAATTATATTAAATATTTTACCTAGATCGAGAGTAATTAAGGGGCAATGATTATATATATATATATATATATATATATATATATATATATATATATATATATATATATATATATATATATATATATATATATATTAATTTATTTATATCAATGGTTTATCAACATATTGTATTTAATTCAAAGATTCAATTACAATAATATTTAACTTTTCAGCCTTTTTCAGATGGAAGACGATACACTTACCCCAGAAGAGAATGAAAGTATGTATAATCAAATTACTTATCACATATAATAATTTGAATGAGTTTTAAATCTAAGAATTGCATTGTCGAATGTGGCTTTATCAAGATTCAATCAGTCTGAGCCGTTGATATAACATACTGTGTCCAACTGGTAATTAAAGAACGTTGTTTTAAGACGTATAACATTAAAACAATGGAGAGAAAAAGAGGAAAAGTGACAGTACACATTACACACGCAGATACACTAGAGATATTTTGCACTGTTCTTATCAGAATACCCCTAATAATACACCTCCATCCCCACAGCGATCTCTCCACAAGATGGTCACCTACTTTGAATTGACTGCATAGTAATGTGGCTCAACTTCCATGAACAAATATTTTTGATTTTAAAACTAGAGACCTAAATTGCTCAAACTTTATAACTTGTATTGACCATACTTAGAACCAACAGTCTGACTTGAAGTTTTCATTGGAAAACCTGCCAATTCAGTTATATATAGGCGTATAAATATTGTGGGGGGGGGGGGGGGGGGGAGAGAGAGATCGTGCTACGTAACAAAGGATGCACCGATTTCACAGACCTGAATAATTGTGGCAATTTCTAACAAGAAGTTCATATATAAACTGAATATGGTGTATATGTACTGTGACATTTTTATATCAGTACATGTCTTCATAAGGTCCCGTTTATAGGTACCCGTTTATAAATTCCATTTGTTCTTAACTGTTATTGTGGCCGAGTGGTCTAAAGCGCGCGCTTACGGATCACAGCACCTCTCATCGCCTGGGTTCTAATCCCACTCGCGGCAGATCTTAGTGTGAGAAAGTTTGTCAGCTTGACGATGGTCGTTTCTCCGGGACACTCTGGTTTCTTCCACCATCCCAGAACTGACCGCCTCGCAATAAGTGAAAAAATCTTGACTGCTGCGTATTGAACCTGTTCGTAAAAGTTATTTATATAAAGCTTATATTTCCTGGCATCATTGGGTGGTTACAGACAGGTTTGACAGTATCGTATTTCACCTGTATATTAAAACCATTTTTAATGAGCATATTTACTTTCTAATGACCTTTATAGACAGATTTAACTGTATTTTATTGTTTTATACAGTAATTAAAAGAGCGTTTATGGTTATGGATTTAAACGGAGATGGGAGAGTGTCTCAATCAGAGTTAGTAAGGGTCTGTAAACAGATGAAACTCAATCTGTCTTATGAAGAGGCAAAAAATATACTTCAAGAAGTAGACAGAAATGGTGAGTGTTCAGGCTTTTGAGACCAGAATTAGAATGTATTAGAATACATTAGAATGTACTGTTCATGTGTATAGTTACTTGGATGCTGCAATCACAGCATTTGCCTAGTATATATATTGCAAATAGTTATAATGCTTTATTCACTACTTTGTATATTTCCAAAATATAGTAATGAAGGAATGTTTAGAACCACTTCTGTAGGTGTTCTTAGGGAAATTTACTTGTATATTCACTTTTTTCTGCTTACAAATCTGTTCAATTTGCAGACTTTCAGGTGATTGAAAATGTTTCGATTTTTAAATCAAATAATAACACAATTATATAGTTTTATGGTTCTGATCCGGCCTTTATTTATTTAGTTAGTTTTATTTATTTATTTATATATTTATTTCTTTATTTATTTCATTAAGGAGATGGCTATGTAGACAAGGAGGAATTTTGCTCTATGATGAAAGATAGACTAATAGCAAATAGAATGGAAGAAAACTTTCTTCGAGAAATATTTGAAAGTATGGATTGTGATGGGAATGGTTACATATCAGCAGAAGAAGTAGCTAAAGCTTTAAAATTAACACAGGAAGAAGCAGACGACCTAGTGAGAGAAGTGGACGAAGACGGTGATGGACGGATCAGTTATCATGGTGCTTATATCTTATACAATTTTTGTTGTTTTAATTATGTTGCCACATATATAAAGATGGTCTTTGTCAATATGACAGGGGTTTTGCCACTTGTACGAGTATGACAAGGAAATTGACACATATAACATTGACTTATATGACAGGTGATGCCATATATATCATAGGGGTGATTCCACACATATTACAGAGATGCTGCAAGATGACAAGGATGTAAGCCATATATATATGAGACAGGGATGTTGCCACATTTATCATAAGGGTGTTGTGACATATGACACAGGTTTACAAGGTGTTCATCCAATACTGAAAAATTAGGGTGTAATTAGTAAATACCATATCTTCGTGTATACTTGTGTCAGATAAAATCAGTGGTGCTTCATTTTCATGTAAACAAATGAAGGTTCAAGCATATATCCTAAGTTTGTCTACAGGCTAGGGGGTATTAGTCTCTAGAACGATTCCAGTTTCTTTTAGTTTTTTATGCTAATAAAATCATATTTATAAGATACTCCATCTATTCTGTCACTTAAGGATTTATAGAACAGGAGTTTCAATTATGACAACTCCTAATATAGTACTGTAACATAAAACCTTTTTTACCCATTTACTGGTATTTGTACATAAGTTGCAGATTGGAGAGGAGAAGTAGTGTTTTATGACAAGATTATTTCACTTATATCAAAAATAGCATCCAAAAGCAATAATGGTACAATGTTCAACAACAATTTTTCTAACATGCTATTTTGTATTACTTTCAGAGTTTGTGGACGGATACAGAGGCAAGAATAATGGAAGAAAGGATAACTAATATTAACATGATCCATCACATGATTTCATATATTACCATTACCTCAGCATGCATTATAAATGCTGTCAGACAACTGTATTTTTGACAGTAAGAGTTTTGTTAAAGTTTATAGGTTGTTGTTAAAAGAATACATTCACTTAATGTAATGTCATTTGTAACAAGATTCATTTAATATTCATTAAATATTTCAAGACAAATGAAACCATAGTTATTTTGTGATTTTAAATTTTGAATAATCAATTTTAATCTGCTACATTTTTCATTTAAAAATACTATTCTATAAAAAACAGTTAGCTTGTACATCTAAGCTTTACTATTTTAGGTATGTTAAAAGACTCAAGTAGAGTAACAGTGTCCTACATCCCAGTCAACATTCTTTCATTGATATTGAGATGGTTAGTTTATGAATGATAGAGTGACATAGACGCACAACAAAATCACACACACACACAGAGTATTAAATATGCTTTCCTGTTAACTGCACAAGCAAGATCTAAAACAAATACATGTATTTCATACCAGTAGTCTATTGATATCATTAAGAACTTTATTTGTGAATAAAGAAATTAAATACATATTAATGATAATTATCTTGTAATGTGAAAACTTAATGGTATAAATATGAAATATGAATATTTCTAACCATACTGCTATAGTCTGTGATCTTCAAATTATGATTAAAGTATATTATTTATATATCAGATGTAATAATCATACCTATAAATATTTATCTTAGAGATTCAACTTAGTAAGTCAACATATTTATTGTGTATTTGCACTTAATTTGCACAAAAATAAACTGCATTTAAATTTCCCCATTAAAACAGATATCAGATATCATACTTTCCAATGATTCAGATTGTAAGCGTTTCTCATGGACCAGTTTTGCCTACTTTATATATACAGAGTTTATTTTTACAGCTATGAGTCACAGAAAGAAAAACAATATCTAGAAAACTTTTTTAAAAAGTTCCATTGTCTTTTAACAAAAAAATAATTATAAACCCTCTTACAAATCAAATTATCCAAACCAGAACACTGTCATGGTAACCAAATTTATTTGACCTCATGACACTGACCTTTGACCTTATCACCTAAACATGGTGATACTTTGTCTCATCTTAAATTTTGAAATTTATTTAAAACTAAGGCCTGTTCCCTCATGCAAAGCATTCCTTAGCTGGATTTGGATTTAAATAATTTTGGAACTTTAGATTCATTATTTTCAACTGTTTGATTTATGCTTTTATTGATCAAACTTTTCGGTCTTAGTGTCACTTATGATGAATGAATTTCCGAAATGTGCACATCTGGCACATCAAAATTTAACTGGTATTTGTGTTATATATTGGTATACATTTTATCAAGTGTTATCATAACCCATCAATGTAAAAGTTATGGAGTGGACACTGTATTTGGAAAGATGTTGTATTTATAAGGAGTTATAAAAAGAGAATGGGCCTAATTGACTCATTGGTTTTAAAACCATGACATATTTTCACAACAATCTGAGTCACTGGGGTATATCAGAGAATATTTCTTTTTAGACTACATGTAAATGGAATTGTCAGGTGTAATTTATTTTATTTGTAAGTAATATATCACTGTGAACAAAAATAGCTTTATCATTTGAAATCAACATAAAATTGTTTCTACACAGATAAATGATAACCAAGGTAACATTTACTCAATTTGAATGTCAGAAATAATGTTGATTATTTAAACACAACGGTGTGTAACATGGCTCCTAGACACTGTACTATATTGGTGGTCATCAAGACATCTACATGTTCTTCTAAATGCCTCTTAGGATCCTAAAATAAATAAAAATAATATATAAATAAAAATATATCTATAAACTTCAGCTTAATCTAGTTATTTTTCAACTTCAGCTAAATCTAGTTATTTTTCAACTTCAGCTGAATCTAGTTATTTTTTAACTTCAGCTAAATCTAGTTATTTTTTAACTTCAGCTAAATCTAGTTATTTTTCAACTTCAGCTAAATCTAGTTATTTTTCAACTTCAGCTGAATCTAGTTATTTTTTAACTTCAGCTAAATCTAGTTATTTTTCAACTTCAGCTGAATTTTCATGATCACTTCTCATACAACGGGAACCAAGTTGTAGAAATCTTGAGTTATTACATCAAGGGTTAATGCTGAGATTTATATGTGTAACTTAAGAAAAAACTTTGTCAATACAAAGTCACCAGTTCAATAATGGGTTACCAACAGGATAGTAAAATAAAATTTTTGCATTACTCAAATCAATGAACATTGTTCATGTTTAAATGTAAGTGTTGCATCTTGGATCAATGACAAAAACTAAAAAAAAATCTGACTCCAATAATTTCAGTTCACTTCTGGAATACAAAAATTAGCACTCTAGGCTTACTTACAGCATGATGACCATCTTATGTATCTTTACAACAGCATTAATACCACATTACTACATCTATTTAGAATATAAAACTACCGGTATACTGATTTCTGGTTAACATCTGACTATTTTACCTCCAACATTTACAACTAAAAACCATATTTGCACACTGTAATAAGAACTGCACTCATGTTTATTGCAAAACAATTTTTTGCCATTTAGTTAAATGCCTTGCCCCACAGTTTTGTCTCTTTATAACATTTACTTACCAGTTTACCAACATTCTTTATTGCCAGTTGTTCTTGTGTCATGTTTTCTTCTTCTTCAAGAGCCTACAATCACAATAATTATAATAAATCCTAATGCCTAATTTTTAAAATTCAAACACCACTTAAAGCTGCATTATTTTCCTGAGCATAATATATAAAAGGCACATCTATACTTGACTATGCCCATGTTGAAATTCATGGGGAAACATACTGCTAGTTTGATCTACCAAAGATCTTATTTTTAAAACATCAATCATGCAATTTTTTTATGGAAAAGGAGACAATGTCAACAAACACAGCAAAGAAGCATGTGTTCAAGAGCAATGTGACTACTTTGTTGTGCATATCCAAGCCAAACTGCTGTCTTATTTGCAGCCATTTTTCACCTGAGCCTGGTCAATTTCATTCCTTGGATTCAGTTTGTCACAGTTTGGCCCTTGTTCCTTTCTTTTCAGAATCTCTTGTCATTCTTGCACATGTTTTCTTTCTGTCAACACCATTGTTTACTTACATGTAGGACTTCCACACAGGTTCCAAGCTGATGATCAACATATTATTGAGTTGCCCCAAGCTTTTAGGACTTCCATTTATTATGGGCTTATAAGAGTGAACTTAAGAAAATGAATCACACAGATTATAATAACAACAAATTTTATATTGATAGAAAGGATACTGTATATAAAATATATCAAGTCTAGGTTCTACATGCTTATCAAAGATGATTTTTAAATAACCTGCATAGTCTATCTACAATTTCCATTTTAACATGTACGTCTCCATCACCAAAACTTCAGTAAATTACATATAGATAATATAAAAATATCTCAGGTTTAGCTGGTGTCCATGTATATTCATCAGAGATGGTTTTTAATGAATCAATATGGGCCCATTACAGTTTCTCCATTTAGGGTCTATAAGACAAGGCTTTGTAAATTGATTAATATGTGTTCTAATGATACTTTATGTAAAATCCCCGAGGTGTAGCTAATGTTTGCTCAAAGGAGATGATTTTTTCTTATCATTTAATTAAGTTATAAATCTAGTGTATGTTCATGGGCAATTTTATTTTATTAATTTGGTCCCAAACATAATTTCCTGATAATGAACCAAACAGCTATAAAATTCTTTTTCTAAAATTGGTAAAAGGCTATATGTTTTGGCATTTAAAATATAATATATGTTATATAATGTACAGTCAACTCTCTTTATAATGGCACTCTTTATTTTACAATGGCACTCTTTATAACGGCATATTCAGTTAATGGCAAAAAAATGTTGAGAACAAATCTGTTGTTATGTTTTTATTACACTTTATAACGCCATATTCATTTACCGTCTCCGACAATGAGAGGTTGGGAACGAATGTACAAAGTTAATGCTTTTCTATTTGATATAACGGCACTGCCAACCCTCTGTAAGATCACAAAACATGATGTCAGGCATCACTGCACAAATCACATATCCATGACCGACTGTTTATACAGGTGACCTTGACCATTGATAATCTACGTCCTCAGTTCACCTGTACATGTGTAGCTATTTATTAACAGATGTTTATTAACCTTAATCCGATAGTAATTAATGTTATACTGGTAATAAAATATTTTTTCACATATCTTACATGAAGCCACACAATCGGACCTTTGCACTTATTTTAAATTTATAACAGACAACTCATTTCATTCCCGAAATATGTAACAAAAATTTTCAAGATCAACGCTGGTAATATGTCAAAAATAACTTATTCTGTACAAATATTCCTTCATTATTATTATATTAAAATCCCTATTGTATAAGAAAAATGCTGTCCTGTTTTGTTTACACGACATATTGGTGAACCAGAAGTACAATTTTAAAATTGTAAATAGTAAAAATAGTTTTTGATTGTTCTTTATTTAGCATAAATGGTTATACTTAGCATACAGAAGTTAAGATTTAATAAAAATTTGATGTACAAACGATATTTCACGAAGAATCTTTTCCATGTAATATGAATACGAGAGTATGATGTTTCTTGAAAATGGCGGGTTTTTTGTAAAGTCAGGACAAGGTCAAATTTCAGAGATTTTGTTTGTACTGATAAGAAAATTTAAAAGGGTAAAAACCCGGGACTTATAACATGTATTTACAAAATACAAAAAATATTTCAATATCCAATATTTAATTGAACAAAACAAAATGTGTTGTTGATAGTTTACAATTTATTTTAAAACTCTGATTCAGATATTTAAAATATTAAGAAATATATGAAAATAATTAGATGAATATTATTGCACACATCATGCATTGTATTATACCCTGAATGTAACAAACTACCGACTTGACTTTTGAACAAGGGACATAACTCTGAAACATTCTAAATTCATCACAAGGGCATATTCTTTACAACAGCAAGTTTGATGATCATGAATATGGCCGTTAAAACGAGAATTGACTGTATATAAGTAACACCTACAGCTCTGGGCTGTTGTAACGAGAGTTGACTGTATATAAGTAACACCTACAGCTCTGGGCCGTTGTAACGAGAGTTGACTGTATATAAGTAACACCTACAGCTCTGACACATAAACTGCAGGGAAGATAAATTTTCAACTCCTCTATACAATATTATGCAAGTATTAGTTCATACCTTATGATAATTTTTGGCTAATTCCAGCATCTCTTTAACAGTCTGTTCATTATTTGTACAATGTGTGTTATAATCTTGTAATGACAAACCGTCTACCCAGCTCTTCTTATGTAGGTTAAGTAACATCTGAAATAACAATAAAAACATTGCAATTTCACAATTATGCTTTAACATCTTCAACATGATAAAAAAAATTAGCATATCTATATCTGACAGTGTCTACTGAAACAATATTAAAAAATTTAATTTTGTAATTTAACCCCACCAAGTTGTATATCCTACAATGTCCTACACATTTAATGTCAGCATACTGCACGTATATACAATTCCTTTTCAGAATGTTTTTTCATGTCTGCATGTTATGTCATGGACCTGACAACATCCCCCTCCCTCTATAACCTAAAACACTGCATCTAGTTGGTAATATGTTAATATGTTCTTTAAAAATACTTTATGTAAAATATGCATTGAGGTTTCCATTGTGAGGGGATAGATGAACATCTTAAACAAAACTGCAGATAATATTTTTGGATCAGTGTTAATAGTAAGAATTTGTGTGAATTGTCTATCAAAATGAAATAATTGTGTGAAGTGTATATCAAAATGAAATATTTGTGTGACAAGTATATCAAAATGAAATATTTGTGTAACGAGTATATCAAAATGAAATATTTGTGTGATGTGTATATCAAAATGTAATATTTTTGTGACATGTATATCAAAATGTATATCAAAATGAAATATTTGTGTGACGTGTATATCAAAATGTATATCAAAATGAAATATTTGTGTGACGTGTATATCAAAATGAAATATTTGTGTGATGTGTATATCAAATATATCAAAATGAAATATTTGTGTGAATTGTCTATCAAAATGAAATATTTGTGTGACGTGTATATCAAAATGAAATATTTGTGTGAGGAGTATATCAAAATGTATATCAAAATGTAATATTTGTGTGAAGTGTATATCAAAATGAAATATTTGTGTGACGTGTATATCAAAATGTCTATCAAAATGAAATATTTGTGTGACGTGTATATCAAAATGAAATATTTGTGTGACAAGTATATCAAAATGAAATATTTCTGTGAAGTGTATATCAAAATGAAATATTTCTGTGAAGTGTATATCAAAATGAAATATTTGTGTGACGAGTATGTCAAAATGAAATATTTGTGTGACGTGTATATCAAAATGAAATATTTGTGAGGAGTATATCAAAATGAAATATTTCTGTGAAGTGTATATCAAATGAAATATTTGTGTGACGAGTATGTCAAAATGAAATATTTGTGTGACATGCATATCAAATGAAATATTTGTGTGATGAGTATATCAAAATGAAATATTTGTGTGACGTACATATCAAAATGAAATATCATACCTTTTGTTCCAGTTCATTTTTTCTGTAGTTAATGGCTATAGAATAGTAATGTCTGTTTAAGCCATGGATTAATGCCTAAAAACAGAAAATAATTTATGTTATGGTAAAAGCATTTTGTGTCCATCTCCACTACTAAGACTTAAAAAACCATCAAAGAAATAAAGTCATTTGTAGCTGAAAAACAGCAAATATTTAAAGCTAAGCTACCATTAAAAGAGAAATCATTTTAAAATGCAACATGGCTTGCCTAAATGTTTTGTCCCCAAAAGCACTTTAAGCAAAAATAAGGCATGTAATGGGGAAACATTAAATGAAACCATGTCATGCTTTATATAAAATCTATACAAATGTACTAAAATGTTCTAGGTTAAAGGATTTTAGTTACTAAAGGAAAAATGACAGGGAACTGACAGCAGGCATAAAATGGAAACAAAAAATGTTACATATTCTTAAGTACTTCAAAGTGTATTTCTTTTGGTTGCTATAAGTGACGATATCTTTGTCTAACCATATCTTAGACAAGCATTACAAACTGTAACAGCAACATTACAAGCAACTGATTTTGTTGTTTATAATGTTTATAAAAATTATTTATATATTTTGAAATAAAAAGTTTTTAAAACTCTTTTCAAATGTTGTAAGATAAGAAAATAAAGCTTGTTCTAAATTATAAATATTAGATATCTGGTTAAGATTTCTCTATCACACATGACAGGTGATTATATAGACTCTATCTATATTTTATTGTGTGTGGCAGGGACAGTAGTACTCATTACAAGTATAAAGGTAAGCTTTTCTAAACATGTGATAAGGAACTAATAAATTCAAGGTTTTCCTGTTAATTCACTACATGGACTTTTTATCTGTTCAAGCTAATGACATCTAACTTCCCAGTCTACATTACATCTATTTGATAAAGTCTTTAGCAATAATGGAAAACATAATTAATCTATTCAAATCTAAAATTGTTTGCTTAACCATTCCCAACCATTCTTTAACTATCTTGATTTATGTGAAAAGTTGTGACAAAAACATCATTACTCCAATTAACTTTACTCATTCCACAATGCTTCATTCATCCAGCTGCCAAATGAATGGATAGCAACATATATGCCATTAGTCGTAATCTTGTGATAGACTGACTTGCATTACAAATGGCAGTATTGTACTTACTTTCACTTCAGGTCACATTAACTGAGTACCTTCAGGACTTTTAACATACCTGTATAGAAGGTTTATGTAAATGTCCTAAATTTGATGTAGTTTGACGTGGTTCCTGTCCAAGCACCATCATGTTAGGGTTAATAAGTCTGAAGGCATCTATAACAACCTTAAAGAAAAAGTTATAAAGTTATTATTTTAAGAGCTGTAGTCTTTCTTAGAGCAACATTGCATACCTACAGAAAAAAAAAAAACTATTTTTATTTCTCTGTTTTTCTATGGAAAAAGAGCATATTTTACTGCCACTAACACAGTGGCAAAGAATGTAGGCCTATTATAAACAATATCAAAAATCAATATTGATGATATTCATGTGATACTGATTTAGAAATCATTAAGAAAACATTAGGTTAACCTATGCTTTGCATACTGATCCCAATGTTCAATTCAACAAAAAGAGTTGTCTGCTTCTTCTGTGTGTCTAAATTAAATATTGAACATAGCTTGGAAGCTATCCTTACAACATTACCAGGTCAAATCAAACAGAAAATAGTAATATGTACTCAGGAATCCAAATTATGTCAATGTTTTTCTCTTTAAAAAACATAACATTTTTGAAGATGATGAATTATTTGATGAATGACAAGAAATGTGCATTGCAAAAAATATCCTAAACTAGGTTTGATAATATTTCTGGCACATGCACAATGATAAAAGGGATTAAACTTCTTAACAAGTACTTACTTTTCCTTTCACACTCTGTATGGGATCAACAACAACAGCAACAGCTCTCTCAGATAAAGCTTCAAAACTCTGTTGTGTGTTAATATCCACTCCTGATAACCAACAGCCAAATCCAGGATGTGAATGATACCAACCTACAACCATTTCTGGTCTAAAAATACATAAAAATCTATGAAAGTCAAATAATAAAAATGCTTCCAATTTTTTATCTAAGTTGGCATCAGCATTAAGAACAAGTGAACATAATATTTTAAAACTCAGACTACTTTCCACGTTCTTACATAGTTTTTTTTTCCAGATTCTTTAAACTGAACACATTCTTTGAATCACTGTCATAGTGGATGCTACATACTCATGATACAATGGTTGTATTCTGGTTCCAATCTAAACTGAATTGTGCTGTGTATGTCAATTAGCAACACTTTTAACTGAAAGTTTATAAATAAGTGGGTACCACCAGACATGTAAAGAACTGACTTTACTGGGACTGACATCAGTCAGGGGATGGAGCCTGCATTCTTAAATACTTCCTATTGTGGATGCTGGAATATACACTGCCCTGATAAGCCTTATGATTCAGGACAGACTTGTATTACAATACTCAATAATAAACGGGCTTATCATCACACACAGATCTCTATAAAATACAATTAATAACTAAACATTTACCTTCCTGTCTGCTTCAACATGTCCAACATCTTAGCTTGAAAAACAGGATCTACAGCTTCAACACTCACACCCTTTTAATAATTAATAACAACATTAAGTAACTTTAAGTTAAAATTGATCGTGTTTTAAAAAGGTGTGGGGGGGAGGTCATGAACAAACTGAAATTAAGTGAAACTGTGAATACACATTCTACATTGAAAAATGAAAGTAGATGTAATTAATGATTACAATTTTTTTCATTTGAATTATTTTGTTTTTCAAAATCTCTGCTAAAATACAATCTTTATAAAAAATATCTTAAAATGAGAGTGATTTTCAAGCAACATGCTGGGGAAAAGTTCAGATTCCCTGGCAGTGAGAGTGCTAGATGTTGATGGTTTGAAGAATGAATTAAGAAAACTTGGGTTTATGTTATGTGTACTTTACTAGTGACAGTGTCATATATGACAACCAAAAACTCACACATTACAAGAACCTGTTTAGATTAATGCTTGTGAGTAGTTAGAACAAGAGTACCATGAATGGCAGAATATATGCTTGTGGCATTACTTCACTCTCTTGCATAGTAAATATGTGCATGGACATTAAGAAGAGGAAGTTTTCCATAACTAGATGAAGCAATAAAGCATTAATAAGTATTGCAGGATACAAAGATTTATTGGTCCATTAGAATAAAAAATATACTAATACTTACTGTTCCAGACTGTGGCATCGCAAATACATCTATAACTCGGACAGTGTAATCATCTACAAATTCTCCCAACATTAAACCCATAACTTCCATAGGGACACCAGCTCTCCCATGTTTTAACATCTGTTGTAATAAATTAGTACAAATTAGACCCGTTTAGGAATACAGTTAAAACTTATTTATAAGAACACCTCTTCCTCCCCTTATGAAATGGACTTTGCCATCTTGTCTATTCTTAACATTAAACCCTCTCTCTCCCTTATGTGCTATCTTAAAATTAACTTCTTGGACCAACCAAAACTTTTCATACATTTTTAACTAAGACACCATTTAGTAAGTTATTTTGGCAGATTGGAATAAAATTCTGAGTTATTAGAATTTAACATTTACAAATCATCTGTACCACTGAAACAATGAAGACAATTTTCAAATAACTTACTTTATAATTTTAATAACTGACAATCAGTTATCAATAAATCACTCTGGTCTATTATCACTGTTAACATTTTACTTAGTATCTGGTTGGTTAATTGAATATTAATAGCTATACACAACACACTGGCCATGTCCAAAAAAAGCTTCAACTTGGACAGTGATAGTCATGGTGATTCATAAGCATTCACCTTGGACCATTGATCCACCGAGGTCCACCACCATAAAATACAAAGTACAGTAATGCTCAAAACAATTTAATATGACCTTCAACATATACATGTACCAACATTTACACTCCTCAAAAATAACCTTCTATACAAGCAGTATTGGAAAGCTGACTTACCTTTAAAAGTGCTAGTGATGATATATAAACTTGTTCTTGTGTATCTACAATAGGCGCATCCGTGGGTGGTGCCCCCTGCAGCAGAAAAAAAATTAGCATATACAAATGTTTAATTAAATTAAGCATGATTTAAACATAAATTCAAGATCTTTAAAAGAAATAGATTTTTACCATATTCATCAAAATCTTAAAACAAAAGTTAAATGTCAAATGTTGTAGACGTATAACATACAGTAGACAATATTGTAATATATGTGTGTTTTTACATGTATACATATTAAGGCAGGTAATACTGAAGCAGGAAATACTTCTTACTGTTTGTCAAAATTTCAATCTAATGTTAAAAGGATAATGTAGATGTAATGTTACGTTTACCTGTCCAAGTCCAGGTGGCATTGCACCTCCTAATCTTAATAGCCTTTCCATTTTGATGTTTCTACAATAGAAAATGAGAAAAAACATGATTTTTTGTGTCATGTGAAAACAACCATGACTTGGGAACAGACAATAAATTGTGATGCATTCACTCACTTCATTAAATCTTTTTTTTTTTTTTCTGTCACTGTTAGAGGACAATAATTGTCACATTAAACACATTCCCTAGACACATAACTGATTGTTTGAAATATAAAAATAATACAATTTTACATAGCTTTGTTAGTATTAATAATTTAATATCATATTAAAATATTGGCATTGTACTCAGCAGAATCATAAGTATCATAAGTTTTTTTGACAAGTATGGTTTGGTTCCAGACAAGTAAAAAATTCAAGTTTACTATTTATTTATGCATTTAAATAAATTTGGAAGCACCTATGCACCTTTACTACCAGAACAAATTTGCCAAACTTTGAAATAATCGTAATAAAGAAATTGCAATTGAATATTTCAAATGTTAAAAAACAAGCTGATAATGGTAATGCCATTGTTATAATGGATGCCAATTAGTGCCAAGATTTAGCAGAAGAACAACTCAATGACAAAACATTTTATATAGAGACACCTAATAATACAGACTAAAATGTTTTGTCTTGGCACTTCACTGCAGCTACTGACAGGGGAAAACTATCTCTATAATTTTAAAGTCATATCTAGCAATTTTTACAGGCTACCTAAAAACTATAAATCAACTGACAGGGTTTACACTGGCTTCAAATTTCTTTTCTCCGAAATGTTCGCCAGCTTCTTATTTTTTTCGCCAAAAGATTCTCCAAAATTTAGATAATGAATACTTGCGAGGAGTTTGAGGGAAAAAAAATTGTATGACATATGAGCTATCTGGCTGAGGACAGTCAAATATGGTCGTCTTTGAAAATTATGTGAAAAATCATTTTAAAGTTATTGTAGTAGAATCATTTTGAAAACCTAGAAATCAAAAGTATAGTATCATCTCTTCAAAATAACACCGTCGATATTACAATTATACAAATAAAATTGACAGTAGACTTTGGAATTTACGACTATCGGAAATAGGTCCTTTATCTTGGAGCAGTGTCAAGATGGCACCTGTCGATAACACAGTGTTTTTCTTAGAGTGTTAGTGCCGAACTTCAGATTTTTTTTTTTAAATGATTCATTTAGAATGTAAATCCTTATAAAATTTAATTTGTTGTGCTACATATTTTTATTCCGAGATTTGCTGTTAGACTACTGGAAACTGGTATCCGTCTCGGCATGTGTCAATGGGCTTGGAGTACACCAATCAACAATATCCCTTCTTTATCATCCCTATCCTGATAATAGGTTGATTACCCAATTATTTATTGGTAATCCTTTTGGCTTGAGCATTCTTAAGAAGTCAGCAAGATAGTTTTAACACACTTATTGTGTACATCTGTCAGTAAAAAACCGTCAGTATAGACTTTAGTAATGGTTGGCTGAGTTTGTAAGCATCCATTACGAACTCTCTATTTTATTCTTCAAACTGATTGTTGAAAGCAACGTATTATAATGTCGGGAAAACCATCGTTGTCACTCACAATTTATGAAACTGTTTAATCGCCAAATTTTTCGCCAAATAACATAGTTATTCGCACAAAATCAATTAGTTTTCTCATTTTGCGAAAAAAGCGAACGGCAGCATGAACCCTTCAACTACAAAATGTGGTAAAGAACCAACAGAAGGATATGTGTGGATAGTTCGACCTAAATTTTAAACCTTAGACCAACTATAGCTGCACCAGCCTGCCAAAATTCATCGTCCAAATAATTTTCTCTTTTATACCTGCTTAAAACCAACGTTTCAAATTTACGTTGCTGTAACACCTGGTCGTTTACACAACAATGACAAAAGGGATCCTAAGAATGGCTGAATTGGCAGTAAAATTCTTATCGTCCGACGCGTGGATAAATTCAGACTGTGTTGTCAAATAGGAGCAAGGTTGTGTACAAACCCAACGACAGTTTAAACAGGACTTTAAGTGTAAAGGAAATACTTAACCATCAAATCTAACCTTAACCGTGTATAAAATGTTAGTATGACTTACCACTTTTCTTGGCGGAAGTGTTTTTGGCAATGTAATACAAAGTCTGGAAACGGAATTGAACAGATGTTTCCGGAGGACAAAGAAGGCATATTCAATCATATTGACACAATAACGTTTGTTATATTGCTGTTAAACATCTCGTCAGAAACTTTTTATCTGCTACTGACGAGAGCAAGTCAATTGATATCTAAGTAATATAGGCTAAAAACAAGGTCATCATAAAAGCATGAGACGTGCTCGAGTGTATTTCAAGTTACTTATCGTTGTAAAAACAGAAAACGGTTACCTAATAACATGTCATATTCCATGAGAATATAATAGATTATCATGCCTCCCGACAAACTGGTTTGGCGTGATTGCTGGTAAGCCCCATCACCAATTCAATTTATGATAGGATATTTTATCGGCCCAAGTAGCTAATGTTATCGGAATAAATACACGTAGTTGCTGATGTGAAGTAAAAAAAATATGTGCAACCAATCAAGTATTCATGAGTTAAAGACCATAAAGATTCTGCAGACTAATCTCTTCCACACAATAATGCAACATTTTTACCTTTCATCATGCAACAGAAGTGAATTAAGCCCATGTTAGTTAGGGCCGCCTTGAACGAAGAAAAAAATCGAAGTTAAAAATCAAACAGCAAACCTTCTATTCCAAAGCATTTTTTGTAACAGTCTCAATCATTTTTTCTTTTGTATAGGATGTAAAATTATTTTGAATCGACCAAGATAGCTCAGAAAAGTCCTGGCCGGTTTATGTTCCGATCTGATCTTTACGTTTACAGCTGGTTTGGGTTCTAAGTCATATATCTTTCAGATCAACCAACAATATGTAATACGTACATGATAGATAGTCTTAAATATCACGACCCATGCAGAAAACCTTCAAGTGTTAATGACAATATTCTATTCGGATATAAAATAGGGAGTTGACAATGTAGTTCAATGATTTGGCTTAAGTTAAATTCGCGAATAATTATCATAAAAGTATGAATTGAAATTAGGGCCTCATGTTTTTTTTTAAATAATTAATTAATTATTTATTTATTTATTTATTTATTTATTTATTTATTTATTTATTTATTTATTTATTTATTGAAATTTTTTATTATTATTATTTTCACAGACCGACTTCTTATTAGTCAAATATGACCCATCTATGAACTTCAACTAATTAACTTTATGAAGAATCAAATTAGTCATTTGCGATGTAGATTGAGAAGGAGTTGAGTTCAGTAATGATGTTTAACGTCCCAGTCAAGAATATTTCACTTATATCGAGACGTCGCCAGCTATAGGTGAAAGTGCAGAAATTTTTCCTGTGCGTTGCGCTGATGGCATTATACAGAGGGTTCTTATCGTGCCAGCCCTACCGTGACACGGGACCTCGTTTATTTAAAGTTCTCATCCGAAAGAACCGTGACTTTCATTTCGTAATGCCGAGTGCTTGGCGAAAGAACAGTCACTTCCCACTTTGAAGTCTTGGGTCAGACCCGGTCGGGGTTCGAACCCACGACCTCCCACTTACTACATTGGGAAGGACTATCACTGCTCACAATAGCTCACTTGAGCATTTTGAGCTATGTAGCAAAATTGCAAATGTCAGGAGACTAAGTGACTTACAGGGGATACAGAAAACTCTGTAACCAAAATTTTTATCACAGTTGTTTTATATATTATTTGAATATCACAATATTGAAAACTGCATCAAAATTGGTGACAAAATAAAAAAGTTATAGCGGTTTGAAATCCACATTTTTAACTTTCCCTTGTCGGATCGCAAAGTGAAACATCTCGTTTTGAGTAATAAATGTGTGATGTCATGGCAGTATTAGAAGTGATATCTAACATAATGGACAGTAGTAACAATGATGATATATCGACTTATGTAGAAGAAAGTAACGACTCTGACATGTACCTAATTATGACAAATACTTCGTCATTATTTGGGAAAGCAGTAGACAATCTTACAAGTGATGAATTTGGAGTATAGCCGTATTTAACTGAACCAGAAACGGACAAATCTGATGACCGGAACATATTGAGTCGAGACCCGACCTACACAAGAGTTGTGATTGCAGTTGATTGCTGTTGAAAATACGTGACGAGTATTAACTTGTCAATAACACGAAAATTGATTATATCGTTGACATCTTTTAAAAATAAATTAATTCATTAAGACGGACTGGAAAGACTCGAGAATTGCGATTGGTTGCATAGCTATAACAAAAAATACGCGATTAATTTTAACTTGTCAAATACAAAAAAAAAATTGATTTTATCGTCTACATTTTAAATGAATTAAATATCAAGTCGGAATGGACAGACTACCTGCTGAATATTATGGAACATAATGTGGCGCCTGTACAAACTGATAATGTCCAAACCGACTCATAATGTCCAAACATTTTTATCAACGCATAATGTCCCAATTTCCATCACATTTTTGTCCAAAATAACTCATAGTGTCCAAATCGACGCATAATGTCCAAACTTTTTCTGACGCATAATGTCCAAACTTTTTGACGCATAATGTCCAAACATTTTTTTGACGCATAGTGTCCAAACCTTTTGACGCATAATGTCCAAACGATTTGACCCATGCCAATAATGTCGATATCTTTATACTTATGTCCAAGGCTGATTTCATTGTTTATCCCTTGTTTCACGAATTTCGAAAATCAGGACATTCCTTCCTATAGATTTTTTAAACCTGGGGCAGCTTTTATGCAACACCAAGTCAGTGGGTGGGGGTTTCTTCAAACGTGGACCCCATTTGAGATCATGCATGTTTGATCTGGTGACACATCGCTGTTCCGACTGTTCATTGGTCCGACGGTACATTGGTCCGTCACTTCATTAATTTTACAGATTTTAAAAGAAATTAGTTTTATTTCACTAAACTTAAACTGTCAGAAATAGTTGGTGGTCCTCGTGAAAAACAAACTAAGTAGCTGGTTTATATTTATTTTGCACTCTGATCAAACGAAGGTACAGATAAAGGACCAAACCAAGGAAAAGGTAACATTTCTCCATAAATAACAGAATCAACTGAATGGTTACTCGATATAATAAATAGAAATACAACAACATCAACAACAAAATATTTAAGCTCTCCTTTTATGATTCTGGAATGCTATGATGATGGGGATGATGATGATGATGATGATGATGATAGATAGATAGATAGATAGATAGATAGATAGATAGACAGCCAGCCAGCCAGACAGACAGACAGATAGATAGATAGACAGACAGACAGACAGATAGATAGATAGATAGACAGCCAGCCAGCCAGACAGACAGACAGACAGACAGATAGATGGATAGATAGAGACAGACAGACAGACAGATAGATAGATAGATAGACAGACAGACAGACAGACAGATAGATAGATAGATAGATAGATAGATAGAGACAGACAGACAGACAGATAGATAGATAGACAGACAGACAGACATACAGATAGATAGATAGATAGATAGACAGACAGACAGACACAGATAGATAGATAGATAGAGACAGACAGACAGATAGATAGATAGATAGATAGATAGATAGACAGACAGACAGACAGACAGACAGACAGACAGACAGATAGATAGATAGATAGATAGATAGATAGATAGATAGATCTATCAGATAGATAGATGTTAAATGTAGTAAAAATAAAAGTTTGAAATTATCATTTTTGTATTTTCTCTCCATTAATTCACCTGAAATATTCACTAAGAAAAATATTTAAATTGTTGCATGCGTAATGCTTATGGCAACAGGTAACCGTATTACAGATTTCCAAACCTCGACTTGCATTACAAGTAAAACTAGAACTTGTAACTGGAGACCCAGTTACGAACGATTCCCCACAGGTATGAATAATTATGTATTCAGCGAATCAGAGTGCTTTATTCAGCCACGTGATCAGTTACTATGGAAACAACATCATATCGCACATCTACATATGGCATTGATGATGTGTACAAAGTTTCAGGTTTGTATGTCCAATATTAAGCGAGAACATTCGCGGAAACCATTTTGGGAGAAGAACATAATAATAATAATAATAATAATCCGTAGAAAAACAAAACGATTCCCCACCTTACGGTGGTGGGGAATCGTAATAATTGGAAATCGATTTAAAAAATACGTCACGTAAGTAAAAGCAGCCCATCTTGCAATATCAAATTAAACACACAGTAAAACATACTTTAAAATTACATAATACAAAAAACAACTTACAATTTTCAAAAATCAACTTTAATATAAACTGCTAAGCCCTGGCTTGGTTACAAGTACAATTATGCATGAAGTGATAAAAAAGATTGATGAGAAAAACAGTCTGTAAGGAACTGAACAATTACCTTTTCCAAAATATTGATGATATTGCATATCGTGAGTAACTTAATGCTGACAGAACCAACCATGCGTTCCACCAGTCTTTGCGATCTTTCAGGCATTCTTTCAAACGCAAAGCTAGGCCACTTCCTTTTCCTGCTGCATTGAACAAACGGCGAATACTTATTTTCAGCTTTTTCGCATTCAGCAAGCCTAGGTCACCTGCTATTGTATCCCGAATGTGAACAAATGGATAGTAATCTTTGGTAAGTTCTTGAAAAGTGTGGGAAACTTGGTTAAAAGTTCCAAGCATTGTCATGTTACTATCCAGTGTGTGCCTTATTATCTTACGCATAATTTCGGGAGGTAACAGTTCTGGAAAGTTGTTACTGTCGTCTGCATCAAACCCCACTTCATCTTCTATTTCAGACCCCACACCACCATCTCCTTTCAACTTCAAATCACCATTCTTTTGCAACCTCACATCACCATCCCTTTCCAACCCCACATCACCGTCGTTTTCAAACGCCACTTCACTATTTCTTTCTAACCCCACATCACCATTATTTTCAAACCCCACATCACCATCCTGCTGCATTTCCAACCCCACATCACCAACCTGTTGCATTGCCAACTCCACATCGCCGTCGTTTTCAAACTCTACGTCACCATTTCTTTCAACCTCCCCCCCTCCCCCATCACCATTCTTTTCCAACCCAATATCACTGTCCAGTTCAATTTCCAACCCCACATCCCTTTCCCTTTCCAACCATATGTCACCTTCACTTTCCAACCAAATATCATTGTCCAGTGCCTCAAGGCTTACATAATGGTCGCCATGACCTTCTGCAAAATGCCCAAGGTACAAATTTGGCAAATTGGGCTCATATCGACCAGTTGGCGATATAACCCGAGTAGCCTGTGGCCCTAAAGTAGAATACACAATAATTTGCATATTATACATTTCAGACACCCTCTGCAAAGTTATGTGGTCACCATAATTGCCGTCTTTTTGCATCTGCCTTAGGTATCGCATGAAATTGTTATTATCAACAAAATTAGATAAATGAATACCCAAACGATTTACTGGATTCCTGCGGAGGTCGATTATTATTTCTGACCTAAGAGTCTGCGGCGACCTGTGAATTGCAAACCTGGACAACTGGTCAGCTATTGCACTAAACTGACAATTCCCATCCCCAGGCGGATCAAATCTAATTTGCTGCTTAAAACCTCCCAAATTATCAGCATGTGATTTAACAATGTAATACTTTTGTCGATGTAGCTTGGTTTTACGTCTTTTCACTCGCTGGCCTTCAGCTGCTTTTGTTTCGCTAGTGATATCTTTCACCGAGAACCATTTCACAATCTGCTTTTGTTTGTCTTTGTCTGGCACAGTCCTTACTTTGTATCGATGAAGCTTTAAATCAGTCATGATGATCACCCCAGGGATAATCTTGTGTCTACGTGGTTCATGATGCTTGTCATCATGCATTCTAACCAACACCTTGTCATTTCTCTTAAAGATGGACGGTGGGTCCTGCTTGAGTGCTCGTTTAATCATTCTTTCTGCACATCGAGCATTGGCAGTCTTAGCAGATTTATGCCATTGCTTTCGATTCTTGCAGAAACTAATTCGGTCATTTTCTCTTGGCATATAGTTACCATCATGTTTTTCATTCCGAACTGCATGTTTGCCCGAACTTGAATTATCTGCAGGAAATACTAGCTGGTTATTTCTCCGCCCGTAATAGATTTCGAATGGAGTTTTCCAATTAAGCTCCTCTTTGGCATCGTCATTCATAGTAGAAGCATACTTAGGAAGTTCCTTTGCCCAATTCACACCGTTCGAAGTCATAGTGAGGAGGTCATATAACACTTTTTTCCTAAAGGATCGATGCGATCGTTCAACCTTTCCTTGGGTTTGTGGTCTATAAGGAGAGCTTCTAATGACTTTAACTTTCAAAGACTTCATCAACTTAGCCACTGATTTTCTGAAATCACCACCCCTGTCACTCTGGAGTACCCGCGGGGGTCCGTGTTGTATGTAGACCTTTTTCAGATATTTTGCAACTTCAGAACTTTTTTACTTTTCAACGGCTTCAGCCACACATATCGACTAAAAATGTCCATCAAGCTCAATACATATCGGTATTTCTTCCCCCTGAATGTAACCTTTTGGGCATTCATATCTATTAGGTCTATTTGGTGGCGTGTCTGTATGGTCTTTGCTCTTATTGGTCTCAGTGGTGGTGCATTATTAAATCTAGCGTGCATCCTGTTGTATGTTTTTGACTTCTCCAGTTCACCAAGTATCCTTCTTTCACTGATTCCAACGAGCTGGTTGGCAATCCGATGTTTTAGCTTCCTCGCACCGGAACCTTTACTAGATTTCATTGCCGTTTTCACCTTTTTAGAAATTTCCGATTCACGCACGACTCTCTTTCCATCAAGAAACAATTCCTTTGCAATCACGGTCCAGGCTGATCGGTTCCGATGAAATCGTCGGATTGCACTTTGTTGCAGGCGTGTTCGTTCCTGGACTGGCACATGAAACTTTCCCTGTACGCATTTCACTATTACGTCATAGGTTTCATCCTTCATAGATCGCCTACCAATTCCAGTGATGAATGCGATGTGTCCAATCGCTATCACCAGAAGCAGGGACCACTGGCTATGTGTGTACATCTGAAAGAGAGAACCTAACCATAGACATCATAGGTTGAGACATTACTGAACTATCATTTATGAATTTACCAATGGTCAGTTCCTCCCATGCACATTGCATCATCATCATAATGCAGGCCCTTAGCACCGTTTTTGAAAGTGGGGGGAGGCAAACAAGCAAAACAAAAATTAAATTAAATTAAATTAAATTAAAAAAAATAATAATAAATAAAAAAATCAAACCAAAAAAGTACATAGTTAAATTCTTTTCCCTGGTTAGGTTTTTGGTTGCATAATGATGTACATTGCGTCGCAAGGAGATCGTGGGTTTGTGCGAGTGTTTTTGATCTGTTTTGTACTAGTGCGTATAGATGGTGACTTATAGAGTGCTAGCTCTGGTGTCCCAGATTAACATTAAACACCACGTGACCACAAAGTTAACTTGGTCAAAAAAAGGGGGGGGGGCTGCCCCCCTGCAACCCCCCCCCCCCCCCCCCCCCGTTCTACGGGCTTGTAATGCACTATACTGCATAATACTTCATGTATTAATGTATTTTTTCAAACTATACTTGGACATCCATCCATCAATCATCATAACATCGAAACCCTTAAACTAGCATCCACAAAAAATATTGTCTTACCTTCTCAACACTAGTAGGACATGACTGTCAGGAATTCTGTACACTGTGAACGCACAAAAGGTGGTGGAGGGCGAATGAGCTGTTTTGGCGGGATTTTATAGGTACAACCAAAACCGATCAAGTTGAAACAGACGCGCGTCTGCCTCGTCAGAAAAACAAACCAAAAATTCTATTGTGGCAAACATCGTTATCTCGCCTTAGAGTCAGCAAAATATAAGAAACAAAAACACACGTTAGTCTCAACACTGAAACAATGTATCATTATCACAGAATGTGTTAAATTATACAACTTTAATTCACTTTTTAACTCAATCGCCAATTTATCCTGTCAAAATCGCGAACTATCATCACTATAAACATGGAGAACTGTGCGGGTTTTTTTTTAAACAAAATACAATTACAAATGTAAATGTTTGTAGCACGGGATATCAGGAAGTCTGATGCGGATTGAACATGAGAGAAATGTAGAAAATACTTCAGTTCAAACACTGTTTGGTGTTACAATCGGTTTTAATACGCCCGCATTCGTTCAAATACACACTCCATTTCATTTCCAAAAATCGCCCTAATTTGACTAGTAAATGAATATATATATATATATATATATATATATATATATATATATATATATATATATATATATATATATATATATATATATATATATATATATAGCTGGTAAGCCGTAAAAGTTACCAGTTTTTCTTGATCATTTTACCAGGTTCCAATCTGGCTCATCAGAATTTTTCCGCACTTCACTCAGGGGTTTACCTATGTTCCCCAAGCATAGAAAAAACCGAAACAACACTTTATATGCTGTAAAGCGAACGGACGGACAGACAGGCAGACATCTAGAAAGATAGATAGAGATACAGACGGATAGATAAAAAGATAAATAGATGGATTGATAGATGGATGGATGGGTAGATAGATAGATAAATAGATAGCCCACTTTAGCAAGTTGAATTGATTTTCCGAACTTTTTTTATATCTCTGTTTGCCTGTTTGTTCATGTATCTATATATCTTTCTATGTCTAATCTATCCGTCTATCTGTCCTTCTGTTTAGTTGTCTATCTATCTATCTATCTGTCTGTCTGTCTGTCTCGATCGACATTATTGGCATGGATCAAATCGTTTGGACATTATGCGTCAAAAAGTTTGGACATTATGCGTCAAAAAGCTTGACATTATGCGTCAAAAGGTTTGGACACTATGCGTCAAAAAATGTTTGGACATTATGCGTCAAAAAGTTTGGACATACATTTAGCTGTGATATTTTTAAAATCCGATAAACTTAAATGCTGTAAGAAGATCAATAAACATGTTTTAAATGGACTATTCTGGTCGTAAAATTTTAATTTTAATTTTACCCAAAAGTTTTATTATTATTATTATTATTACTGGCATGAAAATTAAGAAAAATTTCTTACTTTTTAAAATTTAAAATGAAATATCCATCAAGTTTTTCGGAAGTGAAAACTGTATAATGTATACAAATAACGTTTACGAAAAAAAATTAGTTTACTTTACTCGAACTGTAAATATACAATTGTATATTATAGGGTCGTAAGATAACTTTATCAACTTGCAATTATAAGTTACATCCTGTTTATTACAGGTGTAGATCTGAATCTAAGGAATGTATCTAATAAACAAAAGTATTAAGAATAATCTTAATTATCGGTACATGTCAAACGGATGTTAATTCCACTTCATTAAATAATTTTCCCGTAAAATAATCATAGAAACGGTTAAACTACGAGTTCGTATTTGACTTATTTTAGTAGTTGATAAATAACATTCTGTGGAGGTATGTTACTATTATGACGTCACAAAACGGGAGCCTCGATATCGACCTTTCTGATTTGGATATCTGGAGATGTATTAGAAATTCACCGATATCTTCCTTATTATGAAATGGAATTTTATGGAATTTTCGCTAAATCCATATTGTCATAATGAAATATGTCAAAACTGAAAATCGTTACAGGTACCCTTTAAGCCTTAAAGAAGGATGAATGACAGTGACTGGTTTATATGGAGGATAATATAGACCCGTAATAATAAGAAAAATTACTTAAGAGTTTAAAAAGGTATGACTGACCCTGCTATTTATATTCCGTCTCCGCCTGTATAGAGACAAGATGTTAAAGTCTGGCAATTTATGTCCAATCACTGGATCTTGAGGTAAATGCATCATTATTGATGCGTCCTCCAATATTTACATTACCATAAACACCCGTGTGTTGCTGGCATTTTGGCGGTGTAACTTTCAAATTGTGCCAAGTAAATTGCTTTGCACTGGTACTTGTATCCAGTTACCAGTTACCAGTTCTTCGAGGTCTTTACTATAGGCTACTGCCTCTCTGACCCATCTGATTAATTCTCATGACATCTCAAATTGTCTATACTTGTCACTTCCGTTCCGGTTTTATAACAACTGGGGTCAAATTTGATTTCAACGTCCTTCCAGTGTTCGTTCAGTCTGGATTTGAACATGTTTAAAGATGTTGAATTAACGACTTCAGATGGCAAGTTATTCCAGCTGTCGATTACTCGATGACAGAAGCTAAATCTTCTTGTGTTTAGTCATTGCCCATTCTTTCTGTAGTTTGTACCCATGGCCTCGTGTTTTTGGATTTGGATTCAAACAATAATTTGTGTCCACTTCCTCAATATGATTTAGAATTTTGTAAACTTCTACCATGTCTGATCTAATACTGCCTGTATTCTAGCGATAGTAAGCCCAAGAACTTCAGTCTCAGTATCTTGATAACATAGATCCTTTATAGATTTCACCAGCTTAGTTGTCCCTTCGCTGTACATTTTCGATAGCGACTGCATATTTTTTATGTGTAGTGTACCATACATTAGATCCATATTCAACGTGTGGTCTTACAATGGATTTAAATAGGGATAAAAACATTTCTTTATCCATGTTTTTGAAGCTCCTACGAATCAGGCCAACTTTCCGGATTTGCCTTTTTAACTGACATGGCGATGTGCTCGTGGAAATTTAGTTTGTCATCGATGATAATTCCCAGATCTTTTTCTTGTTCTACGTTTTTGATGGTTTGCTCAGAGTTGTCCGTTTTAATTTTGTAATCTGCGTTCTGGACTACCCTACCCAGATGAAGGTGTTTACACTTGTCAGTGTTGAATTTGAGCTGCCACGTTTCCGACCATTTGGACATATTGTTGATATCCTGCTGTAGGATTTCTGTGTCAGCAGCTGAATTAATAACCCGGAATATTTTTGTGTCGTCTGCAAATAACTTTATAAAACTATCCACTACGTCAGGGAGGTCATTAATATAAATTAGGAATAGTGTAGGTCCTAGAACACTTCCCTGCGGAATGCCACTTTTTACCTTTGACCAGTTAGAAGCTCTGGAATTTAACACAACTCGCTGTTCACGATCTGTTAAGAAGCTCTCTGTCCATGATAGAGGACAACCTTGAATTCCATACGCTTTTAGTTTGTTTAATAATCTTAAATGGGGAACACTGTCAAAGGCTTTTTGGAAGTCAAAATAAATAATATCTAGCCCATTTCCTTTATCCATTTGTTCAGTCCAGAAGTTAATTACTTCAATTAGTTGTGTGATACATGATCTCTTTTTCCTAAATCCATGTTGGTGGGTTGAGAACAGATTATTAGATTCCATATGTTTCATGAGCTCATCTCGAATTATTTTTTCTAAGGTTTTACAGATCACTGAAGTTAAACTAATTGGCCGGTAGTTTGAAGGATCTGATTTTTTCCCTTTTTTGTAAATAGAAGATACATTGGCCTTTTTCCATACCTCAGGTACGGCACCTTCAGATATACATCTGTTATAAATGATGGCAAGAGGTGTGCAAATCGTATAGGCCGTTTCTTTTAAGAATTTTGGGTGGTATCCATTCACACCCGGGGATTTACTAGGGATCAACTTTTGCAGTAATTTTGATATTCTTTGCTCTGTTACTACTATTTCTTTTAGCAGAGAATGTATTTTTTAGGAACAAGTACAGGGATATTTTCTGAATTTTCTGTGGTGAATACGCTGGAAAAATAATCATTTAGAAGTGAAGCTTGATCGTTGTCGTTGTAAATAAGTTGTCCATGCTCGTTTTGTAATCCAGTGATTTTACTCTTTACTTTTGTTTTAGATTGTATGTATTTCCAAAAGGACTTGGTGTCATTTTTAATATTTGTCACCAGTTGTTTTACGTAATCGTATTGCGCTATATGAATCTTGTTGTTTGCTTCTCTTCGTTTGTTATTGTAACATTCTTTATTGTCAGCAGATCTACAGTTTCTGTATCGGTTCCAGGCTCGTCTCTTGTTTTTAATAGCATCAATACATTCACTATTAATCCAGGGTGTATTGAAATTCCTGTTGAAAACTTTACGTACTGATATGAATTCTTTGATTAATTTGTTTATATAATCGGTAAAGTAGTCCCAGGTTTCAATGCCACTTAGATTCCGGAATTTATCATGGCAATTTTCGAGAGAAATTTTGGTATTAATAGCTTCATAGTCCCCTTTAAAGTATTGGAAATTTTGTCTTGCACTAGAGTCTAGCTCAACTTTCAATGTTAGATCGAATCGTAAGCATAAATGATCACTTTTACCCAGTGGAGGTAAGTAATCTAAATTTAACACCGTATTTTCTTCATTAGAGAAAATAAGATCTATAAGACTAGGTTGATCATTTGCGCTGTGTCTTGTAAAGTCTCGAACGTACTGGTATAGAAAGCTATCTTTATAGATTTCCAAAAACTTAGTGGCGATGTGATTTTCGGATTTGTATGTATGTTCCATAGACCAATTAATGTCTTTAATGTTAAAATCACCTGTAATTAGTCTATATGTTGGTTTTTGAATGCATTTTTCTATGTCACATAACACTTTTTCTATTTCACCTAGCACTTCCTGAGTGTCTTTATAAGGACTTCTATATACACACTGGACCAGTGTATCTTAGAGTATGCTCGACATGATTCTACCACATTACTGATTTCCCAGATGAAAAAATGTATACATGTTAAAGAGGAGTAATTTAAAGGATTCTTTACGAAAATTTAAACCAAAACTTTTTTCTTTTTTATATTTTACTTCTCTGTTTCAAAACTTATTCAAATATAGTTCGCCAGCGTATAACGTAATAACCCTAATAATTATTTTAATTGGTCATGGTATCTCATTTATCAGTGGCGTCTTAACATTCAAAAGCCTATATTCTGGAAATCCCGAGAGACATTATAATATAGGAGTATCAGTCACATGATGCTATAACCGTTAATTTTTTGTGGTAGATCGGTTATGTAATAACTCGATATAAAATAAAAGTCTAAACTCTATATACAATTTCTACACTTTATGTATGCCTCGATGGACAGCCCAAGCGAGTCTATAACTACTTGTTGTCAACAACATCATATATATATTTATTTACAAAAAATATATTTATAACAAATATGTTTATATACGTTAGTAATATCCGCGGGTAGCTAGAGGCAAATACAATACAAAGAATATAGAGTCAATCAACGCTGATCTCATTACTTCAATTAGAACATTATTTTCCCGTAATGGGCGACAATAACTAAATCTGCCATATTCTATAATGTCGATAAACATTATATTACATAATAAAACTGTAAGAAGATAAAACATATAAATTAAATGTAAACCATGTATTATTGATAACAAGTTTATAAGTTTTATAAAATAAGTCATAATTATTTTAAGTTATGAATAATGGCGAAAAGGCAATTTTCCACGGTGATAATACACTGATGAAACCCGATAATTTCCGATAATTACGTGACCCAGAATGACCGATTGAATTGTGTAATGAAGATTAAGTATAGTGGGTTATATCAACAAAAATAATCATTTAGATAAAGGACACAGGTCGTAAAAGTGATATTACTGGCCAACATGGTGTATATAGAGTGTGTTTAAATCAGGTAAATATACAAACAAAATATTTTACCTTATTTTGAAAATAATACCTAAATACCTGTTGTACTAAGTAAATTCTATTTTATAAAATTGGTATGGACAGATGCCTCTAAGGAAGTAAAATATCTCGGTAAGGTCATGTACAGTATTTTGTTTTAAACGCTATGGCTAATATATCCATGATATTTTTTTTAAAAAAAAATATTGGTCATGTGCAAACTTCATCACAGTCGGAAAGGCATGTGGCGACAAAAATCGAAAATAGCACAATTATTTCGGGTCAGGGGTTCGATATTCGTCGCCGGGTCCTATCTATCTGAAAAATATACAAACAAAGTGATTACAAAAGGCCCGTGTAGGGCCCGTGAGCTCAGTGTTGAGAATAATTTGCATTTATCCAACTTGTGAAATATTTCAACCTATAGAACATCATGACAGAGTTTTTCCGTAGTGTGAACTAATTACAACTTGTTGATCTAACATGAACAATATGTATACTTGGCCTAGTTTATGCCAAGATATCCTGGGCAATTTTGATGGAAATTTTCCGAAACTATTTAGAGTGTTAAAAAGATGTTTGTATTATTTGGTCTAGTGACCATAGTTTTTGACCGAACATAATCCCAGTATTAGAACTTAACCTAGATCTTGTCTAGATGATCATTCTGTGCTTTTAAAGTGGATTAGAACAAATATAAATGTAACAAAGTCTTTCTATATTTTAATCTAGTGATCTTTGTAGACAAACATGATTTATAAATCAATATGAATTTGCCCTTGTCAAGAGGATAACTCGTACCAAATACAATACAATACAATGTATTCTTTTCCAGATTGCTGTTGGTAGTATGTGAGATAAGGCAAGGTATAGTCAAACAATACAATACAATACAATACAATACAATACAATACAATACAATACAGTACAATACAATACAATACAATACAATACAATACAATACAATACAATATCCTTTTTCAGATAGCTGTTGTTTGGGCTAGATAAAGCCAAACAATACAATACAATAAATACAATTCAATACAATATCCTTTTACAGATTGCTGTTGTTTGGCTAGATAAAGCCAAACAATACAATACAATACAATACAATACAATGTCGTTTTTCAGATTGATGTCTGGCTAGATAAAGCCAAACAATACAATACAATACAATACAATACAATACAATACAATCCAATACAATGCAATGCAATGCAATGCAATATGATACAATACGGGATCCAAACCTGCGTCGCCAGGGCATCATTACCACGGGTACTTGCTTATTTCTGATATCAAGAAATAGTACATGTATATCTTCAGTAGTTTATAATGTAAGATATAAGTGTCTTTGATTATTTCAACTAAGAATAGTAACAATACTTATACTAAAGATTTTGCAACAGCTATGAAACACATGTATTAAATACTGCTGTTTTATAAAATGTTCTCCCAAGTGCAGGTATGATATTTACTGACCATGTATAAACCATATTAGGTCACCAACATACCATGAAATGATTATACCTTACCAATTTGGTGTTGACATTAAAGTTTTACATCATAAAACTAAATTTTTTACAACTGCATTAAGCAATTCGCGGTTGCCATTTTGTTGTGAGAATATACTGGAAGTAAGGAAATGCGTAGTATCAACATGAACATTGCATAAAAACAGTCTAAATAACATTATTGGGTTAGCTGAGTTTCACAACTGTTGTAGAATTAACAGAAAGGCAAAGTAGTTCGTGTAATCCCTTGGTAAAACATTCATATATACATTCCATATAAATTGTGATTAATTTTATTAACTCTTCCAAATTACAATATGTGAATATACAAAGATATATATATATATATATATATATATATATATATATATATATATATATATATATATATATATATATATATATATATATATATGGGGATTGCAAAAATCAAGTTTATTGTAAATAAAGACCAATTTCTCAATTTATGAATTGACAATTGACAAATTAAAAGATTTAACAGTTTGAAATTAGTTAGTCAATCCAAAGAAAGTACATTGATAATCAGTGTTTCAATATGCGCTATTCTTTATATATTGCCTTTTTTCAACAATAATGTTGTATCATGTTCTTGGTTGTGTTGTTGCTAAGTACATGTTTTTCAGTTACAAACTACTATTTTTTTAACTTCTATACTTTTACAAAATGAATATAAATACGCATTTGTATCATGAAAGCACATACAGCTGCATTATCACTTATTATTATATGTGTCTTATAGATTACACAAACTATGCACCGTTCATATGCTTTATCTGTAAAAATGACAAAGTTTCATATGCAATAATTTTACAATTATTTCAATACATTACAATACAATACGATGCAATGTCATACAAAACAATACAATACAATAAAATGCAATACAATACAATATAATACAAAATTCTTTATCAGATTGGTTTTGGTAATATATCAGTTTGGCTAGGTATAATCAAACAATGCAATACAGTACAATACATTACAAAACCATGCAAAATACATTACAAAACAATGCAATGCAATACATTACAAAACCATATAAAATACATTACAAAACAATGCAATACAATACAATAAAATACAATGCAATACATTACAAAACCATATAAGATACATTACAAAACAATGCAATGCAATACAATAAAATACAATGCAATACATTACTAAACCATATAAAATACATTACAAAACAATGCAATACAATACAATAAAATACAATGCAATACATTACAAAACCATATAAAATACATTACAAAACAATGCAATGCAATACAATAAAATATAATGCAATACATTACAAAACCATATAAAATACATTACAAAACAATGCAATGCAATACAATACAATGCAATACATTACAAAAACCATATAAAATACATTACAAAACAATGCAATGGAATACAATACAATACAATGCAATACATTACAAAACCATATAAAATACATTACAAAACAATGCAATGCAATACAATAAAATACAATGCAATACACTACAAAACCATATAAAATACATTACAAAACAATACAATACAATACAATACATTACAAAAAATATACAATACAATACAATACAATGCAACGTATTCTTTTTTCAGATTGGTACTATGTCAACTTGAGCAAGGCATAGGCATGACAACGGAACATGTACTTCACGATTACATAGCAGGTGCTCTTGGAGGTAAGTAATGCAACATCACTAAACAGTTAAAATGAAATGAAAATATCTATAAACTACAAACAATTTTAAGTATTCAACAGAGATTTTTGAGATCTTGGTTTGATAACTATATAAATTAACCTTTTGTCATTGTTTTAATTTCACTTGGAGAAAAAATGAGGAGCAGATAAAATAAATGAAACATGATATTGATTGTATTGATTTTAATCTATGTCTAACACAACTCGCAATTTTACTTTGACAATCGCGTTACAATTGTTAAATAACATTTTTTGTTTTATTATTAAATACGTTCAGAAGTTGTACTTAAAAATATCAAATGTTAAAATTTTAAAATGATTTACGACAAAAGTTCCATGATGTAGTTACATGAAACAATGTCAGCCGATGTAAGTCTCAGTTGGCCTTTAACGGACAAAAGGTTTTGGTAACCAATCGAATCACAATAATTCTCGATGTTGATAAGCCTCTACACACAATCACATTGGCAAGTAAAAGACCTTGTAAGCTTAGTTTAGTTTAAACAAAAAATATTACAAAAAATTGAAAACTAAAGATTTTTCATCTCCCGGGTAACAAAATAACGGAATATAATTTAAGGCATGCAATCATTACAATGACAAAAATTCAAAATTTGTTAAGTAACATAAATTTATAATGGTGTTAGTGATTGGGGAAAATGAATATATATACCAGTAAACATTATCTATTTTATTTTATTTATCAAGGTGCTACTGGACTTGTCTTTGGTCATCCGTTTGATACAACTAAGGTATGTCTGAGTTTTATATTTTAGCTACCAATGATGGCCATGACTCATATGTCTAGTAAAACAATTACAATTTGAGCAAGTAAATCATCAAAAGCAATATATTTTCAAAAGATTTTTTTTATATTTTTTATATTTCTACCGTAGTGTTTTCATAAATATTTCATAAATTTTCATCAATAGTTCTATTTCGTATTATTCAATCAGCATTTAATAAAAAAAGATCTACATGTACAATGTACATTTTACTGTTTATTTGCAAACTATATACATGTGTTTTGTGCTTAACTTAACAAACCGTATTTAATACTGATTGAGTAACATAATAACTGCAACAAACTTGCATAAGATGATAGTGTGGTAACAAGAACATATTACAACAAATGTTATGAAAAAACGAAAGTGGAGAAAGAGAGAGAGTCCAATTAACAATCAAAAGAACTGGTAACCATTACATGTTAAACCTATTTTAAGACAAGTGATCTGTTCTAGGTTCAGCTACAGACACAGCTCCATGGCAACCAGTATTTAGGAACATTGGATGCCATCAAACATATTAACAAACAAGGATTGGTAAGCAAAACATTGTCATTATCTTAGCAATTCTTACCATACTATCATTTAAGTTTGTCGAAGTTTAGTTTTACCCCTTCGATTAACTCTATCATCTTTGAGTTGACATAATGGCAACTTTTTCAGATTATTAAAACGTTGTACAAGACGAGGATAATATAATATAGCAAATTGTCTTACGGCCAAATGAAGTGTTTGTATGGGCGGTAATTATAGATTTCTTAAACAAATGAAGAATGCCGATCTGATAGTTTTTGTAACAATTAACAAAAGTGTATATTTATATATTACCTATTATCTGTGTTTAGCTGAGTATAAGGTGCCACTGTAATAGATGATGCATTTATTTTTAAAACAATTGTCTTTAGTTTAGAATGGAAAAAAATACAACGAACTGATATGCGGTATGTTTTGTTTATCACTTGTTTCGGCTGCTACAGATGTGATTTGGTTCTTATGGTTGTTGCTAACTCTATAATATTAAGAAATTAATAATATTTGGTCAATTTATTAGTTTCCATTCCGTTTAGTCGAACCACGGAGAAAACGAATATCTGTTTACCTCCTAACAGTTGATTAGTAATTTATATTTCAGAGTAAAGGATTTTTCCGCGGTTTATCATGGCCGCTTGTATCATTTGGCATCGTTAACTCGGTGTATTTCGGAGTTTATGGTAACACACTAAAGTTATTAGAAAAGGATCGGGAAAACAGGAAGTCTTCGTACGCCAACATTTTTTTGGCTGGATGTGTAGGTGGCGCTTTTCAACTTATTCCGGCAGTTCCATTCGATTACATCAAAGTAGTTTTGCAATCACAGATACCACATCAAACCAAGAATGCTTCAGGTATCTTTATACTCCCTATTTTACCAAATTCCTTATCTTTTAAGCACATGGTCTAAAGTTCACAAATGAGGGGGTTTTGTTAAACGATTGAGATGACAAATTTGCTTCTTGGCAGCGATTGTTTCATTGGGAATAAGATGCTAATGCTAATTTTGTCATGTCTATTTTGAAATATGATGTATCCATTGACAATTTTCTTTAGTTAGCTTGCAAAAAATAAAACGTCATACCACGGCATCAGCGGCTGATTAATCACCATGTTTGTTAATTGCCCTGATAAGTATGTAGGAGGCGAGTCAATCTTTATTTGAGGGTTGTTGATGTTTGCAATGGAACTATATATTAATGTTATTGCGCTGCATTTAAATCAGCATAGATTTAATTTTGACTTACACTCTCAAATTGCTGGTTGGACAAAGTACATCGGTCTGCAACTCTCTATCTTTAATGATGCTTAGTTATTTTTTACCTTACTAGGTACAACACGAGTTTTCTTCAAAGGACCAATAGAGGCTTCTGTACACATTTACCGGACCCGTGGGCTTACTGGATTCTATAAAGGTCTAACCATAATGGCCTGGAGGGATATATATAGTTTTGGACTCTATAGTTTGACATTTGAATACCTAAACTCTGTTCTAAACTGTAAGGGTTGGACTGACACGAATGGCATCATTGCCGATCTTTTAGCTGGCGGAAGTGCTGGCTCAGTATGCTGGATGTCAATCATGCCATTTGACGTTATAAAAAGCAGGTATCAATCAGACTTAAAAACCGAATTCAAAGGAATTTTTGACTGTGCATATAAAAGCTATAAAGAAGAGGGATTCCGAGTATTTTATAGAGGAAGTATAATTACCTGTTTACGAGCGTTTCCGGTGAATGCTGTTACGTTTCTTGTTTATTCACAGTCTATGAAATATATGGAAAGAAGGTGATATCTTCTCTTATTAAATTCTACAATGTCGAGTTTAACCATCTTTAACATGGCGTGCAATAAAAGTTTTGTTCTAAACCCATAACACAGGTATATTCTTTACTCATTTTAATTCTATCTTGAGGTAACTGTGATAATCATTTGGAAGCGTTAAAATATTTCTTTTGGAAATAGATATAAAGTTAATCTGTCGTGAAAATATTGTTATACGTGTTATACATGTACCGGAAAGGTTTCTGACGATATAATTTATCGATTTATAGTTTTTAATTCATAAAGGATAAATATCCTTAATAAAATTTTATTTTCTCTTAGATAGAAATAACCGGATATCGAAAACAATAGCATCACACTTAATACTGAGGATATCACAACCAACAACGATTGGGATGAAGAGTAAATGGTGTTTTACTCCTTTATATCGATCCTTTCACTTATATCGAGAGGGTCAGTTCAGGGATAATGGAGGAAACCGGAGTGTCCTGAGAAAGTTTGCAAATCATCGACAAGCGGACTGACTGAATTTTTTTTTACAGCATGATCTACCCCGATTAGGATTTGAACTTAGGCGGTAAGAAGCACTATTAATCCAGAAGCTTTGTACTAATTTTCACTGTAATAACAAAAGATGTTCTATTCTTAGAACAAGTGGTTTATTTTGTTTAGCTTCATAAATCTTTTTAGTTTTAATGATAAGACAATGTTTGTTTGACCAACTCAAACAAAACATGCTTGAACGATTTAGCTATTTCTTATTTTATTTTTTGTTTGGCCCTATCCACGCAGTCGTATAATAAGACATTATAAACTATTTATTACACGTAGTAAATTCTTATTCTATTTACATTGTTCTCTTCTGATAATAGTTCTACAAGTAGGTTTAAAGACTCGCCATGCTATAAACACAACAAATTCCATACAATAAAACGTTTTGTTTACTTTTACGTGATCATTAAATAAAAAATTATTTTTCGAACCCGACTCCTTTGACGGTAACACGTGACCGTGGTCTTTAGTTGGTTCAGGTCATCGAAAGGGTTAGGTTCTTGGGGTTTTAATTTTTATGAAGCATTATTATATGACTACTGATTTTACTCAGTTTTGATTGGTTGAAAACATATTAAGCTGCAGTGAACAAATCGTTATTTCCACCGCGCAATTCTGCACGTTCGGGTAATATCGTGTTCCAAATTGCCCCCACGAGGTCCCTAAAAATAGACGACGGTGATTTCCCATTGTCCAAGAATAGAACCAATCAAAACCGTCGCCAATCATAATTGACCTACTTAAAAAGCATCGGATCTCATTGCATTTTCTGAAAATCATGACGGACAAAAACAGAAGCTGTTACGAATTGTTTTAAAAGACGCGTACTCATACTCCAAAATGATAAAATCAAGAACATATCATGAACAAATTCTCCAAAATGATAAAATCAAGAACATATCATGAACACATACTCCAAAATGATTAAATCAAGAACATATCATGTCATGAACACATACTCCAAAATGATAAAAAAAAAAACTTGTCATGAACACATACTCCAAAATGATAAAACAAAACTTGTCATGAACACATACTCCAAATGATAAAACGAGAACATACATACCATAATGATAAAAACAAGAACATATCATGAAATCATACTCCAAAATTATAAAAACAAGAACATATCATGACACATACTCCAAAATGATTAAATCAAGAACATATCATGAACACATACTCCTACATGATAAAAACAAGAACATATCATGAACACATAATCCAAAATGATTTAATCAAGAACATATCATGAACAAAGTCTCCAAAATGATTAAATCAAGAACATATCATGAACACATACTCCTAAATGATAAAAACAAGAACATATCATAAACACATACTCCAAAATGATAAAAACAAGAACATATCATGACACATACTCCAAAATGATAAAAACAAGAACATATCATGACACATACTCCAAAATGATTAAATCAAGAACATATCATGAACACATACTCCTAAATGATAAAAACAAGAACATATCATGAACACATACTCCAAAATGATAAAAAGAAGAACATATCATAAAATCAAGAAAATCATGAACACATACTCCAAAATGATAATATTAAGAACATATAAAAAAAGACATATACTCCAAAATGATAAAAATCAGGAACATATCATGAACACATACTCCAAAATGATAAAATCAAGAACATGCCATGAACACATAAACCGAAATGAATAAATCAAGAACATATCATGAACACATACTTCAAAATAATAAAATCAAGAACATATCATGAATTCATACTCCAAAATGATTAAACCGAGAACATATCATGAACACATACTACAAAATGATTCAACCATACACATGTCATGAACACATACTCCAAATCAAATCAAGCAAATGTCATGAACACATACTCCAAAATGAATAAATCAAGAACATATCATGAACACATACTCCAAAATAATAAAATCAAGAACATATCATGAAATCATACTCCAAAATGATTAAACCAAGAACATATCATGAACACATACTCCAAAATTATTCAATCATACACATGTCATGAACACATACTCCAAAATGATGAAATCAAGCACATGTCATGAACACATACTCCAAAATGATTAAATCAAGCACATGTCATGAACACATACTCAACGATGATCAAATCAAGCACATGTCATGAACACATACTCCAAAATGATGAAATCAAGCACATATTATGAACACATACTCCAAAATGATTAAATCAAGCACATGTCATAAACACATACTCCAAAATGATGAAATCAAGCACATGTCATGAACACATACTCCAAAATGATGAAATCAAGCACATATCATGAACACATACTCCAAAATGATTAAATCAAGCACAAATCATGAAAACATACTCAAAAATGATCAAATCAAGCACATGTTATGAATATTGATCCAAAAAGGATCAAATCAAATGCATATCATGAACACATTCTCCAAAATATCAAATAAAACACATAGCATGAACACATATTTAGTGTAGTAAACTGTTTGAGTCTAGTGAAGTTTTAACGGTGCGAAATTTATCAAAATATAATTTTAGATTGCTATCTATAGGCAATGTCATTTAAAGTATGTAAAGCCTTAGAGTTATTTTAGCTTTATTTTGTTCACCGTCTTTACTTGCCACCTGTAGTATAAGACTTATTCTGATATGTACCTGCTTTTGAAACATAAATGCCGAGAATCTGAGGATATTCATACTTGGAAGTACTAGAATTACAAAATAACTATTGGAAAATTTAATTACAGCGGAAGCTTTAGTTTAACTAGAGCCTCTAATTAATACGAAAGCCTAATAAGCTCATGAATAAAAAAAATTAAAAGGCGTAATAACGCGAAATAAAGGCGTAATAACGCGAATTAAAAGGCGTAATAACGCGAAATAAAGGCGTAATAACGCGAAATAAAGGCGTAATAACGCGAAATAAAGGCCTTATAACGCGAATTCAAAGGCATTATAACGCGAAATTAAAGTCGTAATAACGCGAAATAAACTCGTTATAACGAGAATTGAAAGGCGTTATAATGCGAAGTGAAAGGCGTAATAACGCGAATTGAAAGGCGTTATAATGCGAACTGAAAGGCGTTATAATGCCTTTTTGTCTATATATAGAGCAGTCACTTCGCTTGAGAATCGTTTCTGTCCAAAGGTTAATATCCCTTTCCACAAACAGATTGATTTTAGTTTAAATTCTTTTAGACAGCCTAAAGCAAATGAAAGTGAATAAACCTTGATCTGTCCATATTAACTAACATAGACACAAATGTCATTTAATCACTATATAACGTTAATCAGGATCTAATTCATAAATAGCCACGTGTACAAATGATACTCTTTATGAAAAAAACTTAAAAATCCACATATGGAAATTTTTCAGAAATAACTGTTCATTTCAGCGCAGGATAGGATGATGTACAGTTTTTTAAATTTTCATAGAAATTATACATATAAAAACTAATTACATTACATATAATTGTGCAGGTCACACACACACACACACACACACACACACACACACACACACACACACACACACACAGAGACTTTTAATAATGTATGTAATTGGGCGGAAAATAGACCTTTAAACCCGGGACCTCCACGCCATTATGGTAAGCAACTTGCGTCATAAAACGAAATAAGGGGTTATCAGACGAGTTGAAAGTCGAAATAACGAAAACTGAAAGGCGTTATAACGTGAAATAAAGGCGTAATAACGCGAAATAAAAGCGTTATAACACCTTCAATTCGCGTTATTATGCCTTTATTTCGCGTTATAACGCCTTTATTTCGCGTTTTTACGCCTTTCAATTCGCGTTATTACGCCTTAATTTCGCATTATAACGCCTTTCAATTCGCGTTATTACGCCTTTATTTCGCGTTATTACGCATTTATTTCGCGTTATTACGCCTTTCAATTCTCGTTATCACACCTTTATTTCGCATTAAAACGCCTTTCAATTCGCGTTATAACGCCTTTATTTCGCATTATAACGCCTTTCAATTCGCGTTATTACGCCTTTATTTCGCGTTATTACGCCTTTATTTCGCGTTATTACGCCTTTCAATTCTCGTTATTACGCCTTTATTTCGCGTTATAATGCCTTTGAATTCGCGTTATTACGCTTTTATTTCGCGTTACTACGCCTTTATTTCGCGTTATTACGCCTTTCAATTCGCGTTATTATGCCTTTATTTCGCGTTATAATGCCTTTGAATTCGCGTTATTACGCCTTTATTTCGCGTTATCACGGCTTTATTTCGCGTTATTACGCCTTTCAATTCGCGTTATTACGCCTTTATTTCGCGTTATTACGCCTTTTAATTTTTTTTATTCATGAGCCTAATAGGCTTTCGTAAATTAACGTGTATATGATAAAATTATATACTTATACGTACACGTACGATTTTATCAGTTATTAGCTAACAGGGTTAAAAATCAGCATGGTGCAGCGACAACGCAAGCTACGTGTTGAACACTGGGATACACACAATATGTTGACAAACACACAACAACCCACACAGAATCTTCAAAGGGTTGTTTTTTTTTTTTTAATTTATTTTAGGGGGGGGGGCGTTAATTTTAAAAGCATAAATCGAATGTGGGTTGACCGGTTTCACTTTTAAGAAAACTTGAAAACATTAATCTTTTAAGTTTAAATTATTTATATATTAACTTTTTGGTGAACTCTACACAAAGGTAACTTAGGTTTTAATATCCAATTCATTTTTATTACTTTTTTATTATTGTGATTTAATTGTTTTCGCTAAATAAAACACGAATAACTAAAATCAATTTGCTGGGTCTAACGGATAAATATGACATATCGTCGTCAAATAGTTTTGATTTTGCTTCCTTTGTGTTTTAGCTGACTGTAATATGTAGACATTATATAAATATTAATTTGTAATTACGTGTTATAATATAGACGTTTTATAACATAAACGTTATATAAAACCACAATGTTTAATATTGTAATTTTTTACTGGGTTCAGAAGTTCATATAGATTTAACATATCAGTTCTTTATTACTTTTCCTTATTTATTAGATTTTGTACACACACACACACACACACACACACACACGTAATATTATTTATTATCTTACAAGGATTTAAATTTTTACCTTGGGTTCACAAAATTTAAACTTAAAATTTGCATTGTTTTTTAGATAAAAAAACTTGTATAGATTAAAATTAAACAACGTTCAAACCTTAAACAAATGGCTTTGATCTCAAACCAAATGTCAAAGGAACAAAGTTATTACAGTGTTCTTATTTCACAATCAAACTGTTCTGATATTGTATTTAATAGGCAATATAAAATAATGCCATTCTTCTTAAAGGGAAAGAGAAAGAAGAAATACACAGAACAAACGAATGGTTGATTGTGTTTATGTGAGAAGAAAATGTTAGTTAACATTAAATTTTTTACTGAGGGCGTCTGATCTTTTACTTACTGATCTTTGAGAGTGCAATGCAACACGAACACATCATTATTTAATTTAAAAACTAATTGCAATGGAAAGATTATCCAACAGAGAATACATAACAAACAATTTTTACCATCCCCAAGTTAAAAAAAGATGGTTTAATTATCAGCAATTTTCTCAGTGAAATTGTCTTTTAATGAGTTTAATCAAAGTTTAGTTTTTAAATCATTTTTAATTGTTCAATGTCTAGTAGGTACTACCGTTTTAACCACTGTTTGTTAAACCGAATATACAGATTAGCTACCAAAATTTAACATGGAACACTTTTTAAATGATTTCAAATTTAGTTCTTTATTTTACTGACATCACCAGGATATCTCACTCTTGCAAGAATTAAATATATGAATGTTTCCATTTTTCTCTTGTTGAAAGGAGTAACAGAACACTGGCGAATTAAAAGCTAACCAATGGAACCCTTATGTAGAGCATCTATTGTATATTATACCAAGCACCGTGTTTTAAGTAGTTAACGTCTGCGTATTCATTTTCCCTTTCCGATGGTTTCTCAACATCTTTACATTCAACACCTAGCAATCAGTCATGCATTTAATTTTCTTACTTATATACACAATAAAGTGAAATAGTTGCAGCCTCGTTATTTTGTGCTTTATCTTAATCCTTTCTAATTTTCCTTTTGTCTTATTATATATGATAAAATAATTCATTTTGTCAGTCGAGGACTAAGCATTATTCGTAACCGTTTCGCCCCGCAGTGTTTAGTTCTTGTTGTCTGACTACAGTATGTCAGAATTCCTTGCGCTATGCCTAGCAGTGTTTGGTTCTTGTTGTCTGACTACAGTATGTCAGAATTCCTCGCGCTATACCAGCAGTGTTTGGTTATGCTTGTCTGACTACGGTATGTCGGAATTCCTCGCGCTATGCCAGCAGTTTGGTTATGCTTGTCTGACTACAGTATGTCAGAATTCCTCGCGCAATGCCAGCAGTGTTTTGTTATGGTTGTCTGACTACTGTATGTCGGAATTGCTCGCGCTATGCCCCCATTGTTTGTTTATGGTTGTCCGACAACCGTACGTCGGAATTCCTCGTGTTGTGTTCAAGTGTTTGGTTATTGTTGTCTGAATACAATATCTCGAAATTTCTCGTGCTATGTCCCCAGTGTTTGGTTTTTGTTGTCCGACTTCAGTTTGTCGGAATTCCTCGCGCTATGTCCCAGTGTTTGGGTATGGTTGTCCGACTACCGTATGTCGGAATTCCTCGCGCCATGCCCCACTGTTTGGTTATGGTTGACTGACTACCGTGTGTTGGAATTGCTCGCGCTGTGCTCAAGTTTTTAAGTTATTGGTGTCCGACTACCGTGTGTCGGAATTGCTAGCGCTATTCTCAAGTGTTTGCTTATTGCTGTCTGAATGCAATATCTCGAAATTCCTCGCGCTATGCCCCCAGTGTTTGGTTATTGTTGTCTGACTGCTGTATGTTGGAATTGCTCGCGCTATGACCTACTGTTGGTTATCGACGTCCGACTACCGTATGTCGGAATTCCTCGCGCTTTTTCCAAACGTTTGGTCATTGTTGACTAGAGGATTTTAGAATTCCTTGGCTATGCCACAGTGTTAGGTTATTGTTGTCAGACTACCGTATCGGATTTGCTCGCGCCATGGTTATTATGTTCTTATTTGTTCTACTCAAGCGAACATAAATAAATTAATTTATACATGAAACTTAAACAGAAGCGCTCTGAGAGTGCACCATTACTTAGTTATTTCAAATACCATATTTAAATTCAAAATCTTCTTCCGACTCTATATCAAAAAACAAAACAGTAGTGAAAATCAATATCAATCTACAATAAACAAAAGCATATTTCCGAAATGTGCACATCTTGCACATCAAAATTTATCTGGTATTTGTGTTATATATTTACCCTTGAGCGGGTACTGCTGCTGGTGGTGTAAAACTCCCCAAGGGTATCCATTACTCAGTAGGCAGTACTTTGTGCTGTCAGAAAATGTACCATTTAGCAAAATTTTCAGCCGCCTAAAATTTGAAATTTATTTAAAACTAAGGTTTGTTCCCTCATGCAAAGCATTCCTTAGCTGGATTTGGATTTATATAATTTTGAAATTTTAGATTCATTATTTTCAACTGTTTGGCTTGTGTTTTTTTATCTATCAAACTTTTCGATCTTAGTGTCACTGATGAGGAATGAATTTCCGAAATGTGCACATCTGGCACATCAAAATTTAAATAGTATTTGTGTTATATATTTAGTACCATATACATGAAAACTGTATGGGCGGGTGGAAGGGATAAATGCGTGTTGCACTGTTGAGAATAGAGCCTTCGGATGGCTGTACACGTTACAATCCGTGATACAGTAGTAACTGAATCACCCGTGCGTAAAAGCATACCTATCGCCCGACAGGTGTTATATAGAATGTAAACAAATACACGGTTTTAGGAAGAAAACACTGCAGAAAGTCGGAATTCCTCGCGCTATGCCCCCAGTGTTTGGTTATTGTTGTCTGACTACTGTATGTCGGAATTCCTCGCGCTATGCCCCCAGTGTTTAGTTATTGTTGTCTGACTACTGTATGTCGGAATTCCTCGCGCTATGCCCCCAGTGTTTGGTTATTGTTGTTCGACTACAGTATGTCTGAATTCCTCGCGCTATGCCCCCAGTGTTTGGTTATTGTTGCCTGACTACTGTATGTCTGAATTCCTCGCGCTATGCCCCCAGTGTTTGGTTATTGTTGTTCGACTACAGTATGTCTGAATTCCTCGCGCTATGCCCCCAGTGTTTGGTTATTGTTGTCTGACTACAGTATGTCTGAATTCCTCGCGCTATGCCCCCAGTGTTTGGTTATTGTTGTCTGACTACTGTATGTCGGAATTCTTCGCGCCATGCCCCAGTGTTTGGTAATTGTTGTCTGACTACTGTATGTCGGAATTCCTCGCGCTATGCCCCCAGTGTTTGGTTATTGTTGTCTGACTACAGTATGTCTGAATTGCTCGCGCCATGCCCCCAGTGTTTGGTTTTTGTTGGCAATTGACAAAATCCGAATGAGTAAATTAAATGCAAAGCATGAAATAAGTACTAAATAAATAAAATATAAAAATATATTAGTTTTACAGCTGCATTTAATGTTTTCCCATTTTAGAGTACTTAATTTTTAATTTTAACAATTTTCATTCAATCTTGGAACGAGTATAAACAGATTACCTGACAACTAAAAACAGAATATTTACATAGACCTGACATCTAATATATTCACAGAGCAAACACTTCGCTTCGTCGCTTTCAAAGATTTTGAACATGTCTTTCAGATTCTGGTTTCAAGATGTCCTTGCATGTAATATTTTCACCAAAGAGCATTTTCTCAAAACTTGATAGCTGTTTAATGTCAGTGAGGCTTTATAATCAATGCATGTGATATTGTCGCTGTCGAGAAGACATTATTTTACTGCTGTTTCTACAGCTTGCTTTGACTCAAAATCTCAAATTGTCAACAAATTAGATTAAGATTTTGATTGTTAAAATTTCCAGTTTGTTTCGACTTAAATGAGGAAGATTGTGTTAACTTAGTGACAAGTTAATTTAAACACAAAACATTAAAATGCTTTAATTCCGTGTAGATAATTATCAATGTAATCATCGTGAAGTAAGAAATAAGTAGATAATTATCAATGTAATCATCGTGAAGTAAGAAATAATCTTTTATCATAAAATTATCATAATCTAATAAATTTATACATACTCGTTATGTTTCCTCTTATACTATAATTTTTTTTGAAAGTTAAGTTTAATTTTTTTGCCTTCTATAACTTATCATTCCTATATAACAATGTATCTTGTGTATGTATCTCTACTGAAACAAGACCCAGTAAAACAACAAGATTTGGCACACAGACAAATAAAGTAAAGAATAATATTCAAATAAGACCAAGTCAAACACAAAAACATTACAAACTATCATAGAAGTAAAGACATAAAGAGAAAAAGGTAAAAACACAAAAACATTACAAACTATCATAGAAGTAAAGATATAAAGAGAAAAAGGTAAAAACAGAAAAACATTACAAACTATCATAGAAGTAAAGACATAAGGAGAAAAAGGTAAAAACACAAAAACATTACAAATACAAACTATCATAGAAGTAAAGATATAAAGAGAAAAAGGTAAAAACACAAAAACATTACAAATACAAACTATCATAGAAGTAAAGATATAAAGAGAAAAAGGTAAAAACACAAAAGACAAGATACTTATAATAATAAGACAAGATAAAATATAAACAACTTATCACTAAAACAAGTTAAGAAACATAAAAAACGGAAAAACACAAGTTTATACATTATTATTTATTTATTTAATGAATAAAGAGCTTTAATTATCAAGCTAAGGTGAAGGTATAATCAATGCACTTTTAATGTTGCTTAAGTAATTGTTCCTTGAAATCTTTGCTATCTCACTATTGTAAAATTTATAGGTCACGTATAAATGATATTTCATTTATTCAGCAGTATATTCAAATCATCCTTTATATAGACCTGGGATTAAAATTTGATAAAAAGATAAATCTCCTTTCTTAAATAGACTATATATAATATGATTTACGTCTATCCCGACAGTTTTATTAAAATCGGTACATATGGCTATAGACAATACAACTCTGTCAAAACCACCTTTAATTTTCTATTGTCAATGTATATGTCATTTAGAACTTTAAATATGTTTTATTTTAATCTATATTATCAATAATATTTAACAGGCAGGTTTTGTCTATTATGATTTTTTTAACTTCGTGGGAGTAAAATAAAATCATTATCTCTGGCCAATTACCAAACGTTAATTACAAAAGTACTTGTATCATGTTAGTTTATTATTTGGATACTGATATATCTGTACTGATTGAGTACATGTATGGCCAAAGCCGAAACTCTTACTAGTTTTGATTTACATAGTTATGTTACCTGCTTTTATGAGATTTTACAGCATGAATCAAACTGAAATCTCAGCAATTTATTTCGTTTTCGAGATGTTCTGGTGGGAGATACATGATCCAGTAGTTATAGTCGCCAACCCACAATTTAAGCGTTATGAGTCCGAACCTCAAACTGATACTTGACCAAGAGTTTATTTTTTATCTTCTTTCAACCAAAATTCAAGGGTTTACCTAACAATGGATAACGTCCATTTTGAGGATTAGAGTACATTCAGTCTTTCTCCCTAGTGATAAGCCCCTTCCTGAAAGGCCATTCGGCTCAGGACAGACCTTACAAGTTAACTTTAAGATATTTAGGAGTTTAACGGCCATTTTAAATTAAAGTTATATAAGGACCTCTTTATTTCAGTGATCTCGATAATGTTTAATTTTACTACTCTTAAAACTGATTGTGTCAGAGGAATGACTTCCTGAAACGCTTTAAGTAGCCTGGTTTACTGCATACACACAAATATTACGTGGATATACCCTTTGTGTAACGGCTATGACCAAGTAAAAGGTTTTTTTTAAAGAACTTCAACATAGCTTACTTGTAATTATTGTAGTTTAAAGAATAAAAGGTACTACATGGAAGTAATGTAATATAAAAATGAAAATCTCTAACAGATTATCCAACACAACTTAAGTCTAATAACTCTGGCTGATTACTCACCTTAATTAACACACTGTTCGATACTTTCTGCTTTGTCAATGACAAGTAAAAATAATGTATTTAGAATAAATATCGAACTTGACGGCGGTTTGCTAATAAAGCCTCAAATAAGATATAAGACATACATAGACACTTTTAGACCCCGTTTAAATATGATTCAGATTTTTCATCCTGACACGAAGTTGAAAAATTATACATGTACAACTAACAATTATTTAACAAATGCAAGTAACGTATAAACCAACAACATATAGCAACAACAGCATATAAATATGAATATCCAACATAAAGCGATGACAACAGAACGCAACAACATTAAGCAATATGAACAGCCATATGGAAGTCAACAACGATAACCAATATCAACAGCCGTATAGAAATCAACAACATTAACTAATATCAACAGCCATATAGAAATCAACAACATTCAGCGATATGAACAGCCATATGGAAGGCAACAACAGTAACCAATATCAACAGCCGTATAGAAATCAACAACATTAACCAATATCAACAGCCGTATAGAAATCAACAACATTAACCAATATCAACAGCCGTATAGAAATCATCAACAATAACCAATATCAACAGCCGTATAGAAATCAACAACATTAACCAATATCAACAGCCGTATAGAAATCAACAACATTAACCAATACCAACAGCTATATAGATATCAACAACATTAACCAATATCAACAGCTATATAGATATCAACAACATTAACCAATATCAACAGCCGTATAGAATTTAACAACATTAACCAATATCAACAGCCGTATAGAAGTCAACAACATTAACCAATATCAACAGCCGTATAGAAATCAACAACAATAACCAATATCAACAGCCGTGTAGAAATCAACAACATTTAACCAATATCAACAGCCGTATAGAAATCAACGACATTAACTTATATCAACAGCCGTATAGAATTAAACAACATTAACCAATATCAACAGCCGTATAGAATTTAACAACATTAACCAATATCAACAGCCGTATAGAAGTCAACAACATTAACCAATATCAACAGCTATATAGATATCAACAACATTAACCAATATCAACAGCTATATAGATATCAACAACATTAACCAATATCAACAGCCGTATAGAATTTAACAACATTAACCAATATCAACAGCCGTATAGAAGTCAACAACATTAACGAATATCAACAGCCCTATAGAAATCAACAACATTGACCAATATCAACTTCCATCTAAAAACTATCAACATAAAGCGATAACAATAACCATATAGAAACCAACAACATTCCCCAATATCAACAACGATATAGAAACCAACAACATTAACTAATATCAACAACCATATAGAAACCAACAACATTAACTAATAACAACAACCATATAGTAACCAACAACATTAACCAATAACAACAACCATATAGAAACCAAAATTTAACGCTATCAACAATCCATATAGAAACAAACAACATTAAGTAATATCAACAACCATATAGAAAACAACAACATTAACCAATAACAACAACCATATAGAAACCAACAACATTAACCAATAACAACAACCATATAGAAACCAACAACATTAAGCACTATTAACAACCATTAAGAAACCAAAAACATTTAACGCTATCAACAAGAATATAGAAACCAACAACATTAACCAATAACAACAACCATATAGAAACCAACAGCATTAACCAATAACAGCAACCATATAGAATCCAACAACATTAACCAATTACAACATCCATATAGAAACCAACAACATTAACCAATATCAACAGCCATATAGAAACCAACAACATTAACCAATAACAACAACCATATAGAAACTAACAACATTAAGCACTATTAACAACCAATATAGAAACCAACAACATTAACCAATAACAACAGCCATAAAGAAACCAACAACATTAACCAATAACAACAACCATATAGAACCAACAACATTAAGCACTATTAATAACTATTAAGAAACCAAAAAAATTAACGCTATCAACAACAATATAGAAACCAACATTTAACAATAACAACAGCCATATAGAAATCAACATCATTTTCTAATATCAACAGCCGTATAGATATCAATAACATTTAACGCTATTAACAACCATATAGTAACCAACAACATTAAGCAATATCAACAGCCATTCAGACGCAAGCAACATTTAACGCTCTCAATATAGAAACCACTAACACTAAAAGCTACCAACAGAAATCAGAAACATTAACTAATATCAACAGCCATAAGCAATATCAACAACCATTTTGAAACCAACAACATTGACAATATCAACAGCCATATAGAAATCAACAACATTTAACAATAGCAACAACCATGTAGAAACCAACAACATTTAACAATAGCAACAACCATATAAAAATCAACAACATTAAGCAATATTAACAACCATATAGCAACCAACAACATTAACCAATGCAAACAGATACATTGAAACCTCCAACATTTACCAATAACAACAGCCATATAGAAACCAACAACATAAACCACTAACAACGGCCATATAGAAACCATCAATATATCAATATCAAAAGCTTATAAAAACAGCACATTTTACTATGAAACCGGGTATTATATATTTGTTTTGTAACTTAAATCTTATTAAAGGGAAATAATATCAGAAATATCTCACCTCAATTTAATTAAATTTTTCATGCTTAAGTTCTATGACACCGCTTTTAGTAATAATGTGCGGTACATATAAAAAATGGTAACTGTCCTTATTCCCCAATGCAAAAGCTTTAATCCACTACGGATAACTCAAAGAATAGTATTTCTACAATTTTCATTTCATTTATGCTGACAGAATTTTGATCAGAAATCAACTTAACATGTTTGTAACAACAAAGCATTATTTTTTTCCAAATCTTAATTCAAGAACTTTCAAATTTAATTAAGGAACTGCTATCAAAAGTCACGCCTTTTAATCGCATATAAAAAGTCAAAGAACTTTTAAAAAAATCTCAATCAATTATAAACTGAATTTCTTAAATACTTCATGATTGTTTTTTTTAAAATGTAGCAATTATGTTTCAAACTGCAATAATGATTGGATCAAATAAGAAACTATCATTTTATACCACATCAAGAATTGTCTTACCTAACAATGGTACTCCTATACACGTCAATTCAAAGTCATCACAACTTATTAAAAACTTTATAAACATGTATTAAGTGTAACACAAAACATTCAAAAGGAAATTTGAAAAGAAAATATTGATAATTTACTCTTGCAGTTGAAATTTAGTTTCATCCAAATATAGACAAAAACGTAGGTATGCGCAATAAAAGGACTTTTTGGCTGACTTTCTTAATGTCACGCCTGGTTAACGCATTTATGTTACAAATACGTTATAAAAGTCTAATGCGATCAAGTGTCAAGTGATGATTGTTTGGCTAACTTGCTTATTCACGTGCAAGACAACTACTGGACTAATATTATCGATTCTTTTGGCGTTCATTTATTTCTATATATGGATAGTATAAATGACATTGAAGTAGAGAGAACAATATTGAGAGACTTGAGAGATTCTGTCTGCTAGAAATTGTGCCGGATATTGTATTTTGTTATTTTATGCAACAAATAGTAAATTTCTCTGTAGGTTATTCCAAAATGTAGACTCAACAACACCGGCTTTTTAAGCATGACAATTCCATTATATGTTAATATGATAATTTCAGTTTTCATACATTTATATATGTATTATATATATATATTCCACTACCATTAACTATCTTTTGTACATAGCCTTTTTCTATCTTTCATTCTTAACTTCTGTTCTTCCTATCTTCACCCTCTAATCTCCCATGAGGAGGAAATAAAGAATATATATAAAATATAGACTTGGAAAGTAAATATTCATATTTTCTCTTCCAGTTAAAAATTTAGTTTCATCCAAATTTAAGGCAGAAAATGTAAGTATGCGCGGATGAAGGAATTCATTGTTTGGATAACATTCTTTATGTCACGCCTGGTTTACGCATTTAATGATACGAACAAGTTATAAAAGACTAAAGCGATGAAGTGTCAAGTGTTAAATTAAGTAACATATCTAGTGTGGTAGTTTTTCGAACCTTGTATATAGAGATACTAAAGTAAAAATATCGTTCTTTTTGGCTCAATATTACTTTTCTCCTTACCTTGTAAAGATAAAGTTGGTTATTTTGAACCGAATTCTCTGACAGAATAAACACTACCAGAAAGTGTAATCGAAAAAATTCAAAAGCTCTATTTTTGATATAAATATTTTAATTATATTAACCAACTAGTTTAATTCAGGTAACGGTCTGATGGTAAATAGGCAAAAAAAGGCTTAAACACTTCTCTTCATTTTGTAACAGAAAGAAGAAAAACTGCAGGGTCGAACGCGGGACCTCTCGCACTATAGGCGAGTGCTCTACTAACTGAGCTACCCAGACGGCCACAACTTTTAAGAAAATGCGGCATTAAGTGTTCATGATAAATATCACTTACATTAGCAGCGATAAGAAATATTCAACATTCTTATTATATATGCAGCACATTGTTACTATGAAATGGTGTCTTATATATTTTTTTCACACTAAAATCTTATTAAAGGGAAGTAATATCAGTAATATCTTATCTCCCTTTAATTAAATTTTATACTTAAATTCTATGACACCACTTTATAGTATTAACGTGCGGTACATATAAAAAATGGTCGTTAACCTTATTCTCCAATTCAAAAGCTTTTATCCACTACGGATAACTCAAAGAATAGTATTTCTTCAATTTTCTTTTAATTTATTCTGAAAGAATTCTGTTCCGAAAACAACTTAACATGTTTGTAACAACACAACATTGTTTTTTCCCAAATCTTATTTCAAGAACTCTCAAAGTACATTGAGGAAATGCTCGCTTTATTATTTTTAAATTTCTCTTTTGAAAACTGTTTCTTTATTGTTCATCACTTTCATATTATTTGATATTCGTCTTTATAACTTCAAAAACTGCAACAGTGTCACCAAGTTGTTGTCATTAGATATTAAAAGTCACGCCTTTTAATCGCATATAAAAACAAAAATAACGTTTAAAAAACCTCAATCAAATGTAAACTTATTTTCTTAAATACTTCATGATTGTTTTTTTAATGAAGCAATTATGTTTCAAACTGCAATAATGATTGGATCAAATAAGAAACTATCATTTTATACCACATCAAGAATTGTCTTACCTAACAATGGTACTCCTATACACGTCAATTCAAAGTCATCACAACTTATTAAAAACTTTATAAACATGTATTAAGTGTAACACAAAACATTAAAAAGGAAATTTGAAAAGAAAATATTGATAATTTCTCTTGCAGTTGAAATTTAGTTTCATCCAAATATAGACAAAAACGTAGGTATGCGCAATAAAAGGAATTTTTTGTTTGGATTACTTTCTTAATGACACGCCTGGTTTACGCATTTAATGATACGAACACGTTATAAAAGACTAAAGCGATGAAGTGTCAAGTTTTAAATTATGTAACATATCTAGTGTGGTAGTTTTTCGAACCTTGTATATAGAGATACTAAAATAAAAATATCGTTCTTTTGGCTCAATTTTACTTTTCTCCTTACCTTGATAAAGTTGGTTATTTTGAACCGAATTCTCTGACAGAATAAACACTACCAGAAAGTGTAATCGAAAAAATTCAAAAGCTCTATTTTTGATATAAATATTTTAATTATATTAACCAACTAGTTTAATTCGGTAACGGTCTGATGGTCAAATAGGCAAATAAAAATGCTTAAACACTTCTCTTCATTTTGTAACAGAAGGCTAAAAACTGCAGGGTCAGACCGGGGATCGAACCCACGACCTCTCGCACTACAGGCGAGTGCTCTACTATCTGAGCTACCCAGACGGCAACAACTTTTAAGAAAATGCGGCATTAAGTGTGCATGATAAATATCACTTACATCAGCAGCAATAAGAAATATTCAACATTGTTATATATATGCAGCACATTGTTACTATGAAATGGTGTCTTATATATTTTTTTCACACTAAAATCTTATTAAAGGGAAGTAATATAGGTAATGTCTTATCTCCCTTTAATTAAATTTTATACTTAAATTCTATGACACCACTTTATAGTATTAATGTGCGGTACATATAAAGAATGGTCGGTAACCTTACTCTCCAATTCAAAAGCTTTTATCCACTACGGATAACTCAAAGAATAGTATTTCTTCAATTTTCTTTCAATTTATTCTGAAAGAATTCTGTTCCGAAAACAACTTAACATGTTTGTAACAACACAACATTGTTTTTTCCCAAATCTTATTTCAAGAACTCTCAAAGTACATTGAGGAAATGCTCGCTTTATTTTTAAATTTTTCTTTTGAAAACTGTTTCTATATTGTGTATCACTTTCCTATTATATAATATTCGTCTTTACAGCTTCAAAAACTGCAACAGTGTCACCAAGTTGTTATGAATGATCGTTGTTGTCATTAGATATTAAAAGTTACGCCTTTTAAAAACACAAATAACTTTTAAAAAACCTCAATCAAATGTAAACTTATTTTCTTAAATACTTCATGATTGTTTTTTTTTAAATGTAGCAATTATGAACTGCAATAATGATTGGATCAAATAAGAAACTATCATTTTATACCACATCAAGAATTGTCTTACCTAACAATGGTACTCCTATACACGTCAATTCAAAGTCATCACAACTTATTAAAAACTTTATAAACATGTATTAAGTGTAACACAAAACATTAAAAAGGAAATTTGAAAAGAAAATATTGATAATTTCTCTTGCAGTTGAAATTTAGTTTCATCCAAATATAGACAAAAACGTAGGTATGCGCAATAAAAGGAATTTTTTTTTGGCTTACTTTCTTAATGTCACGCCTGGTTAACGCATTTATGTTACAAATACGTTATAAAAGTCTAATGCGATCAAGTGTCAAGTGATGATTGTTTGGCTAACTTGCTTATTCACGTGCAAGACAACTACTGGACTAATATTATCGATTTTTTGGCGTTCATTTATTTCTATATATGGATAGTATAAATGACATTGAACTAGAGAGAACAATATTGAGAGACTTGAGAGATTCTGTCTGCTAGAAATTGTGCCGGATATTGATACTTTGTTATTTTATGCAACAAACAGTAAATTTCTCTGCAGTTAACTTTATTTGAACCATTTAATAAGGCTAATCAGAGAGGTAGTAGAACTCAAGGATACTACCGGATAAGTTGAGAGAGAGAGAGAGAGAGAGAGAGAGAGAGAGAGAGAGAGAGAGAGAGAGAGTTTTAAAGAAAAATATCAATGTTATCATAACTCGTACAGAAATCCAACAAAACAAATTTATTCCATTAAATATAGATGATACTCTATTGCACGTATTCCTGGTGTATCATAAATAAATAAAGTTAATAAATTAATAAACACACATACACACACGCGATTGGTTTTAAAGGGTATCTGTAACCAAAAGTTTTTTAACACATTTGTTTTATACATTATTTAAATAACACAATATTGAAAACCGCATTTAATTGGTGACAAAATAAAAAGTTATAGCTGTTTGAAATCCACATTTTTAAACTCACTTGATCACAAAGAGAAACACCTCGTTTTGAGTTATAAATATGTTATGTCATGGCAGTATTAGAAGTAGTATCTAACATAATAGATAGTAGTAACAATGTTGATATATCGACATATGTAGAAGAAAGTAACGACTCTGACATGTACCTTATTATGTCAAATAGTTCGACATTATTTCTGGAAGCAGTAGGCAATTTTGTATGTGATGAATATAGAGTATAACCGTATTTAGTCGAAACAGAAACGGACAAAATCTGATGACATATTGAGTCGAGTCCCGACCTATTCGAGATTGTGATTGCAGTTGGTTGCATGGCAGTTGAAAAATACGTGACGAGTGTTAACTTGTCAATAATACGAAAATTGATTATATCGTTGTCTTTTTTAAATAAATTATTTTATTAAGTCGGATCGGACAGTCCGAGAATTGCGATTGGTTGCATAGCTATTACAAAAACTGCGCGATAAGTTTTAACTTGTCAAATGGATTTGAATAATATTTTATGGAGGTATGTTACTGGTATGACGTCACAAAACGGGAGCCTCGATATCGACCTTTTTGATTTGGATTTCTAGAGATGTATTAGAAATTCACCGATATCTTCCTTATTATGGAATGGAATTTTTTTAAAATTTTCACTAAAACCATATTTAAGTACGACGAAAAATATGTTAAAACTGAAAATCGTTACAGATACCCTTTAATAGTAACATATCTTTGATCAGAAAGTCCTTCCAAAGCATGTAAATCTAGATATAATATCATAAAACGCCGTCATAAAACATACTACACAGATAGGACACTGATTTATATCATAAAAGACAATAGATATTTATCATACTTAGTGAGGAGAAGTCAGTTTTACACACATTTATCTCCAAATAACTTTATTACTTTAATTAAATTAACTATAAAAAACATGACATAACTAAAAAATTAGATTAGATGTCTATTTTTGTTTCAGTTGAAAATGAATGTTCATATAACTTGGCCCATAGTTATTGGATAACATTGTTATAGTCAAACAAGCCGTTCTAGTAGTGACTTTGATCTGTAAATACAATGCTAAACCTTTGTAAATATACCATGATCTGTAAATGTTTAGTGTATAAGACGTTTTTCCAAAAAAGTATCAAATTTTGGTTTCAGCTGATCTAAAGTGTCCTTAAGATCTTTAAACTTCTTAAGCTGTATGTACTGTATCTGAAATAATAATTTGTATTATTATCATCATTGAAATTAAAAAATAAACAATGTTATGTTGTTGGAGCAGAACAATACTCATAAATTATCCGACATAAGCATACTGCCGGCTTTGACAAGATTATCCAGCAATCTTTAACGGTATGATTGAAGCTCTCCAAATGTGGAATTAATTTTCTATTAGGTTGCAGCTGATACTAGATAGCTGTTTGCATCCTTTGTCATTAAATTAACAATCAAGATTCTAATTGTCAAGATGTTCTCAAAAGTTGAATATATAGTGTAAATATATTAGTATAAAATGTTGGTGGGGAGAATTAATGTAAAACTAGAAAGAAACTACGAAAACGATTAGCCTATTACTTGACACTAGTACTTTAAGTGGAGAGAGTTGTTTGAGCTATAAAGGTAGCGGTTATGATTCGTGGGTTGGAGCTACAATTTTTTTCAACAATACATATATTGTGGAGTGTATTTTGCTGACGTTCTATTTAAGGATTGGTTTTCAATTTTTGCAAAGTTATTGAAGTATAACACGACGATGACGGAAAACAAATTGTATAAAATCGCGTAGAGAACGAAGCTATTTGTGTGTCGCCATTGTAAATATTGTTCTATTGATAACCGCGGAAAACACCGAAAGTAGTTCGGCAAAAGTGCCAAGTTATACAAAATGTACGAAAATAAATTGATGATGTCATACAGAATACATCGACCAATCAAACACAATAAAATCGGACATCGCGCAGTTTGTAATTTTTAAAAAAAGATATTTTATCTTGACTCTTTCATATCTTTGAACGGGTCTGGAGTTTCAAGGCCAAAGCACATACTTGAACCAGCCAAAAAGTCTAGTCGAATAAGTCTAGGATACAGGAAAGACTTCTAATCTGCCTGTTGAACCTATAAGCAGAGGACACACTATAACCAGCCCGTTGAGTCTAAAGACTCAGAATGACTATCCAGTCTGAAAAGTCTATAGTTATTAATGCAATACATCACATTTGGTAAAGCAGTATTTTTATCTCGCTCGGCTCATTCGTTATTTTACCATTCGAATTTAGAATATATTCGAAAATACATTTGCAATAAATAAACACTACTTTAAGGGATATTTGCAACTTTCAGGCAGTCCTTATTATCACATACCATAAAATCTCCTGAACACAACCCCTTCACAACTATTCATAGACTAATACTTTAGCATTTTTGTATTTCTATTATATATTATGTATTTATGTTAGCACTACAAAAGGACATTTAGCTATCTGGAAAACTAACAAACCTCAAATTGATTTCAAATAAACCTTATTTAACTTAGGATGGATCTTGAATGAGAAATAATGGTGGCACTTCGGCATGGTTTTAATTTCACAATATTTCTAAACTAAGATATTTTTATATTCTAATAAATACTGAGAGATTTTAACAATCTTCTATGGTATAACAAAAGTCGACAACACTAGAATAAAGATACAACAAGCTTATGAAGATCTTCAGATTAACGTATATAACGCAGGGATATCTTAAAAGCTGCTAATATTGGGCTCAGATCCTATTCACAAATCGTCAAGGGCATTTTTTACGTGTCATATGATGATTTCCTTAACACATATTCCCCCATGGAGCCCCTGGTTAATGAAGTACCACGCGTTTTTGTGGTTCACTAGCTCGTCGCTAGTTGATCGTTAAAACAAGATTTAAATGTGACCAGTATAAAAAATCTATTCAACCAAAATATATAATTAAAAAACGTCAAATCTTTATTGACAATCAGCATTTAATATTATGTTTGTTTGTCATATGTTTAACGTTACTCCGTTGTTCCTACTAAAATTAAACAGGCGGTCTTGGGTTCTTTGATCATGTACAATGTAAGTTAACCGTTAACGGTTAATTATTGAATGGGCATCTTTGTATCGGGTCCCAGCTTTTTGAGATGGATTAGGTGGTATTCTTGTCTGCGGCATAGCGACTAGACAAGCTAGTAGTTTAACACAAAGTCGTCCCGAGTGCGTACACGGAAAATTTAATACACATTCCCATAATACACCGCGTATGAGCTGGTTTTATATCTATTCTTATGAATAAACTTGTTTCATCACAAAAAAGTTAAAATGCTAATGCTATTTCAACAAGAAATTAATAAATAAACAGATAATGTGACCAATAAATATAATCTGTTCCATTGTAGACAAATGTGTTGGTTTGTTGTGATATCGATTCAGTAACACTGTAATAACCTTATACGTCAACTGACACTGTGTTTACATTTATCCTCGAGATTACAATGTAAAAATCTATATACAAAACTCTAAATGATCAGGAGAAATTAAGTTTTCATACAAAATGAATGGGAACTTACCTCAATCTCTTTACAGAATTCTAAATGCAGGTTCCCCAATTTACGAATGAAATTGTCAAAGATGTATACGTTTTTGTAACCACAAATGCATGCATTTCTTGAATGAGAGCGTGTAGGAGTAGTTGTTATGGTAGATAATTCGAGTTTCAAAATCGACACACAGCAAATATTTCAAAGTTTTCTAGACGACTATTTTGCATGAAACTTTTTCTCGGGGTAAATGTTCTGTTGGTCATGGATATGAAGAAATGAAAATTTAAATGACAACATACTAAACATCAACATGGACCACGTGAACAGCAGTTTCTCTCGCTGGGGGTTCATCTGTGTAGTCAGTCACTTGTTCGGGAGGGGCTTCCGCTTCCTCCGATTCTACACCGATAAGCCAATCTATTATATACTCCTCTTTATCAGATTCAGTTTCGGACTCTTCGTCTTCCAACTCCTCGCCTACCCCGTCAGCTAAATCCGGCATAAATTCAATAGTGGATGAAAATCTCCTCAGTCCGTTTATATTTCCTGACATTTTCTTGAGGTTGTTGTTTTCGGTAAGTATTTCCGTATTTTCTATAGAAAGTAAAACGTTTGATGATGCATTTTTATTATTTGCTCCTCCTAAATGAGTATCATCACTTAGTTTTTGATCTGAGTAATTTCTTCTCATTGAGGTATTGGTCTTCTTCGATCTTGGAGTCGTCTGTTGATACTGTTCTATTGGAACTATTTTCGAATCACTTTGAGAATGTTTTAAGATTTTTCTTGGACTAGTTATATTAAGACTAGCGTTAGAGTTATTTCTCAAAAGTTTCGGTCTTTGTTTATCCACAGATCTTGGAGTATTCATTAAAACGTTATCCTTCTTTTTTAGCGTAATTTCCGGCGACTCTTCACGTTTTTGCAACTCTTCAGATGCATTTTTTGCATCTTTTTGAGAAATGAATAATTCCAAAGATTTTCGGTTTTGATGTTGCCTGAAGCTATAATTGAACACGGTTGCAGCCTGACTCATTGGAGATTGGTTGATAAAATCACGTGACGTAATATCTCCGAAATAATTATCATTTTTATTGCGCCTATTAAATAATTTGTTAAATCTAGGAATCGGAGAATCCCTGCTGTTCGGTGATTGGTTAATGAAGTCTCGTGATCCACCATCATTGAAATATGAATCTAACCCCTTTCCGTTTGGTAAATTAAAGCTCCTGTTGGGTCTGATTTTTGGTACAGGTGACGTATTGTCCCGCGTTGACGAATCACTATGACAACTGCTGTGTTTTTTGCTTTGTGGAAACGACGTTTTTATTGTCAATTTTGGAGCTGGCGAATATCTAGACATTTTGGTTTTAAATATTTTTTCATTTTGTTTTTTATCAATCTTCGACTGTTTGCTTTTACAGTTATTGCCTCCTGATTTTAATGTTGGTGTCTCTCTTCCAGAGTCTATTATCGGTGGTAACTCTTTTGCGCTGTTGATTTTTGAAGACATAATTTAACAGATCATATAATTCCATACACTAGAATCGACCATCAAACTGTAACAACTAAATTTTTAGCATAATTTAACAATACTCGATCCCTTTTTATCTCAAAACTTAATACAGCATCATTTTATATTCCGTTACAATTTAAATTGTATTTAAAAGAATATAAGATTGTTATAAAATATATATAATTAAAAAAACTCGAAAAAATCCACAAGTTTCAGATTCAATATGTAACACATTTATAGTAGTTAAAAGCTGTTTCAATGTTTAAAAATGTCAATGCAAATATATATTTTATTCATTTCTTTAAGTTAATTATTGGTATTGTATAGGCTTGTTATAAAACATGCGTGCAAATGTCATTATACAACAGATATTTGATGATAACATTCACCAGTACAATAGAAACATGAGATCTTTATCATATCTATACAATACGAGTTTTTTGTATTTATTTTTCAAACAATCTGAAATTGACAATGCGAATCGTATGTGTAATGCCCTTGAAATCGATGACGTATTTTAAAACATTTTAATATTCATGTAGAGATAACGTGATCATTTAAGTTTATAATACTGATATATCAGATTTTTACAATTAAAGTTTGTTTAATGCTCGGTCTTATTAATTTTTTGTCAGTAAAGGTTATAGCATAATGTTATATAGGACGTGATAAAACAATAAAGATATCATTTCTTTTTAATACATCCACATTGTACTTTATAATCATAATCATGCAATGAAAAAAGAATTTTCAAATATGCCCAGCGTGTGTTTTACCTCTTAATAAGGAAACACAATGTCGTGACCAGATTTTACACTTCCGTTATTCTTCATTCCTTCATTTTTTTTTTTAAAAATTTTTAAAGTATTTTTTTTTCAAATTATTTTATTTATTTATCTATTTATTATTTATTTATTATTTTATCATTATTATTATTATTACATTTGTATTATTATTTTTTTATTATTATTATTTTTTTATTTTTTGCATCTAATAGGAAAATTAATAAATTTTTCTGCTCTTGGCTCAAGTTAATTTTTAAATAAAACATGATGACATGTGGCAAAAATAGAAAGTAGAAAGTAACCAAAATCATGGCAAAACAAAATATAATGTATATCGTTAAAAGCCTGGGGAAATTATCAAACGAGCGGTCGGTATCATGTGGAAATTATTACAGAAGAGCATCCTGGTGTGGTTTACATGGTATTGACAACCAAATAGCCCCAATATCTTGTGGTGTGGGTTAATGGATAATGTCGACAAAACGGCCCCTATTTCTTGTGATGTGGTTTAATCGGATAATGTCGACCAAACAGCCCCAATAACCTCTGGTGCGGTTTACTGCATAATGTCGACCAAACAGCCCCAATAACCTCTGGTGCGGTTTACTGGATAATGTCCACCAAATAGCTCCAATATCTTGTGGTGTTGTTAACTGTATAATGTCGACCAAACATCCCCAATATCTTGTGGTGAGGTATATTGGATAGTGTCGACTAAACAGCCCAAATAATCTTACGTATGATTGACTGAATGCATTAAGAAACGGGCCCGGTATGCTGTTTTTGGTTCGTTGGATATTGTGAATAACGATCCATATTTACTTTGGTATGGTTCATTCAAAATAATGACAAAACAAACCTGTTTGCCTTTGCTGTGGTAAACTGAATAAATCTAAATGTGGATTTTAGATATGATGACCAAACAAACCCAGCAACCTCTTCTGGGGTTCAATGAACTATGACAAAACAGAGTCAATACCACGTGTTGTGGTTTAATAGATAACCAACAGCATAATAATTCGGCATTGTGGTTTACTTGAAAAAAAAATGACAAAACGAGCTTGATATCCGGTGCTGTAGGTTCACTAAATATACATGTATTAACAAAACGGCCCAAAATAATTACAAACCGTACCCGATATCCGGTTCTGTAGGTCCACTAAATATATTAACAAAACGGGTCTGATATAATTACAAACCGTACCTGATACCCGGTGCTGTAGGTCTACTAGATAATTAACAAAACGGGTCTGATATAATTACAAACCGTACCCGATATCCGGTTCTGTAGGTCCACTAAATATATTAACAAAACGGGTCTGATATAATTACAAACCGTACCCGATATCCGGTGCTGTAGGTCTACTAGATAATTAACAAAACGGGTCTGATATAATTACAAACCGTACCCGATATCCGGTTCTGTAGGTCCACTAAATATATTAACAAAAACGGGTCTGATATAATTACAAACCGTACCCGATATCCGGTGCTGTAGGTCCACTAGATTATTTACAAAACGGGTCTGATATAATTACAAACCGTATCTGATACCCGGTGCTGTAGGTCCACTAGATTATTTACAAAACGGGTCTGATATAATTACAAACCGTATCCGATATCCGGTGCTGTAGGTCCACTAGATTATTAACAAAACGGGTCTGATATAATTACAAACCGTACCCGATATCCGGTGCTGTAGGTCTACTAGATAATTAACAAAACGGGTCTGATATAATTACAAACCGTACCCGATATCCGGTGCTGTAGGTCTACTAGATAATTAACAAAACGGGTCTGATATAATTACAAACCGTACCCGATATCCGGTGCTGTAGGTCTACTAGATAATTAACAAAACGGGTCTGATATAATTACAAACCGTACCCGATATCCGGTGCTGTAGGTCTACTAGATAATTAGCAAAACGGGTCTGATATAATTACAAACCGTACCCGATATGCGGTTCTCTAGGTCCACTAAATATATTAACAAAACGGGCCTGGTATAATTACAAACCGTACCCGATACCCGGTGCTATAGGTCCACTAGATTATTAACAAAACGGGTCTGATATAATTACAAACCGTACCCGATATCAGGTTCTGTAGGTCCACTAAATATATTAACAAAACGGGCCTGGTATAATTACAAACCGTACCCGATACCCGGTGCTATAGGTCCACTAGATTATTAACAAAACGGGTCTGATATAATTAAAAACCGTACCCTATATTCGGTGCTGTAGGTCCACAAAATATATATTAACAAAACGGCCCAAAATAATTACAAACAGTACCTGATACCCGGTGCTATAGGTCCACTAGATTATTTACAAAACGGGTCTGATATAATTACAAACCGTATCCGATTTCCGGTGCTATAGGTCCACTAGATTATTAACAAAACGGGTCTGATATAATTACAAACCGTACCCGATATCCGGTGCTGTAGGTCAACAAAATATATTAACAAAACGGCCCAAAATAATTACAAACCGTATCTGATACCCGGTGCTATAGGTCCACTAGATTATTAACAAAACGGGTCTGATATAATTACAAACCGTATCCGATATCCGGTGTTGTAGGTCAACTAAATATATAAACAAAACGGGCCTGGTATAATTACAAACCGTACCTGATACCCGGTGTTGTAGGTCAACTAAATATATAAACAAAACGGCCCAAAATAATTACAAACCGTACCCGATATCCGGTTCTGTAGGTCCACTAGATTATTATCAAAACGGGTCTGATATAATTACAAACCGTACCTGATACCCGGTGCTATAGGTCCACTAGATTATTAACAAAACGGGTCTGATATAATTACAAACCGTACCTGATACCCGGTGCTGCAGGTCCACTAGATTATTATCAAAATGGGTCTGATATAATTACAAACCGTACCCGATATCCGGTGCTGTAGGTCCACTAGATTATTAACAAAACGGGTCTGATATAATTACAAACCGTACCCGATATCCGGTTCTGTAGGTCTACTAGATTATTAACAAAACGGGTCTGATATAATTACAAACCGTACCCGATATCCGGTGCTGTAGGTCCACTAGATTATTAACAAAACGGGTCTGATATAATTACAAACCGTACCCGATATCCGGTGCTGTAGGTCCACTAAATATATTAACAAAACGGGCCTGATATAATTACAAACCGTACCTGATACCCGGTGCTATAGGTCCACTAGATTATTAACAAAACGGGTCTGATATAATTACAAACCGTACCCGATATCCGGTGCTGTAGGTCCACTAGATTATTAACAAAACGGGTCTGATATAATTACAAACCGTACCCGATATCCGGTGCTGTAGGTCCACTAAATATATTAACAAAACGGGCCTGATATAATTACAAACCGTACCCGATATCCGGTTCTGTAGGTCTACTAGATAATTAACAAAACGGGTCTGATATAATTACAAACCGTATCCGATATCCGGTGTTGTAGGTCAACTAAATATATAAACAAAACGGGCCTGGTATAATTACAAACCGTACCTGATACCCGGTGTTGTAGGTCAACTAAATATATAAACAAAACGGCCCAAATAATTACAAACCATACCCGATACCCGGTGCTGCAGGTCCACTAGATTATTATCAAAATGGGTCTGATATAATTACAAACCGTACCTGATACCCGGTGCTGTAGGTCTACTAGATAATTAACAAAACGGGCCTGATATAATTACAAACCGTACCCGATATCCGGTGCTGTAGGTCCACTAGATTATTAACAAAACGGGTCTGATATAATTACAAACCGTACCCGATATCCGGTTCTGTAGGTCTACTAGATTATTAACAAAACGGGTCTGATATAATTACAAACCGTACCCGATATCCGGTGCTGTAGGTCCACTAGATTATTAACAAAACGGGTCTGATATAATTACAAACCGTACCCGATATCCGGTGCTGTAGGTCCACTAAATATATTAACAAAACGGGCCTGATATAATTACAAACCGTACCTGATACCCGGTGCTATAGGTCCACTAGATTATTAACAAAACGGGTCTGATATAATTACAAACCGTACCCGATATCCGGTGCTGTAGGTCCACTAGATTATTAACAAAACGGGTCTGATATAATTACAAACCGTACCCGATATCCGGTGCTGTAGGTCCACTAAATATATTAACAAAACGGGCCTGATATAATTACAAACCGTACCCGATATCCGGTTCTGTAGGTCTACTAGATAATTAACAAAACGGGTCTGATATAATTACAAACCGTATCCGATATCCGGTGTTGTAGGTCAACTAAATATATAAACAAAACGGGCCTGGTATAATTACAAACCGTACCTGATACCCGGTGTTGTAGGTCAACTAAATATATAAACAAAACGGCCCAAAATAATTACAAACCATACCCGATACCCGGTGCTGCAGGTCCACTAGATTATTATCAAAATGGGTCTGATATAATTACAAACCGTACCTGATACCCGGTGCTGTAGGTCTACTAGATAATTAACAAAACGGGCCTGATATAATTACAAACCGTACCCGATATCCGGTGCTGTAGGTCCACTAAATATATTAACAAAATGGACCCGATTTAAAATTACAAACCGTGCCCGATATATGGTGCTGTAGGTTCAATTGATATAATTACAAAACAGACCAGGTTCATTTGATAAATGACAAAACGGACCTGATATCCGGTGCTATGGGTTCATCGCATTAATGACAGAACGGGCCTAATATGCGACGCTTAAGATCTACTGGACAACGCCCCCCCCCCCCCCCCCCCCCCCCCGTTTTTGTTTTTTTTTTTTTTTTTTTTGTTTTGTTTTTTTTTTCATTCAAAAAAAAATTATTAAAGAGAGAGAAAAGAGGCTAAAAAGGGTCCAGAAATATTAAAAATTCATTTTTCGCAAGGGAATTTGTACCCTGTACCCCAAACAGGTCTCTGCTGAGGGCATTTCGCGGCCCCAGTGCAGAGGGCTGTTGGGGACTTGAGCCTAATGCTCTCAATATCTCATGGTAAAATCTCCACCTTCATAAAATTCTGGATCCGAACCTGAAGTGGAATAAATATTTTAATTTCGGTGTGACATTGTTGACAGAGTGATTTACATATTCCGGTCAGAACTCGTGCCTCTTAACGAGAGAACATCCCTATTTTTCCCACTACAATGATTATTACCTGGATAAAAGTGAAATAATTTGGGTGTAAAAATCAAGTTTTCCATCCACTTCTTATAAAATTTAACACACACACACACACACACAAACACACACACACACACACACACACACACACACACACACACACACACACGCACGCACGCCACCACCACCACCACCACCACCACCACCACCACCACCACCACCAGAATGTACTTCTTTCTGGTAGTCAAAAATCAATTCAAATAATTTACTGGTGTAAAGCGAGCCCGCAATTTATTTAAAAACCGCCAGCCCGCAATTTTATTTTTTTTTTTTTGCACAGAAAGCAAATATTTCATACCCTTTATCATTAAGATCAAAATTATTACATCAATATAACTTTAAGAAGAAGAAAATACCTTTTTATAAAAACCACCTGTACATAAAGACCACAAGACTAAGTTTTACACGTAAAAACGTGATATTACACATCGGGCGCCAGACGCTTTTCCCCATCTAGGCCTTTCTGTCACAGATTCATCTATTCAACTAGAAGATTTGGTAAAAATTTTAAGAACCCTGGAGGGGTAGAACAGTTCTAACAAGAGCTCAGAAGGCAGATACCCCCTCCTGAAAAATGAAATTTTAAATAAAGGTTAAGGTTGAAGAAGCGTATCTGGCGTCAGACGCTTTTCCCCATCTAGGCCTTTCTGTCACAGATTCATCTATCCATCTAAAAGATTTGGTAAAAATTTCAAGAACCCTGGAGGGGTAGAACAGTTCAAACAAGAACTCAGAAGACAGAGACCCCATCTCGAAAAATGAGAGTTTGAATAAAGCTTAAAGTTGAAGTAGCGTGTCTGGCGTCAGACGCTTTTCCCAATCTAAGCCTTTCTGTCACAGAGTCATCTATCCATCTAAAAGATTTGGTAAAAATTTCAGGAACCCTAGAGGGGTAGAACAGTTCTAACAAGAGCTCAGAAGACAGAGACCCCATCTCGAAAAATGAGAGTTTGAATAAAGCTTAAAGTTGAAGTAGCGTGTCTGGCGTCAGACGCTTTTCCCCATCTAGGCCTTTCTGTCACAGATTCAACTATCCATCTAAAAGATTTTGTAAAAATTTCAAGAACCCTAGAGGGGTAGAACAGTTCTAACAAGAGCTCAGAGGGCAGATACCCCCTCTCGAAAAATGAAATTTTGAATAAAGCTTAAAGTTGAAGTAGCGTATCTGGCGTCAGTTAATAATTTGAGACGCAAATCAAATCGATTCAAGAACCTATACAACTGTATTAGTAGTTTGAATGATCAGATGGATGTCGAACCTGTCTTGAAACCATAAAATGGTTACCTTTGTATGTAGAGCAAAGAGGCTTTTTATTATATTTCTTATATACTGTATCTATGGTCTTTGAAATCTCTCTCTCTCTCTCTCTCTCTCTCTCTCTCTCCTCTCTCTCTCTCTCTCTCTCTCTCTCTGTGTGTGTGTGTGTGTGTGTGTGTGTGTGAATATGTCATTACAACACATATTACTTCCAGACTGTAAGATTATAAGTAATTATTCGTATTAAACGCTTAATCTAGCAATAATCTGGTAAAACCTGGGCCTTAATCCCTACGGAACATGTGTCCACTGAAAAACCCTGTAGTCTTAACGTACAGAGAAACGTAATTATACATATCACACAAGGGTCATGGACGGCAAGGATGTTCTTCCTTGCTCCAAACCGACACGTATTATGTGTAAAAAATATTTAGAAATTTTTTGGGGAAAATAACTTAAGCTAAGTATCAAAAAGACATTATTTAGTTATTTCTATGATTTTTATCAAAATAGAAACCTAGTGGCGGTTGTAAAAGTAACTCTTTCCAAATACAAAGTACGTTTGTTTATTAAATAAAGAATTTTTTTTTAATTTCTAATGCTTGACATCGATTTGGTTCTCAAAATGTCACGTGATAGGTTTAGTGGGCTAAGAAGCACAGATGTTTATACTTGGTCTCGACTTACAGTTGGAAATCACAACACATCAGTATAATTATATAATCTACCTGTACTAGAAATTGTTATTTTTCCGAAACAGATATTGGTAAAAACAGAATTGTTCACAACATACATATATCCGATATTCAGAGGGCGTCGGTGGCCTTGTCGTTTTAAAGTGTGTGCTTATCGAGATCACAGAGCCTAAGTTAAATTACCACTCGGTAAGAGTGAATGAGTTTATCAGTTCGCTTCAAAGGTCGGATTTTCGTGTTCTTTCACAATTCCTGAACAGACTGCCTCGATATCAGTGATATACTCTGGATCGGTGCTGCCTCGATATGAGTGATATACTCTGGATCGGTGCTTTTAACATGGTAACTCAACATTTTTGATATTCAGAAAACATATACGATAGTATATCTTAGTTATTTCGGGTGTAAACGTCAAAATAAAAAAAGACATTTATAGCATATTTATTCAAATAAGAAAACAGTTAGAATTTAAAACATTTGATAAAATTAATTTAAATATAGGACGTATTTTATTAAATAAATGTGTTACCTAATATTTCAAAGATCCCAGTTTAAACTATTGCATCTGTTAGTTTTGTCCCCTCGAGAGGCACATACGAGTAATGCACATATGTAAATTTTAGATAGGTATATATTATCTATTTTGCTGATGAAGAATGACGAATAATAAATGTAACATTTTCCATCCAATTAACCTAAATATAGTAAAACTTGTATCCGTAGATGTAAAGGACAATCCATGTCAACTATGGGAAAAAAATTTCCCGAAGTCCAATCACAATCTTAAATACTTCTTACACTGCAGATTATCTTTATCAAGTAAGAGATCTATCAAGAATCGTGCACAATGTGTAAAGCCGTGTCTTTTTGAAGCGGTTCGTCCGTGTAATCGATTTTTGGATCTGGGGGAGGCTCCAGACCTGCAGATTCAACATTTTTAATCCAGTTCAATATGTAATCATCGAACTCAGAATCACTATATGGGTCTGAAGAACCTTCAATATTGCCATTTTCATTTTCCTCAGTTTTAATTATGCTCACCGAGACTGGTTTTGTATCGAGCGCATGCGTAGATGTCGATCGTCTCATCCCAAACATTTCATTATCAAGTGTTTTACTCCTTGTTATTTGGTCAATATTTTCTATAGAAACCGTTCTGTTCAAACTAGTTTTCGTACTCCGTTTCTGACCTCTTGAATGTTTCTTTGTCGTTCTTGTAAACGTCCTTGACCTAGTTAACTGTCCGATTGGCGATAATGTTTCCTGAGTTGGTTTTTCCGGTGAAGATTTTATGTTATTGTTATAAATGTTATAATTTTTGCTTAAGGTAGAATGTTCCTTTGATGAAAGTCTTGGTCGATATTTTTTATTTTCTTTTTTGTGGACTCCGCTCATTGTTTTTGCTTTGTATTGATCACATTCAGCATCCGAAAATGTTTCACACTTAAACCCTGTACATTCGCCTGTACCGTTTTTATCACTGTTATTGTTATTTGAATCATAAACTGGACTAGACGAAGAGGATCTTCCACTCTCACGAGATTTTCCGAGATAAGACTTTGTCGATGAATTGCTAAAATAATCTATGGAATACCGTCGGGTCGACGACGCTGAAACATATCTCTCCGGAATGGGAGGCAACTCAGGTGCGCTCTTCCGTCTTATGTGGTTCACATCTCTAGTTTCCAGAGACTGATAGATATCATCTTTGGTATATTTTTCAAAGCCTTCCTTCTCTCGGTGAATTTTACGGACTATACAAGGCGCTGTCTGTTTAGATGTTGTACAGGGATTATTGAAGTTGTTTAATGTTTTAGTGAGTGATTTCATTTTTTTTATTCTTATGTATTTAATATTTAAACAGGATTAAGTTTTTTTTATAATATTGTATGATCCACGGTGTAATCAAACCCCGGATTTTAATCGACTTATTTTACTTAAAACCGGAACGTAGACTTCACTTTGCTAGTTGTACAGTGTAGATTATAACAATATAATCATTTACTAATAAACAATCTACCTTTAAATCTGTCACAATAAACAACATATATCGATCACGTGATAGATAGATTTCAAATTTAAAAACCCAACATTGTTGTTGTAAAGTAAAGTAAGTGTCTTTATTGTAAATTTCTGCCACTGATGAATAGTTTCATTATAATTATTTGAGCTTGTTAAGTTATTCTAAACATCATTTCTATCATATACAATTTTCATTCAGACTCCTAACATTTATAAACGTTTTTAAAAATCCGTTCACACCCTTTAGATAACCGTAAATTTATACAAACTTTTTTTATTTAAATCTTTACTTCCGAACTGTCCAGAACTTTTCTATTCTCCTATCATCCGAATTTTTGAAAAGAGTTATTTAAGACCTCTATTGAAAATGACAAATATTCAAATATTCACTAATCTCCTCGGAAAAATCAAAATCCTTCGTGCAAATTATAAAAACTATTCACAATCCCAGGAAAAATAGAAAATTTATCTTCTGAATGCGTAAAACTGAATAACCAAGTTCCTCTAAACATTTAACTGCAACTTCCAAATAAATAAATAAATAAATAAATAAATAAATAAATTTTTTAAAAATGTTATTAAAATGTCGGAAAAGTCAAATTATATAAAATAAAGTTCACTAATCGTTTTTTTTTTTTTTTTTTTTTTACAAATTACACAAGTCCTCTTGGTGTAAAAAGAGTTCTTTCAAAATCCTCTGTTGTAGACCAATTTCAAAATCCTCTGATGTGAACCGATGTATTATTTTTACACTCCTCGGATATGAACCAATAGATTATTTTATTTCCATACTCCTGTGAACAAATTGATTATTAATAATTTTCACACTGCTGTGGTGTGAACAAATGTTTTACTTAATTTTCAGATTTTGGGTTCTTGGTAGAGAAAGTAGTTCCCTTATCGACCGATTCAATAAACTGAATGAACAAAAATAAATAACCACTTTCTATAAGTAAACTCCAGAACGATAAGATAAACATTAATAGACTTAAACACACAGATTCAATACTGTATATAGATTGTTTTTATCTATAATAGTTTGTAATGAGTTTCTAACTCATGTATGCAGCCGGCAGGGTTGTATTTCAAATATGACGAGTTTTCAAATCTATTGCTCGATATGCCGACTTCCCAGTTCAAGTACGCGGGTTGTATTTCTTAATATGACAAATATGCTTTGTAAAGCGAACTTAAACGCCCAATCAAGACGTGTTTTCCTGATTAAATTGATATTTTACTATTCAATAAAAATGCTTCTATTATCGTAATCGAATTTTACCTTCCCGATAATTGATCTTTCAAAGTGGTGTAAAATTTGGGTGTTTTTTAAATATTTTTATAGAGTTACATGTATTTTATGTCGGGAATACAATATATCATTTACCGGTAAGATTGCGAGATATGAATAGACAATGAAAGCACGATTTCTTTTATATGTTAATCTCTTATTTTATTTTCCCTGTCTGAGGAAAAAGTTATCGACTAATCTAGCGTGAAAACAATATGCAAATTAAACATATAATTATTATTAAAAAGATTGAACAGGTAAATGCTAAAACAAACAAAAATCCAACAAAATATCAAATCAAAAGTCCAACTACATTACACAAAAATCCAATGAATTATCAAATCACAGGTCAAACTACATTACACAAAAATCCAATGAATTATCAAATCACAGAAACGTGAACGCTTGTATCAGATTTGTGTTAATTGCATCTCGTATTTCGTATCGTGACTCTGTGACTCGTATCATGTATCTCGTAGCTGGTATCCCTGTGAATCGTATCTCGTAACTGGTATCTCTGTTTATCGTATCTTAAATCTCGTGTCTCGTATCTTGTATCTCGTGTCTCGTATCTCTGTGATTCGTATCTTGTATCTCGTGTCTGGTATCTTGAATGTCGTATCTGGTATCTTTGTGTCTCGTATCTTGTACCTCTGTGACTCGTATCTTGTATCTCGTGTCTGGTATCTCTGTGACTCGTGTTTTGTATCTCGTATCTGGTATCTCTGTGACTTGTATCTTGTATCTCGTGTCTGGTATCTCTGTGACTTGTATCTTGTATCTCGTGTCTGGTATCTTGTATGTCGTATCTGGTATCTTTGTGTCTCGTATATTGTATCTCTGTGACTCGTATCTTGTATCTCATATATGGTATCTCTGTGACTGCTATCTTTTATCTCGTGGTTGGTATCTCTGTGACTCGTATCTTGTATCTCGTTCCTGGTATGTCTGTGACTCGTATCTTGTATACGGTTTATCTGGGGCTCATATCTTGTATTTCGTGTCTGGTATTTCTGTGTCTCGTATTTTGTATCAGGGATCTATGTGACTTGTATCTTGTATCTCGTATTTGGTAAATCTGTGACTCGTATCTTGTATTTCGTATCCGGTATCTCTGTGAATCGTATCTTAAATCTCGTATCTTGGATCTATGTGTCTCGTTTCTTGTATCTCATATCTGGTATCTCTGTGACTGGTATCTTGTATCTCGTGCTTGGTATCTCTGTGGCTCGTATCTTAAATCTCATGCCTGGTATCTCTGTGACTCATATCTTGTATACGTTTTATCTGTATTACGTATCTTATATCTCGCATCTGGTTTCTCTGTGTCTCGTATCTTGTATCTCGTGTCTGATATCTCTGTGACTCGTATCTTGTATCTCGTGTCTGATATCTCTGTGACTCGTATCTTGTATCTCGTATTTGGTAACTCTGTGACTCGTATCTTAAATCTCGTATCTTGTATCTATGTGTCTCGTATCTTGTATCTCGTGTCTGATATCTCTGTGACTCGTATCTTGTATCTCGTATTTGGTAACTCTGTGACTCGTATATTGTAACTCGTATTGGTAACTCTGTGTCTCGTATCTTGTATCTCGTGTCTGATATCTCTGTGACTCGTATCTTGTATCTCGTATTTGGTAACTCTGTGACTCGTATCTTGTATCTTGTCTGGTTTCTCTGTGTCTCGTGTCTTGTATCAGGTTTCTCTGTGACTCGTATTTTGTATCTCGTATTGGTAACTCTGTGACTCGGATCTTGTATCTCGTGTCTGGTTTCTCTGTGTCTCGTGTCTTGTATCAGGTTTCTCTGTGACTCGTATCTTGTAACTCGTATTGGTAACTCTGTGACTCGTATCTTGTATCTCGTGTCTGGTTTCTCTGTGTCTCGTGTCTTGTATCAGGTTTCTCTGTGACTCGTATTTTGTATCTCGTATTGGTAACTCTGTGACTCGTATCTTGTATCTCGTGTCTTGTTTCTGTGTGTCTCGTGTCTTGTATCAGGTTTCTCTGTGACTCGTATCTTGTATCTCGTGTCTTGTTTCTCTGTGTCTCGTGTCTTGTATCAGGTTTCTCTGTGACTCGTATCTTGTATCTCGTATTGGTAACTCTGTGACTCGTATCTTGTATTCGTGTCTGGTATCTGTGTCTCGTATCTTGTATCAGGCTTCTCTGTGACTCGTATCTTGTATCTCGTATCTGGTTTCTCTCTAACTCGTATCTTGTATCTGGTATCTGGTATATCTATGACTTGTTTCTTTTATTTCGTATTTTTCACTGTGTCAGTATTGTCCTTTACCTACAAGCTACTCTGACATAGTTACCTCTTCATAGTGAAAAAAATGTTTGGTTTTAATTTTTTACGCTTTTTCATGTGGTCTATAGAAAGTTTTCGTTATCACGGTTTAGGTCAATTTCTTTCTATGTAAAATTACTTTAATTGAATATAAATTGACTTATCAATAAATTACATTCGTTTAGCATGAAAAACTTTTACAAACACAGCTATACAAAAGTTACAAATGTCGTGTTTAAATATGTAATTATTGGGTTTTTCAAGAATTTAACAACAAACAAACAAGTTTCTCATTCCATTACAAATTTTCCTTGATTCTGTTCTGAGATGAATTAATTGAGTCATGGTTGAGTATGACAGTCGAGTAAGTAAACCAGTCAGTCTTACTGCCATTCAATCAACTAGTCAGTCATTCTCTCTGTGCGTCTGTTAGTCAGTCAGTTACAGTCAATCGCGGTCTGTCAGTCATCAGTTAGTTCGCCGGCCAGTCAGTCAGTCATAAGTGAGTCAGTAATCTGTTAGTCAGCCGGTCAGCATTAGTGAATCAGCCATCAGTAAGTCAGCTGGCCAGTCGGTCAGTCATTAGTGAGTCAGTAATCAGCTAATCGGCTAGCCTGTAGGTCAGTCAGCAGTCAGCCAGTCATTAATGAACCAGTCAGTCATTAGGGAATCAGTCAGGCAGTCAATCGTTGAGTGAATCAGTTAATATTGTGATGGATAAGAGATGTGTGAGGGGTGATACGTCAATCTGAAAAGTTTTTGCAAAACTTGCAAGGTATCCATCCCATTAAACTGATCGCAACACGTAGAATTCAGTTCATAGATATGTGGATTATTTGGTCTGTATAAATTTAGAAATTAATAGTCCTAAAATAGACCTCTTACTAAAGTTAATTTCACGTTTAATTAATTCAGGTATGATAATCTGAATTAAGAAAAATAATCACAAAACAGTGTTCTATATATAGAACTGTTAGCTGTAACGATCTTCACAATGTTTCCTTATTTATATCATGATCTGTGATTTAAGGTAACGATATCATTAAATGCTGGATTATAGTTATCATAAACAAGTTTGTGTTTCTGTTGGGTCTACGGCGATATATTTGGCACAGGCAAGACGAATTAGGTTTGATTTGACATGCTTTCATCTTCTGAACTACGTATAATAATGTATGAGGCTACTTGTCAGATCTGTCCAAGGATTAGGTCACAAAGCGGGCTGTTAAAATTGTTTTATCTACCACATTTTCTGTGGATATTTAACTGACCAACTCGCTGTTAAATGGAACTACCTGCTCAATGATTGTTGACAAGTCTAAATTTTCTATTGATGTGTTTAAATGATGATGTTATTCACATGATTTTTTTCCAGGCATCAATCAATGGCTGATGATTTTTAACACTATTTTGTATATTTCAGCGTGGATCTTTAACACTTGATAATGTTATAAGAGCCTTATACGCTCGATTTAATAATTTGAAAAAAATTTATATCCAATGTTTTTTATTTTCACAAAATTTATGGATCAATATAAACATAAAGAGATTATTCTTCAAAATTACAAAATAAATTTTTTTTATAGCACTGTCGGTAAAAACGTCACCTTTTGACTCCCCGAAAATAGCCAATAGTCAAGAAATTAACGTTTACAAAATATAAGTACTTCTACTTCAAATTATTTTTTCTTGAACCCTTGAATTGCTTAAATAATGGAATATATTTTCTATCATGGAATTTTTATTTCAAAAATCATGTCGCTTAATTTAATAATGCATAGATCCAATTAAGAAATTTATACAAAAATGTATAACAGAATCCGTTAGATTTCTTGTAATTTCCATTTGTATTTACCAGTAAAATAAACTGTGGAAACACATATTGGGAGGATTTTTTGTATAAGGCTATTAAGTTCTAGGCTCTTCCTAGAGTGTAATGACTCTCAATAACCGTAATTAATATTATGGCAATATAAAGTCAAGTGGTTAAAGTACTTTCTACAAGTAACTCTCTAGAACCAGTTATCCATACAATGTATTGTCAATTTGACCAGTTATCCATACAATGTATTGTCAATTTAACTATATAAAATAAAAAGTTGCAAAGTATTTAATCTATTAAGGATTATTAAAACGTAATGCTTCTTATTGATTCGAGGAGTTTATTTATATAGTCATTTTGGATCCCTATTGCACACGTTATACACACTCCACGATAAGTGACTAGACTCACCTAGCTATACCTCAAAAGTAATACTATACCCACCTTTTACAGTATTTACGTGTACTTAAAAAGGTTGTCTTTAAAACTATCTTGGATATAATTCATTCTGTCGGATAAGTTGGATTCCGATGTTAGGTTATTCCACCTTGTTCATTGTTTGAAGTTGTTCTATATGATGTTAGTTGTCCTGGTTGTATTGCCTATAGTCAGGTACATGTCTACAACATTCGGACTGTTTGCTGTACATGTGTAAGTTGTCATTGTTGTATTGCCTATAGCCAGGTACATGTCTATGACATTCGGAATGTTTTGTTGTACATGGTGTTGATGTCCTGGTTGTATTTCCTATAGTCATGTACATGTTTTGTTGTACATGGTGTTGGTGTCCTGGTTGTATTGCCTATGGTCATGTACATGTCTACAACATTCGGAATGTTTTGTTGGACATGGTGTTAACCGTCCTGGTTGTATTGCCTATAGCCATGTACATGTCTAAAACATCCGGAATGTTTTGTTGTACATGGTGTTGATGTCCTGGTTGTATTTCCTATAGTCATGTACATGTTTTGTTGTACATGGTGTTGGTGTCCTGGTTGTATTGCCTATGGTCATGTACATGTCTACAACATTCGGAATGTTTTGTTGGACATGGTGTTAACCGTCCTGGTTGTATTGCCTATAGCCATGTACATGTCTAAAACATCCGGAATGTTTTGTTGGACATGGTGTTAATCGTCCTGGTTGTATTGCCTATAGCCATGTACATGTCTAAAACATTCGGAATGTTTTGTTGGACATGGTGTTAGTTTTCCTGGTTGTATTGCCTATAGCCATGTACATGTCCATGATATTCGGAATGTTTTGTTGTATATGGTGTAAGTGGTCCTGGATGTATTGCCTATAGTCATATACATGTCTACAACATCCGGGATGTTTTGTTGTACATGTCGTTGATGTCCTGGTTGTATTACCTATAGCCATGTACATGTCTATGACATTCATAATGTTTTGTTGTTTAGGTCGTTAGTGTCCTGGTTGTATTGCCTATAGTCATGTACATGTCTATGGCATTCGGAATGTTTTGTTTTACATGGTGTTAGTTGTCCTGGTTGTATTGCCTATAGCCATGTACATGTCTATGACATTCGGAATGTTTTGTTGTACATGGTGTTGGTGGTCCTGGTTGTATTGCCTATAGTCATGTACATGTCTTTGACATTCGGAATGTTTTGTTGTACATGGTGTTGTTGGTCCTGGTTGTATTGCCTATAGTCATGTACATGTCTATGACATTCGGAATGCTTTGTTGTATATGGTGTTGTTGGTCCTGGTTGTATTGCCTATAGTCAGGTATAGTCTATGACATTCGGAATGTTTTGTTGTATATGGTGTTGGTGGTCCTGGTTGTATTTCCTATAGTAGTAATAATAATTTTATTTATGAAACACAATTTACATTATTGCTTAGGGCAATACTAACTGATTAACAAAACTAACAAATATACAAATGTTAAACAAAGAAAGTCCATATGCTTTGGGGAAGTCAATAAATATTCTATTTAAGTATTTGATTATAATAAATCAATGTGCAACATCCAAAGGGTTTCGATTACATGTTACAAATACAATGTATTTGTATTTCTCAATTTGCAATTCACTTGTTGTTTCTGACGTCAAGACTACAAGTTATGAAGTTTATAATTTCTCGAAATATCTTTTTATCTTTATTATTTAATAAATATTTTATTTTTGATATATCTGACATATTCATAAAGAAAGGATTGTGATTCGTAATTTCTTTAAATAGCATAATCCTATTCTGATTATATTGTTCGCAAGATAACAAGAAATGAATTTCAGTTTCAATTTGGTTTTTATTGCAACTTAAGCATACTCTGGAGTTAACATCTAAATTATCACATCTGCCCGCTTCAATAGTGAGTTTATGAGCACTTAATCTGAGTTTAGCAATAGTGGATCTGTCTTTACGGGTATGAAGGACATTAAGATATGGGGGTTCAGATAGTGATTTTATTAATTTATTAAATAATTTGAGTTTATGGGTCATTGTTATCATTTTGATTTGTTCTTGGTTTTCTATATCAATGATTCTTTGTTTAATGTTGGTAAGATGCAAATTTATAAGTTCTGGATTAATTATGATAAAAGAGTAACCTATTCGATTTCAGATATTTTTCACATGTGTTTTCCACACATTTGTGTTATAAGTTCCTTTATATATTTTATATAACAGAGTATTTTCTTTTGAAACTATATGGGCCCAGTATTTAATTATGTTAGATTTTATTTTATTTTTATTGTTAACGGTATTCGATTAAGCTCTGCTTTACATGCATTGTTGCAGGATTTAGAATGTACACCAAGTATTTCTTTAAGGAATTTTATATGAATATGCTCGTGTGGTTCAGAGTCTTTTTAGTTACTGAATGCACCCCATATTTCACTGTAATAAAGAAGAACGGGTATAACTAATGAATCAAATAATTTTTTAAGTAGATAACACGACTGATTCAAACCTATTGTTTTCTTAATTTTGAAGTATGCTTTTTGCGCTTTATTAGCTAAATTGATTTGTGTTAAATTGAAATTGCCATTATTTTTTAAGTCTATACCAAGATAGGAAGCAGATTTTAGTGTTTTATTGTGGAATTTTAAAAATGAAATGTATCAGTATATGTTCTACCGTTTGAGTTGAATACAATAATTTTGGATTTTGCTGTGTTAACTTCCAGTTTCCAAAGTTTACAGTATAATGATAAAGCGTTCAAACAGTCCATTTGGGCTTTTTGATATTAATATGTCATCAGCGTAAAGTAAAATATTGATCTTGTTATCGCCTACAATTATCGGATCACCTTGATAATTTTCTATAAATGAAACAATGTCGTTTTTGTATATGATGAATAATGTTGGACTAAGATTATCGCCTTGTTTTACTCCAGTTGTTAATACAAATTTTGGGCTTATTCCATTTTTGAATTTGATACGGTTTTTTGTTTTGGAATACATGCTTTTTATTATATTATAAGTTTTACCATGAATGCCGTTTTTTAATAATTTATGTAATAACCCTTCTCGCCATACCGAATCGAATGTTTTTTTAGGTCTATAAATGCTGCAAATAGTTTTTCTTTTTTTTTTTTTTTGTAAATCTATCAAAGTTTTAAAAATAAAAATCTGATCAGATGTTCTGAATTTTCCTTGAATCCATTTTGGTTCTCAGAGATGAGGCCTTGCTTTTTAGAAACCCGTATATACGGGTACTGAGTATTTTAGTAAATACTTTCCCTATACAATTAGTAACTGAGATACTTCTATAATTAGCAGAATCATATATGTTTCCCTTTTTATGAATAAGTGTAATGAGGCTTTCGTTTCACTGGTGAGGAAAATGTCCTGAATCTAAAACAATGTTAAACAATTTCACAAGAGGATTAATTAGTTCATTTATACCATATGTTAACATTTCATTACAAATCTTGTCGGCTGCGGTACTTTTCCCGTTTTTAAGATTACTAATGTTTTTGATTATTTCTGTTGGGGTGATTTTATGGTTCAGTAGTTGTAGGTGTTCGGTGTTTGTTAGTGTGTTACATTCTAATATTTTTATATTCTTTAAGATATCAACATGTTGATTATTATTTGGGAATTGTTTAGTTGTCAGTTCTTTGTAATATTTAATGAAGTTAGTTATTGGTATATCTTTTTTTAAGTTATGTTTATTAGGGTTAAGTTTGTTAATTATAGTCCAAAATAAATTGTTGTCGTTTTTGGCACTTTCCAATTTGTTTATCATTTTGGATTTAAATTGTTTTCTTCATATTTACAATGTTTTCTGTATTTTGATCTTAATCTAAAAAACATTTTTCTGTTATTGCTGTTACTTGGATTTTTGTTTAACAATTTTTCGTAATTTTGTAATGTAGTTTTTAGATCCCTACATGATTGGGAGTACCACTGTTTTTTCTTTTGTTTTTTACGAGTATTATGATTGGGTATACAAGTTTGAGTGATTTTTCGGCCGTTTCTGTGATAATGTTTTGTAGATGTCTAACAGATTCGTCTGCATTATTAAATGATTTGGTTAAAAAAAATATTAGTTTAGTTTAAATATCTTGGTTTGTAATTGTATTTTGAAATTTAAGTTTTGATTTTTCTGCCCAAACAAACTTAGCAGGTAAATGATTTAGGTCAGTACAACTTGTACGAATTATTGAAAAGTGTGTTTTATACAACAGGTTATTAGACAATGGTTTGATATGGCAGAGATGTTATGTAATTTAAATGTTTGTATATTATTTAAGAATTCTTCAGAAGAAATAATGTAGTCTACGATACTGCAGCCGTTATAATTATAACAAGTGAAATTGCCAAATAAATCGCCTATATATCTACCATTAAGTATTCTAAGACTTGTCTCTTTGCATAAATTCAATAAAAAACGACCACTTTTATTTGGGGTTTTTGTATCCATATTGTTTCTTGGAATATTTGAATCATTTATATATCCGTTGTCAAAATTATCTAAGTGTTTCGTGGTATCATTAATGATATAATCTTCCCCAGTTTTTGTGTAGGCATTAAAATCACCTTAAATAATAACAGAACCTAGATTAGAGTACTTCTCAATGTCTTGGAGTAACTGTGCGTAAACATTTTCTTTGTCAGGAACATGTTCTGGGGAACTATAAACTGTTGCTATGTAAGATCTTTAAATAGTTTGAAAAATGTTTTATCAAGTTTTATTCAAAGTATGTCAATGTGATTTGATTTTATTTTTAAGACGCCTTTATGAATATTCTCTTTAATATAAACAGAAATCCCCCCTGAATTACGCCAGCCCTTTTTATGTTTTTTTTTTTTCATTTGATTACTATCAAAATATTTAAACCCTTGGATGTTGCGCATTTGATTTTGTCTATGACATTCGGAATGTTTTGTTGTACATTGTGATGCTTATCCTGGTTTCTTTGCAACGTCACGTATGTGTCATCTGGCTACAAATTTCTAGAATTAGGAACAGCGAAAACATTTCTGTGTTTAATTATAAAAAAAAACACCGTGTCTATAGCCTATTGTTAGCTAATAAAATGTTCACATTTTACTCCAAAGTACTTTAATGTTTCTCGAATATTTAAATAAGCAATAGTTTACTATAAGATTATCTTTGTGGTCGTAAAGTTACATATTTTCTTTATATAAAGAATACATTTCTTATAAATGTAATATTGAGTCTTCTACGGCAACAGTTAAATAAAATTATTGGGTTTTTTTTTTTCAAATAGTCAATTAAGCTGTTTTAAATTTAATGTTAGCGTCATTTATATTCAATTGAATTTGAATCAAATAGCCGTCTGATAATACTCTTACGTCATGCCTTTAGGTCTTCAGTATTATATAGCTATGGGGTGAAAGGGTCAACTGTTCAGGGTAAAATTGAAATAAGCTATTTATATTGGCGAGTTTACAAATGTATTCATTAAACTGAAGACAATTCTTAAAAAAAACAAATAACAACAACGACAACAAAACAATAACGACGACGATAATAATAATAATAATAATAATAATAATAAAAATAAAAGCCGATTCGAATTATTATACATCATTGATGTTTTATCGTTCAATCAACAAAAATTTTGCCTAGCCGGGGGGGGGGGGGGGGTGTGTGTCAAATTTGCAGACAATTTATGATAAATCAGGAGAGTTTAAGTAACTTAAAGGATTATTGAATATTTTGGTAATTTCATAATATATGACGTTCCAAAATTTCACACGTTAAATAGATCAAGATCATTAAAAAAGAATTTAAAAATATAAATATCATCTTCATTTATTACGAAGGGTACATGCGTACTCGTGATCAAAATAGACGTGACAGTATGTGATTATTCACAGGGCTTTATTATATTTTGTTTTATATTTAAAACTTCCTCGGTTATTTTTTAATTTCAATGAAACGTATGGGTCAAAATTAAGAACGTCGTTTTTTGTTTTTGTGTTTTGTTTTGTTTTGTTTTTTTTTTTGTTTTTTTTTTTTTTTTTTTTTTTTGTTTTGTTTTGGTTTAAAGCTAGATTTAGAGGAGATTAGTAGCACGATATTATTGGATATGTTCATCAAGTCAAACTCTTTAAAACATTAAATTTCGGCTATACTTAACTAAAATTAAAGCTATTTAGAGAATTTTATCGCAATAAATGATTATATTGTCATATACCATTTTCGAATTTAATCATTAAATACATTAAAACTTGTATATGAAAATATTGATGTTGTATTATAATGTAGAATTTTCTAAATGAAGATCATTTTGATATATGGCTCAAGATCATAGGTTCAAAGGTCAAGGTCATATCTGAAATTGTTTATTATCTTGGAAACTATTAACTTTTTGTATAGGCATGTAGTATATTGTAGGTATTGACATGACGATCATTTTGATATATGGCTCAAGGTCATACGTTCAAAGGTCAAGGTCATGGGTGAAATTGATAATTATCTTGGAAACTATTAACTTTTTGTATAGGCATGTATATTAGAATATTGTAGGAATTGATATGGCGATCATTCTGATATAAGATTCAAGATCTTACGTTTAAAGGCCAAGGTCATAGATGCATAAGAAGATTCAAATTGTTAATTATCTTGAAAACTATTAACTTTTTGTTTAGGCATGTGTATTAGAATAGATCTATTATATGTATTTTTGAAAATGATTTTGGCCATATCCTCAGGTGAGCGTTAAGGCCCATGGGTCTCTTGTTTTAAAGTAGGAGAATGCGGTTTTAACTAGAAACTAGTAACAAACAACTTTGTTTAAAATGTAATTAATATGCAGATGATCTTTATTTAGATTTTGTAAGATTCGAGTAAAAAGAAGACAGATATCGATACTACCGACATTTAAAATCCATTTTAAATGTCGCTATCGAGTCACTCAGATTCTGACACTGAAAAATCTGAGTCGCACAATTTTTACAGAAAGCGCGAGTATTGTCGACTCACTTTCTAGAAATTTCATTATCTCGTGCGATACTCGTTGAGGTGTCGCACCACTAGTTTAAGATCAACCTTTCGAATAATCGGTGACTTCAATATTAATTCATCAATAGAATGTATTTAAATATGATGTCAAATTCAAATGTTTCTCTTTTGAAGTATTTATATTTAAAATATAAACGATTTTTGATTGGAATTTTTCCAAGTAACATTTTAAGTAATGAAATTATATACATCTATCATTAGAATTCTCCGTCAAAGTATATTTATTTAAAAATTGGCCAAATATTACTGAAATTTGTAATGAGAAATTTTAAAATGTTGAAAGTGCAAACTAAGCTAATGACTTTAAAAGAAAAAGTCTAGGACAGAGCGGATGTGTAATGCGTTTGTCTTGGTAATCTGAGTTCGAATATTTTTAATTTAATGTCAGCCCGCATAGACACAAAGAACACTTAACTATTCAGTGTGGTTGTCTTGGTGTCACTTACTGGTGTCTATGATTAGTTTATCACAAATCAAGGCTGACAGTTATAAAGTTTGAGATTTATTTACATCTTTGGATCATACAGTTCAAGAAACTAAATGATATAAATCTTGATCAGATATCGGAGGGCGTTTCGCATAATTCAAGAATAACGTTTATGATTGTCGCCAAAATAAGGAAGGACTCTATCATTTATATATATAAAAAAAACATTTACATGGTGCAATTAATTCACTTTTATGTATCAATATTGCTGCCTTTATCACTGGCCACGAGATGACTGTTTTACCCATATAAAGTATCAATAAAGCAACGTCTGGTACACACCGGCCATAAGATGACAGCAATCATCATATATAGTATCAATACAGCAACGTCAGGTACACACCGGCCACTAGACGACAGCAATCATCATATATAGTATCAATACAGCAACGTCTGGTACACACCGGCCACTAGATGACAGCAATCATCATATATAGTATCAATACAGCAACGTCTGGTACACACCGGCCACTAGGTGAAAGCAATCATCATATAAAGTATCAATACAGCAACGTCTGGTACACACATGCAACTAGATGACAGCAATCATCAAATATAGTATCAATACAGCAACGTCTGGTACACACCGGTCACTAGATTTCCGCCATCATCATATATTGTATCAATACAGCAACGTCTGGTACACACCGGCCACTAGACGACAGCAATCATCATATATAGTATCAATACAGCAACGTCTGGTACACACCGGCCACTAGATGACAGCAATCATCATATATAGTATCAATACAGCAACGTCTGGTACACACCGGCCACTAGATGACAGCAATCATCATATATAGTATCAATAAAGCAACGTCTGGTACACACCGGCCACTAGATGACAGCAATCATCATATATAGTATCAATACAGCAACGTATGGTACACACCGGCCACTAGGTGAAAGCGATCATCATATAAAGTATCAATACAGCAACGTCTGGTACACACATGCAACTAGATGACAGCAATCATCAAATATAGTATCAATACAGCAACGTCTGGTACACACCGGTCACTAGATTTCCGCCATCATCATATATTGTATCAATACAGCAACGTCTGGTACACACCGGCCACTAGACGACAGCAATCATCATATATAGTATCAATACAGCAACGTCTGGTACACACCGGCCACTAGATGACAGCAATCATCATATATAGTATCAATACAGCAACGTCTGGTACACACCGGCCACTAGATGACAGCAATCATCATATATAGTATCAATAAAGCAACGTCTGGTACACACTGGCCACTAGATGACAGCAATCATCATATATAGTATCAATACAGCAACGTCTGGTACACGACGTCCACTAGATGACAGCAATCATCATATATAGTATCAATACAGCAACGTCTGGTACACTACGTCCACTAGATGACAGCAATCATCATATATAGTATCAATACAACATCGTCTGGTACACACCGGCCACTAGATGACAGCAATCATCATATATAGTATCAATAAAGCAACGTCTGGTACACACCGGCCACTAGATGACAGCAATCATCATATATAGTATCAATAAAGCAACGTCTGGTACACACCGGCCACTAGACGACAGCAATCTTCATATATAGTATAAATACAGCAACGTCTGGTACACACCGGCCACTAGACGACAGCAATCATCATATATAGTATCAATACAGCAACGTCTGGTACACACCGGCCACTAGATGACAGCAATCATCATATATAGTATCAATACAGCAACGTCTGGTACACACCGGCCACTAGATGACAGCAATCATCATATATAGTATCAATAAAGCAACGTCTGGTACACACCGGCCACTAGATGACAGCAATCATCATATATAGTATCAATACAGCAACGTATGGTACACACCGGCCACTAGGTGAAAGCGATCATCATATAAAGTATCAATACAGCAACGTCTGGTACACACATGCAACTAGATGACAGCAATCATCAAATATAGTATCAATACAGCAACGTCTGGTACACACCGGTCACTAGATTTCCGCCATCATCATATATTGTATCAATACAGCAACGTCTGGTACACACCGGCCACTAGACGACAGCAATCATCATATATAGTATCAATACAGCAACGTCTGGTACACACCGGCCACTAGATGACAGCAATCATCATATATAGTATCAATACAGCAACGTCTGGTACACACCGGCCACTAGATGACAGCAATCATCATATATAGTATCAATAAAGCAACGTCTGGTACACACTGGCCACTAGATGACAGCAATCATCATATATAGTATCAATACAGCAACGTCTGGTACACGACGTCCACTAGATGACAGCAATCATCATATATAGTATCAATACAGCAACGTCTGGTACACTACGTCCACTAGATGACAGCAATCATCATATATAGTATCAATACAACATCGTCTGGTACACACCGGCCACTAGATGACAGCAATCATCATATATAGTATCAATAAAGCAACGTCTGGTACACACCGGCCACTAGATGACAGCAATCATCATATATAGTATCAATAAAGCAACGTCTGGTACACACCGGCCACTAGACGACAGCAATCTTCATATATAGTATAAATACAGCAACGTCTGGTACACACCGGCCACTAGATGACAGCAATCATCATATATAGTATCAATACAGCAACGTCTGGTAAACACCGGCCACTAGATGACAGCAATCATCATATATAGTATCAATACAGCAACGTCTGGTACACACCGGCCACTAGATGACAGCAATCATCATATATAGTATCAATAAAGCAACGTCTGGTACACACCGGCCACTAGATGACAGCAATCATCATGATTTATAGTATTAATAAAGCAACGTCTGGTACACACCGGCCACTAGACGACAGCAATCATCATATATAGTATCAATACAGCAACGTCTGGTACACACCGGCCACTAGATGACAGCAATCATCATATACAGTATCAATACAGCAACGTCTGGTAAACACCGGCCACTAGATGACAGCAATCATCATATATAGTATCAATACAGCAACGTCTGGTACACACTGGCCACTAGATGACCGCCATGACCATACATAGTATCAATATAGCAACGTCTGGTACACACCGGCCACTAGATGACAGCAATCATCATATATAGTATCAATACAGCAACGTCTGGTACACACCGGCCACTAGACGACAGCAATCATCGTATTTAGTATCAATAAAGCAACGTCTGGTACACACCGGCCACTAGACGACAGCAATCATCATATATAGTATCAATACAGCAACGTCTGGTACACACCGGCCACTAGATGACCGCCATCATATATAGACGTCTAGTACACACCGACAACTAGATGACTGCCATCATTTATATATATATATATATATATATATATATTTATAGTATCAATACAGCAACGTCTTTGAAAGACCAACCTCTAGGTGCTGTCATCATATAGAGTATCTTTAGATGCTCGTCTGGTACAGACGGCCACTAGAAGGTCGTCTATTATCAATAGTATCTATAAGACATGTCTTATTATGTCAAGACATGTCTTGCTAAAACAAGAGGCCCAAGATGGCCCTAATTTGCTCACCTGAGTTTAAATGTAACTGGTATGTCTTGATAATACCTGGTTAAGTCATAACATGTTGCCTCAATAGAAGTGGTTTCAGATAACATTATTTTTATTGTTTTGGTTTTTAGCGATATAGGTCACTGTGACCTACTTTTGGTAGCCATTGTGACCAGAAACACAAATGTGAATGGCAATGGTCTTTAGATGCTATTGACTAATATTAATGAAATGTGACCAGTAGTGTCTGAGAAGAAGTCTTTTGATGGATGTATGGATGGATGGCAGAGTTCCTTTCCATAACAAAAGCTCACATGAGCAATTTTCAGATCCGGATTAAAGAGTGTACAGATTTGACACATTAATTAAAATATTTTTTTTTAAAAAATTGTAAAATTCAACTGCAAATTATTTTTAAAAAATTGTTCAATTAATTTAAATAATGTCACATAGCAATGATTTTGTTTAACATATGTTTCTTCACATAAGAAAATAATGTTTGGAAAAAGAATTCACCTAAATTTATTAATATTGTAATTTTGGTAAAAAAGTACTATTTACAATGTATAAAAAATAAACGCAAAAACATGTAACCTTATTTTTCACAAAATTGTTGAAATTCACAAACTTGGTTTATAAGATGCTTTAGATGCCAAATATCACATCAGATTTTATCTCAGTGAAGTGGTTTTGGAGAAGAAATTTTTTTAGGTTTTCAACTATTGAGGTCAATGTAGCTATGGCAACCTAAAAAGTAAAAATTCATGAAATTTCTACCATACATCATTGTAAGTCATAAAAATTCAGAAAAAAAAAATTAAAAATTCAGAAAAAAAGTGGCTCCACTGGGATTTGAACCCTCGACCCTTGGGTTGCAGTATCACATGTATTTCAAAAATAATAATAATAATAATAATTACACTAAAAAGTAGAAATTCATAATTTCATAAAAAAAACTCCCATGCCCCATTGTAAGTCAAAAAATTCAGAAAATAAATAATAATAATTAAAAAAATGATGTTTGGAAAAGAGTTCACCTAATTTATTCATTACTGTAATTTTTAAAGTACTATTAACAATATACATGTGTACAAAAAATAAACGCACAAACGCGTAACCTAATTTTTCACAAAAATTATTGAAATTCACAAACTTGGTATATAATATGCCGTAGATGCCAAATATCACATCAGATTTTACCTCAGTGAAGTGGTTTTGGAGAAGAAGATTTTTTTAGGTTTTTAACTATGTAGGTCATTGTGACTCACATTTGGTAGCTATGGCAAACAAAACATAAATCTGAAAGGCAATGTTCTATTAGATGCTTTTGACCAAGTTTAAACAAAATGTGGCCAGAAGTTTCTGAGAAGAAGTCGTTTGAAGCAATTGTTGACGGACGGACGGACGACGGAGGGTCTGCCTCTATTGATACTAATAGCTCACATGACACTTTGTGCTCAGGTGAGCTAAAAAAAACGTTATAAATGTCCTTTTCCATATATACAATGAAATATATGACATATTTGCATTTGATATGTGTTGTTTTATCCTAAAATTATTCGTTTTGTTTCGGGCCTTTTATACTGATTCTAATTTGTGTCATTCCGCTGCTCATTTTAGCTTGCTCGCCTTTTCGCATCAAGCGCTCGTCGTCGTCTTTTCGACTAGTGCGTTTTTTTTTCGCGCAAAAAATAATAATATCAACAACAACAAAACTACTATTACTAATAATAATAATAATAATAGTGATGATAATAATAATAATAATAATAATAATGAGCCGTTGTCTTCACTGTTATCCTTATAATCCTGATCATCATCATCATCATGGCCATTTAATTTTCCGTAAAAACACTATAAACAATGCAAACTTTTTACATAATATATGCTACATACACATAGACATTTTAAACAATGAAATGCGAGTATTTAAATGCAGTTGTCTTGTGCAGAATTTTGAATATTTATTTTGGTAAAAATTCGAAATTCTGCACATGACACAGTAATGAAATGAGTAAAATAAAAATTTCGTAATAAACGCTAAACATCAATATAGATTACTACTGCTTTGTACCTAATCGACCTGATAGTGCCATGTGGGAATTTACTGTACTTTATAAAATATTGGGGAGCAAAGAGAGACAACTCTCAAGAAAAAAATGACAATACCTCTTGAAGACGTTTGTCAGATTCGCAATCACCATATAATAGTGTTTTGCAAACATATAATGGTGATTGCATATAATAAATGATGAGATAATGTAATGATAAAAAATATCAATATAATGATCTGATGATATCATATAATGGTAAAACCAAATCATTTTAACAGCAACTGGACTAGTTAAAAAGTAGATTTTTGCTAATAATATGATTAAGTTGTTTGCAAAGTGTAAAATATACAGGTCTGTCAAAAAATATTGGTAAAAAATACTTATAAAACAGGAATAATTATTGTATAGAGTTTTCCTGAATTCTTTGCTTGATAAAAACAAAATATTCTTCAAAACACATTGACACTCGAAATAATGAATCAATATTTTCAAAAATTCTCTCGGCATATGTAATGATGTTCCCAAATACTTTAAAAGTGGTTCACGTCTAGACCAAATTTACCAATCCAGAAAAAGAATGGAGTGAAGTACCCTCAATGTACATCTATTTAACAAAAATATTATTGACAACCCTTTTTGTAGATTTGGCTTTATTTTCTTTTTACAATGTCCATCTTACAGACATCTATGTAATGTGCTACTTTTGAATTTTTATAAAATAATACAATTCAAAAGTAGCATATGACAATTATTGTCATGTGCTACTTTTGAATTGTATTATTTTATAAAAATTCAAAAGTAGCACATGGCAGCTACGTTAATAAACCATTTTGATGTTTTAAACCCAAGTGTTGATGAAAAGATATATTTTACCATGTTGTTCACAATTATATATTGTCTTCAAAAGATTTCGTCAGTTATACATTAAAATTTTCTTTAAAAAATACGCGTGTATCAATAAGCCTCCAGTGAAACAAAATCCAATTCCCCTTATTTTAAAAATTGGCATGTTTTCTCTTCCGAGTTTTACAAATCTTTTCTTTGTAGTTTGATAACAAAAAGTGCTAATTGAATAAGTTATACCTATGATTTGACAAGAAAGGCTTTGTTTACATTTTATAAAACGATCCTTAAATATAAACGCCAGTATATTTATTAGACAAGCCTTACAGAAATTAACTTTGATAATTTTATGACAAAAAAATTGTGAAAATGTTAGCCTCAGTTTCTGTAAAAGTAACTTGGAATTAAAAACAAAGCATCTAAATGTAAACAAGAGATGTTTGTGAAACACTTATGCCCCCACTCCCTTCTTGGAAAGACATTATAGTGTGCACAAGCTTTTATTATGGGCAGTATACATTATGGGCAGTGTACATGGAACTGAAATTGACATTTTGAACTTAAAACCAATAGGGGTCATCTACCAGTACTATCTGAGATGCATAAATCTATCAAGTATGATGTGCCTAAGCTAAAAAAATGAATTATAGGTTGCACAAACATATAGACCTTCAGACAGGTTTGACTGTACTTCTAAATTATAAATTATTATCAATATAACCATATTCAACCAACCTGATTATATATGTTATATCAGTAATTAATTTGATCAACCTTTGTAGAGATAATGAACGTAAAGCAAATAATTGGAGTTTTTCTAATCCAAGGGGGATAACTGTGTAAAAAAATTGCTCGTTCGTACCCAAAACAGAACTTGACATAGATATTTTATGATAAATCTGTATACCAAATTTCATTTCAGTATGTGCAACCTCAAAGAAAATGAATGGAAACTGCAAATAATTGGAATTTTTCTAAGTCCAAGGGGGGGGGGGGGGGCTAACTGTGTCAAATATTGCTCGATCGTACCCAAAACAAAACTTGACCTAGACATTTTTAAGATAAATCTGTATACCAAATTTCATTTCAGTATGTGCAACCTCTGCTAAGAAAATGAACGGAAACTGCAAAAAATTGGAATTTTTCTAAGACCAAGGGGGGTAACTGTGTCAAATATTTCTCGATCGTACCCAAAACAGAACTTGACCTAGATATTCTATTGATAAATCTGTATACCAAATTTCATTTCAGTATGTTCAACCTCTGCGAAGAAAATGAACGGAAACTGTTGGTGGACCGATAGACCGACAGACCGGACCGACATACAGCAGCAAAGCAATATATTTATGCCCTCCCTTCTTTGAAGGGGGCATAATAAGTCAAATCTGTAGTAGAACTAAGTAACTTAATACTAAAGTAAAAGCAATTCAAGTTACATATTTCTTCATTCTATTACTAAAACATAGTCTTTACTAAAATTCTTTTAATAGCAAAAAATTTTAGATAACCAATGAACATACTGATTTACATACTTTTTTAAAGGAGGAAAATTTAGATCTCTGAGACATTTTCAATATCAAAAGACACATATTTACATTTCAACAGAAAGCAGTCACATTCCAGCAATTTCAAAACTTTTACACATATAAAACTTCTTCAATTCAAAAAAGCAGTAACCTTACTGAAAGTATATATATATATATATATATATATATATATATATATATATATATACTAGTATATCCCTCTCTTAGCTAATGACGTTGAACCACTATTGTGTTTCAATTATTTCAAAAAGAAAATATAGACTGTTCATTACAGAATTTAGAATCGGTGAACAATTTTAAAAAAGGTTAATATACCAAATTTTCTTGAACAAAGAAAATGCAATATTTATAATGAAACAGATTACTAAATGTACTTTCTTTTCAGACGACATCAAATTTACGAAAATGTTTGACTCCTTTAAGACAAAGGGTAACAACTATCATTGAACACCACAGTCAACATTTTAATGATTATAGCAGTATTCTCTTTTATAACACGGTAGTTACAAATGAGGAAGACACACTAGTACTTTGTAGATTTGTTTTTAAATACAGTACCTAGATGCTTCTTTTTTCTTTCAGTGTAAATATTCAATTGCTAATGTTTACCTTTGCAGTTGATTATTATTATTATTATTATTATTATTATCCATCTGTTTGGTTCAAATTTCAACAATCATTTAAAATTGTGAATATTATTTGACGTGTGGAATAGAAGTTTAAATATTTCCTTGACCAAAAAGAAATCCCCGATCGATTATCTCTGAAGAAGTGTTATAACCCGAATAAAACTAGTCTAAAACCACGTGAATGATATTAAATTTTATTAACCAAAGTAAGCCCCATAACTGTGAAGGAGTAGCGAAGATCGTTGTAATGTGTTTTGTGATTCATACATGTTGAGGTACTTTACCGTCCGTATTCTGGTGATACCAAGATGATGTGAACAAAGGAAATAGTCCAACTGTATTGTTGTTATGTTTTTTAACAACACAGTAAGTCATGATAAGAAGAAGTTGGTTATACAAACGTGATGAAGGGATTCTATTTATAACAACAAATAATATCGTTATCTTCAAATATTTTAAATAATTCTACTTCATTATCATCAGGTAAGTAACAGTAATAAGTAAATAATTTCAAATTTCGAAAAAATTAGCATAACAGAGGTCGAGAGAAGTCGATTTGAACTGTTAACAATAAGGTTAGGAAGGGTGACAACGCGGTTCGTTAAGGTTTATTTTATGTACTTTAACGCTTATTTAGTGTGGAACCCTGAAGGACCCTCTTAATTTGACAGTTTACTTTAGGCGCCTCTCACAGATCATTTATCTCTGAAACAATTGAAAAAGAGGCTTCCCCAGGGCTTTCTGTTGTTTTTCATTAACATTAATTGTGGTGATTAATGTTTTTATTATGAAGTTGACGGGCATGACCTAGTGGTACTCTCGAGTCAACGGACACAGACCACCTGTACAAATCTTGGGTCAGTGCTTCTTGATTTTTTTCAAGTGATTTTCTTTATCTAACCTTATCTGTAATAATAAAGGGCTTCGCTTGTATAGAAACATCGATAGAAATATCTTGTATGAAAGTAAAATAATTTTTGTTTTGCCTTAAACAAATACAAAAGGTTTTATTTTACTTAATCTTGCGATATGGAGTAAAATACTGTCACCTTTCCACGGCCTACTAAGTAGTTAACATTTCTTCAGAATTAGCCTAGTAAAAACTGTTAGTTACGGTAGAAGGAATTTTAAAAAGACTTTAAAAATGATATGTATAACATAGAATGTTTAATTGGGATTTGATATAATATTAAATAATAAACAGTTTAAAGTTTTCCTTTCTTCTAACAACTCGAAAAATTGCCAACAAGCTGGTGTTTGACGTAACGACCGATTTCATTTGTCCTTGTTATGTAACAGTTGATCCGATTGGTTACATCGTTTGCCATTAATAACACTGGTTTGCCCTCATGAGTAATTAATTTTTGGCATATCTAGACTGATTCAGCTAATTAGTAAATTACCCAGGGGATTAATGATATAATACAAAAAAATTCCGAGTTTAATCAGTTATGAAGTCGGAAGGGATCCGTTTCAGAATTTACACGTACATTTTGTATGCGTAAGGCGATAATACTTGTGTAATTGTGTCACAACACGAAAATTTTTATTTGTTAAAACAAATAGAAAGAAGTGAAATAATGATGTTGTACGACCCGCCACAATTCTATCACTTACACGCAACGAACCGTCACTTCTCGGATGGTGGAGGAAACCAAAGAAAACTTAGACTCTGCAAACGAACCGACGTTTCAATTCTCAACTGTCTGTAAATCTAGGTAATGAGAGTTGTTGTGATCCGAGCACGAGCTTTAGACCACTCAAACACCCTAGACCCTTTAGCCCTCCCCAAAAAGTATTTTCATTATGTGTGCAACTGATATTAAGACTCGTTTGTTGGTACGAGTCTAAGATGGCGCCCGGGTCACTCAGTAGTTTTACTTTGGCAGTAATTTTATCAATTTCTCGATGTATTAACACGCCAATTCCATCTTGTAAAACAATGAACAACAAATACCAACCAAGTAATCTCGGATATTATATCTGTGAACCAGATTTCCGCCAACATCTTGACGAATTTATTATTTTAAAAATCCATCCAACTCGAGTGAGTAGTTATCAATATTACGACATAACATCCACAAAGAACTGCACAATGAAAAGTACAAAGTATGAACAACGGAAAATCAAATACTTTGCTATTTTAATTATCATTTTATCTGGAGATATATCATTAAATCCTGGACCAATTAAATTTCCATGTGGAGTATGCGCCAAGCCGGTCAAAAGCAACCAACGAGCCATCGCCTGCGACATTTGCAATGTTTGGAACCACGCAAAATGCATGGATATTTCGATCGACAAATATAATGAACTCTCTAGCATTGAAAGCTATTGGCTATGCCATAGATGTGAATTACCACCATTTAGTGACTCATTTTTTAATACAACAAATAACTCGACGAACGATTATGATACATCTGATGGATACAATTGTAACTATATATTTTCATTTGCCTTGTGAAATTCCCATAGTTGCAAGCTTGAGAGCCGTTGTAATTATTACTGACAATGAATGCCAAAAAATTTTGTCACTCCGTGTATGAATACATATAAAATGCAATACACAATCCGGAACTACATTATCGTAGGTAAACAAACATGACTGTCACGTCACGTTTGTTTACATTCGAGATGAGACTGAAAAACACATTTACAAAATATTACAAAGTAAAATCAAAGAAATTGATAAAATAATATTTTGATAACATATATAGGCATCTGGATAATATTCACCTGTGAGAGACAGAGTGGTTTTTTTGATAGCCTGTTGAAAGAACAGACAACAACAGATCAGTCAAAACCATCAAACCACAAAAAAATTTTGAACAATCGGATCTTTAAAAAATTCTTCCTACCTTGACAAAGCTGCTATATACCCTATTATTTTGAGACAATATGTAATGGTACAACTTGTCAATCAAAATTGTGTCTCCCGGGATGTAAATTTCAAGTGATGTAAATTTCAAATGGAATTAGATTCACGCATGTATACCACATCCAGTGAAAATTGTCCGTTTCACATGCTATGTTTGTTGATCGGAAAAACTGAAAAATCATCTACATGCTTTTAATCAATTTACAAGGAATACAATAGCAACTCCTCAAAAGTACAATACATGGTTTAAGTACTACACAACTCCTTGCTAACCTTAAAACGGCAATTTTTTAAATTTTGAGAGATATTTGCACCACACCAGGCGTAAAGAATAAGTATACTTCTCACTGCTTTGCTGTCTACATTTGAATGATACCGATTATGAAGCTGGGCACATTATGTAAGAGTGAATCTGAACCTAACAATGTCGACATTCCAGAAAAAATCTCGGTAAATCCATGTCTACTCACATATCACAGATTCGAAACCCACATGCTTGGCCATTGAAAATTATTCTCAGCTACAGTACCCCCCCTTCCCGTTTCAGATTCACAAATTTCACTTCCAACATTTAGCCAGCAATTTTTTACTCCAAACTTCTTTGCAAATTGAAATGGGGCCACACAGGTGCACCTGATTTTCGACTGAAATATAGTCCACAAATAACAACACATTTATCGTTGATATTCATTTTTTATACATATTATTTATATCCAATATTCTAAAAAAAATTCATTATGTTAATGAAAAATCGAGAAAACACCATCAAAATGCCTGATAACACTATAATTTTTCAAACCAAAACTCCCCGTTGTTACCCCACATTAAAATATTGCGGATTAATAATGTGTCGTTCTCGGTCTTAAATTCAGCTGTTGCGTCTACTGGACTCCCCCGATGTGCATGTGTTATAGACGGGATTTTTTTTTTTTAAATAAATGAAGAATTTTTTTTTAAAATATTTTAAACGAAAATATAACAATTGAACTGTTTTAAAATGGTATTCATTGTCAGTATGAAGGTAACAACTTTGCAAGCAAACTTGTCATAACGCGCTAACGCGCGTTATTCCGTTTGCTTGCAAAGTTGTTACCTTCATACTGACAATGAATACCATTTTAAAACAGTTCAATTGTTAAGTAAACGACAACACTAACCCGAGTTATTCCCCGTTACAACCGGAACTAGATGAATCAACTTCCGATGTAAATAAAAACAACTTATTTGATGAACTTGTGAACCTTAGAAGGAAAAACCCAAACCAATTTCTATGTGCCTACCTCAATATAAACAGTTATCGATATAAATTTGGCTTTGTTAAAGAACTATTAGACTCACACAATGTAGATATGTTGATAGTAGCCGAAACAAAACTTGACGATTCGTTTCCCAAAAACCAATTCGAAGTAAGAAACTACCAGTCGTGGAGGAAAGATCGTACAAGCAACGGAGGAGGACTCATAACATATGTAAGATCTGACATTCCATGTGATAGAAAATCTAACCTTGAGTGTAATAATACGGAATCCATTTGCATTGAAGTAACTATAAACTCTCGTAAATGGCTAATAAATGGGCTTTATAGACCACCAAATTTAAAAAACGATTTGTTTATATCAGACTTTATTAAGACTTTCGACATTATATCCACTAAATATGATAACATACTAGCAATTGGAGATCTAAATTATGATATGTCTGATAAAACCAAAAGTGTACCTCTTACAACCGTTTGTGACATTTTTGATTTTCAAAATATTGTTAAAAATCCAACCTGTTTTAAAAACCCTGTATGTCCAAGTATAAATGATGTCATCATTACAAACAAAAGAAATTTCTGTAATAATGTTTTAAATTTTGACTGTGGACTAAGTGACTTCCATCATATGGTATCATTACGAATTAAAGGTAAACTAAATGTAAGAAAACAAAGTTTTAAACACTGTAGAAGTTTTAAAAATTTTAACCATGAACAATTTTTAGCAGATCTACAAACAGAAATTGCACCAAATGTACCATCAACTGATGTAAATAGAACTTATGATCATTTTGAGATGTCATTTAAAAATATTGTTAACAAACATGCACCTCTCAAAAAGAGGCGTGTGCTTAATCATCCAGTGCCATACATAAACAAACAACTACGCCAAGCTATCTACAAGAAAAGAATGCTACACAACCGTTACAAACACACTCCTACACAACAAGCATGGGAAAAATATAAAACACAAAGAAACATTGTCACAAAACTTTAAAAAACATCCATTAAAACATACTTCTTAGAACGCTGCACTGGCGGTCCCAAATCCAAATCCTTTTGGCCAACAATAAAACCATTTCTCAGTAACAAAGGCAACAACACAACCAGAGATGTAATAATTCAGGAAGGCAACAAAATCATATTTGACCAACAGCAAGTTACCGAAACATTCAACAATTTCTTTATAAATGTAGCAAAGGACATAGGAAACCCAAATACAACAACAAACGAAGAACATCCAAGCATACAAGCAATCAAACAAAACCACAGTAAACATCCAATTTTAGATTTTGCACCAGTGACAACAGAATTTATTGACAAACAGATACATTCACTTAACACAAAAAAAGCAACAGGCCAAGATGGAATTTCACCTAAACTACTCAAGCTAGCACTACCTGTCATAACAAACCCACTCACAAACATTATAAACTTATCACTTCAGTCATCAACTTTTCCTGACAAACTTAAACAAGCACAAGTTACTCCACTTCACAAGAAAAACAGTACAACAGACAAAAGCAATTACAGACCCGTCAGTATTTTATCCACCGTATCAAAACTTTTTGAAAAGGCCATAAACTCCCAACTTTCCACTTACTTCGAGCAACACCACTTTCACACATACCTCTCTGCTTTCAGACCTGGATATGGATGTCAGACTACCTTACTTAAAATTCTTGAAGACTGGCGTAAAGCTCTTGACGAAAATAAATACTGTGCAGCCATTCTGATGGATCTGTCTAAAGCTTTCGACTGTCTCCTACACGACCTTCTTCTCCTTAAACTTAAACACTACGGATTATCTGAAGCAGCAACACAACTTATGAAAAGCTATTTAACAAACCGACAGCAATGCGTCAAACTTGATACAACTATCAGCTCCTGGCAACAACTATACAAAGGGGTTCCACAGGGTTCTATCTTGGGCCCTGTCCTATTTAACATCTTCCTAATGACATCTTTTACTTTACCAAAAACTGCAATCTGTACAACTACGCTGACGATAACACACTCTCTGCTTCAAACTCTGACCTAAACACTATCATATCAGATCTACAAACAGACAGTATCTCTCTCATACAATGGTTCGAAAATAACCAAATGCAAGCAAACCCAGACAAGTTTCAAGCTATAGCAATAGGCAAAAAAACACAACAAGCAAATATTACTCTTACTCTAAATAATAATAACATTATACAGACAGAAAATGAAGTCAAATTGCTAGGGGTCACAATAGATTTCGAACTTAAATTCAACACCCACATTTCTGACATATGTAAAAAAGCATCTAGACAGTTGAACGTCCTCAAACGCATTGGTAACCATTTAAACAGACTTGGAAGACTTACTATTTATCACTCCTTCATACTTTCTAATTTTAACTACTGTCCACTTACTTGGCATTTCTGCAGTCAGTATAACACACAAAAACTTGAAAAAATACAGGAACGTGCACTACGCTTCATATACACAGACTACAACAGTACATACAATGAACTCCTGGAAAAATCCAAACTTCCATCACTCAAACTCAGACGCATACGAACAATGGCAACAGAAGTCTTCAAAATTATCACTAAAAACATCCCACTTTATCTTCAAGATCTTATTAACATTAAAACTTCTTCTATCTCATTCAGGTACACAAACAAAACAGAGCTACCATCAGTCAGAACTAGCAGGTATGGTTTGAGGTCTATGCGCTATGAGGGTGCAAAGTTGTGGAACCAGTTACCAGACCACCTCAGAAAAGAACAGTCTCTTAATAATTTTAAAAGCCTTATCAACCGGTGGTCAGGTGACTCGTGTCACTGTTTTGCCTGCCATAGCGCTTAGACTTCATTTTACTCCAATAATTACAATTTTGCTTCATTTTATTTATCTTATTTAAATTTTTACTATGCTTCAGTTTAGGTTGCTTTTATGTTTTTTCTTTCTCCTCATTTTTAGTTCATACTTTGTGCTGTGCTTGTCCTTTTTTAGTTTATATTTGTATACTATGATTGATTACTTGCATGTATGTTCTGTAAATGTATGTTTGCATGTCTTTTAATATATGTATAGTCGAACAAAAGCTCCTTAGAGCTTATGTTATTTGTTATTTAAATTTTTCGACTTTAAATAAAGATTTATTATTATTATTATTATTATTATTATTTGTATCCCCCCACACACACTAACTAATAATACTACATGGGTTAGATATAGTATATATATATAGTATATTTTAAGTAGGGGATACAAAATAAACTCTTACCAACAAACGAGTCTTAATATCAGTTGCACACAGAATTAAAACAATACCCTTCAGGTTATCCGGGATTGAAACTACAACCTTTCACTTCAGACAGAGCAGAACACTACCTAGACCGATAATTTCTGTCGTCAGCAGCCCTTTTTATAAATAATTCTGTCCAACCACTGTCAACTTTCAGCATTTATCAATTTGCAAAGTTTGTGGTGTTCTGAATAAATTCACATATTTAACAATAAAATATCTCACAGACTAGATTTTGAAAACAAAAAGTTACCTTTATTACAACCTTATACAACATTTATTTAATATGGAGAGCAGTCAAGAGACTATTTCTCTGTTTTATTTCGTTCATAATGAAGTGTGTACTCTAACAGTTTTTTTTACCCTACTTTGAAAAGTCAGATAAAATAGCGATATTTTAGAGCTTCTCGGGGCTCCGCTACACCCCCTATTGGAGGTTAATTTGAATTTTGAAATCTCTCAGAAAATACAAAAATCTATAATATGACAAACGTCCAAATAATCCTTTAATTTGACCTCATTTATTTAGGCGAATGCTAGTGATGTCTCAGGTGAAAGAATGTTTTACATCTCAAATATATAATTTTAACTCAAAAGATTTATGATTCAGTCTCGGACGGCTTAGTCGTGGAATTTTTCAACCATCAACGAAACATTGAACCTAGTGTCACAATAAAGAGTACTCGTATAGTAACGAAACTCGATACTTAATTGATCAAAAATGCTTATTATTTTTTAAATTATAAATGTTACCCCGAACACGGGCAGCTAGCGAATGAATAGCAGTCTTACCTGCTCCACGCTTTAAAAACGCGTGGCCACTTAAAACAATGACATTCGTCTTTTCAACACCCTTTTACAGGTTTCTTTTCGTTTAACCAAGCACCTAGTTATGGATCACGTCATCTAGAGTTCCGTAGAAAGACCTATAAAGTTCTATATTAGTGTAGACAGTAAATGAAAAACTTCTATGACAGTTTTCAATAGTTGGATTTGACTGAACTTCTAACCCTTTACCTAAAAATTTAGACAATAACAGTAGGAGTGACTAAGACTATGTAACTTTCATTTTTATATATTTCAGAATGGAAGACGACAAGATAGAACGACTGAGAGAAAGAATATTACAATGTCCGATTTGTATGGACGAATACAAAGATCCCCGTATATTAACTTGTCACCACACCGTCTGTTTACAATGTCTTCTGGACTATGTACAACACACTTCCACTTCTGGTCGAATATTCCGCTGTCCCCAGTGTCGGGCAGACGTTTGTGTGCCAAGGGGAGGTGTCAAAGATTTCCCGCCAAATTTCTACGTGAATTGTATACAAGATGAGCTTGGCGCCAAAGCTTATTTTGGAATATGCGATGCTTGTGAACGTGATTGGTTGGTATCACAATACAGGTGTGTAGACTGTGACCTTGACCTTTGTCGGTTTTGTATTCACGACCATCGGCTTCACAAACATGATCCTGGTCGCTCAGTCAACATAATGCGTATCGAAACGGGAAATTTAGGAATGAATTTAACGGCACAGAAAAATTGCGAGGACCATACAGACGAATCCCTACAAATGTTTTGCTGCACATGCAATAAACCAGTATGCGTCACTTGTGTTTGTGAAACTCATAAAAAACATGAAACCATGCCACTCGTCAAAAAATTCAGCCATGCACAAAAATTGCTTCAGTTTGAACTTGACCAATTAAAAACAGTTTCAAGATCTGTTACAAATTCTAATGAGGAAATTCAAAAATTGGAGAATCGTGTAAAACAGACCACGGAAGCGGCAATACACGGCATTCAGGCGCAAACGCAAGAGCTTGTTTTAAAGATGAACAAATCATCTGATTCCAAAATTGAAGATTTGAGGACAATGGAGAAGTCATGTTTACAAGACATAGAATCATACAAAAAAGAATTGAACTCATTAATGAGCCACATAGAACAAGGAAGCCAGTTCCTGGAGGACTTACAAGAAGGCGATATTAGCCTGGAATTACTGGATACTTACGAGAGATACCGAACGCGTCTTGATCTCATTCGGAAATCAGTTTCAAACAAGGTTATTTTGTATCAAGAATCAACCTTTTTTCCCGGAAAAAGTCATCAATTTATGGACATACATTTAATGAAGTTTGGCCGATTAAAACGAGAAAAGAAAAATGTTATTTTTATGCCAAACACAGTTGACAAATCACAAATTCCATATCTGAATCGGTTTCATAATCACGTGACTTTATGCAACTTTTTCAAATTTATTTTCGTTACATTAATTTTATTGAGTATAGTACATCTTAGTTATGGGATCTACTACGATCCAAACAGACACATTGGACAAGGTATAGGATTGCTATTCTTTTTGTATTTGTCTGGAGCAGGATTTTTTGCCTATTTGAAATCGTGACTCAAAAGGAAAATGTACGCATGTACAAATAGTCTTGTGTTTTAAACCTGAGTGGTTGACAGTTGATGTTGGTTGCTAAATTCGTGACTAGTAGTTCAAAGACAGTGACTGTCGGTTTGGTAATTGATATCTTAATTTGTATTGATGTTCTCAGTAAGCACATTTTCACAATGGTTTTAATTTCTGGAGTTTACCGTCATTTTACCACCAACGTCATCAGCCTTTTGTAAAGCAATACTTGGAACGTAACTCCAACGTCATCAGCCTTTTGTAAAGCAATGCTTGGAACGTAACTCCAACGTCATCAGCCTTTTGTAAAGCAATACTTGGAGCGTAACTCCAACGTCATCAGCCTTTTGTAAAGCAGTACTTGGAACGTAACTGACCCAGTTTTACAAACAGCTCTACATAAAATGACGTTAGATGTTTAAAGACACTTTTGGGTCTTACACACACAGAAACTCTGTTAAAAACTGTTGCCCCAATGTAAATTATGTTACTTAATACATACGATAGTTTATTGTTTGTTGTATAGTTTGTAGTTTATTGTATAGTTTGTAAGCAGGTAGATTTTGACTTTTATGATTTTTTAGTGCATTTTGTATTCGCTAAACCTCGAAAAATTATTTACTCTTCTAAATGAAATAGTGTCAGACACAAGTTCTAAAATATGTTGGGTAGACAAGAAACACAATTTATAATGCAAGTCAAATGACTTCTGATCGGGTAATGGTATGATTGGATATAAACTTACACCCCTTGCAAGTCCAACAATCGACACAGTGAGCCAAAAATAAAGAAGTAGGTTGCTAACACAGATTGTATAAGAACAACATAAAACGTTTATCCAAATGAGCCAATTCATATCAGTATAACGCTGGAAAGAGGTGTCTATCCACTTGAATTTGGTCATTTATACCCTAGAGTTTTAAAAATCATCTGAACAAGCTATTAGTTAATGGATAAAAAGAGTTATCTGAATAGTCCTATGAATTAAGTCATGTACATCAAAACAATTTCAATACACATAACAAATTATTCAGTATATATATACACATTTTCTTGTAATGCTTTTCTTTAGCATGGCTATTATTTCAATTCCCTTTAAACACATAAAACTGATATTGTATTGGATGACAGTAAGATTCAACAGAAAGAGCAATTCAGTGTTATTTTCATATATAACAAATTTTTGAAGTTTTATGACGCTAGATATGTTGCTAACTTTGCAATCATTTTTGAAAAAAAAACCAGAAATAATGCATTTTAATTGTAATTTTAAGTTCTCCATGACAATGAAAAGTTTTAACGAGATTAAGACTGAAAACTACATTTCGGAGGTTACATGTGTTTGAATGTTGATAGTCTACAGTGAGTATCACTAGCTGCATAACACAAACTAATACTGAACCACTTTGTGGAGAAAAACAGTTGACTTTAATGTCAATGTAGCTCAAAATGAAAATGAATCTGGGTCCCTTTGAAGACTGGTCTGGTGTGATTGGTTTAATCCTTACTTGAAAGCTGAAAAAATGTTGTAAGCACTTGCCTTTTCTGCAGTATCATATTAAAACCATTCTATGCTCAACTGAAAATCATGGATCAAGTATTTTAATTGGTCAAAATAAGTTTGAGAAATAAGGATATATAAATCATATACTGCATTCCTTTCTTAATTGTTGTAAATTTTGCCATTAGTGGCCATTTTCAAATCATAGGCTATATCTGGAAGTAGATTGAGACAGAGATAAGTATATATGACAAGAAAAATTATCATTATTTTCTTATTTTTGCACATTTTGCTGGAGATTGAACTTGGGGACCTCTGTTTCTGGCTTCAAAATAATGTACCCAATCTGATGAGATTTTGACTACTGCTGACAGGATTTCACAAGATAATGAAGCTTATCTATACATCTAGTCCATGGATAAATACATTTGACTTCCATCTTTATCCATCATTATCTTTAACTTAATCATGTGTAAACAGGCACTGTTCTAGCTTATGTTAATTAAATAATAAACAATAAATTTATCAAACTTATGTGAACAGCATACTAGTTGTTTGTCTGCTCATTCAAACATTTTATAATTAATGCAGGGTTTGAAATTTAGGTCAGACAACATACTTGTAATTTTTCAGTCTGGCCTGTAAAATTTTGTAAATTCCCATATGATTATGTTTAAACAGAAAACATTGAAGTTTTGAGATTGGCGGTGGTTAAATTTCAATCTGTTGTTAGACATATACCTTATGCCAAATGGAGTATAACTAAAAGACTACATTAGTTTTTTTATTTGCTTTATACAAGTTTGGCAGTTTAAATTCCTATATAATGCTCACAACAATGGTGCTGCTACTTTATCTGGTGCATGACATGATACCATTTATTATCTACCTTATATGTTGGATATAAAAATAAGAACTCATTTATTTCATAAATCTTTTATTATATCAGAACAAATTCCATAGTAGATTTTTCCTCAGTATCAAGGAAAGTAAGTTCACAATACATATGTACTTCCACTGCATACTGTTTTTAAGTACAAATCAGTAAATCTTGATTACTTAAATCCTCATGTTATCAACATAACAGTTAAAAAACTTCAACATTATCAGCAGTGCCAATGGCAATACATAAGCGATTGCAATAAAGAAACAAAATAAAATTATATTATCTGGGGGTAAAGTTAAGAAAACTGTCAGTGTTTACTTCTGAAAATTGGATTTGTTCAAATTAATAAAGCACCAAGTATGATGATAAAAAATATTTCAACAACAAACAAACCATCAGCAATACAACCAAATGAAATCAAGAGATTCTTAATATCCGCATAACTTTCCATGTTATTATATATCTATTATCTTTCACAATATCCAGATATCTTTTCTTAAAAGTGGATTTTAAAAATCTTAAACAGGAGTTAAAGTAGCTGACACCCTGATCATTTCATTTTCATGAGGTTAAGGGTTTGATTTTTTTCTACTTTTTCTAGAAAAAAATGGTTTGTTAAATTCCTAACAGTAGTCTAATCTTTGTTGAAGTCATCTACAGCATCTTAGACTAACCTTCTGTTTAAGTCACCAACAACAGCCATGTCTTCTGTTTTAGTCACCTACAACAGTCATATATTCTGTTTAAGTCACCAACAACAGCCATGTCTTCTGTTTAAGTCACCAACAACAGTCATATATTCTGTTTGTCACCAAAAAGTCATATATTCTGTTTAAGTCACCTACAACAGTCATATATTCTGTTTAAGTCACCAACAACAGCCATGTCTTCTGTTTAAGTCACCTACAACAGTCATATATTCTGTTTAAGTCACCTACAACAGTCATATATTCTGTTTAAGTCACCAACAACAGCCATGTCTTCTGTTTAAGTCACCTACAACAGTCATATATTCTGTTTAAGTCACCAACAACAGCCATGTCTTCTGTTTAAGTCACCTACAACAGTCATATATTCTGTTTAAGTCACCAACAACAGCCATGTCTTCTGTTTAAGTCACCTACAACAGTCATAAATTCTGTTTAAGTCACCTACAACAGTCATATCTTCTGTTTAAGTCACCAACAACAGCCATGTCTTTTGTTTAAGTCACCTACAACAGTCATATATTCTGTTTAAGTCACCTACAACAGTCATATATTCTGTTTAAGTCACCAACAACAGCCATGTCTTCTGTTTAAGTCACCTACAACAGTCATAAATTCTGTTTAAGTCACCTACAACAGTCATATCTTCTGTTTAAGTCACCAACAACAGCCATGTCTTTTGTTTAAGTCACCTACAACAGTCATATATTCTGTTTAAGTCACCTACAACAGTCATATATTCTGTTTAAGTCACCAACAACAGCCATGTCTTCTGTTTAAGTCACCTACAACAGTCATAAATTCTGTTTAAGTCACCTACAACAGTCATATCTTCTGTTTAAGTCACCAACAACAGCCATGTCTTTTGTTTAAGTCACCTACAACAGTCATATATTCTGTTTAAGTCACCTACAACAGTCATATATTCTGTTTAAGTCACCAACAACAGCCATGTCTTCTGTTTAAGTCACCTACAACAGTCATATATTCTGTTTAAGTCACCAACAACATATCTTCTGTTCAAGTTGCCATCAGCAGTCAAATCTTTTAAGTCACCTAAAACTAACATTTTGAAAAAGACACCAACAACAGTCTTATTTAAGTCTAAAGGAGTCTTATCTCCTGTTTAAAGCTGCATTAAGTTTTTCAATACATAATATATAAACGACTTTTGTTGTGGTTTTTTTGTTTATGTTGCCTCATTTTCAATAAAGAATCACATGATCAATGTTCTAAAATAAGACCTTTGGTAGATACAACTAGCAGTAGGTTCCCTGTGAATTTTAATGTAAGTAAAGGTTTTATCATTGAGTTAAGTATTACTTTTTATGAGAGGCCATAGGAAAACTTAATGCAGCTTTAACTATGCCTCTCGTGAACACACATAAAGTCTCTCATCAAGTCAAAACAATCATATCTTCTGTTTAAAACACCTACACCTCCTACCTTACTGGTCTAGGATCTAGATGACCATACATATTTTGAATAACATAGTTTCCCTATAAATCTACATAAAATTGTGTATATCAATGCATATAGAGCCAACTTAAGAACTTTATTGGTTTTTAACAAGATTATTTTTGGTGCTCTGAAGAACAAAAGATACTACTTAAGTGAATGTCAATAACAAAATTCAAAGTTTGAAACTACATATGATAAAAGCATATTTTAAGGTATAAATTCAACCAAGAAAATTACTCATCAAAAGCACAATAATGAAACACTGTAAATTTGTAAGAGGTATAGTTAAATCATGTTTGCAAAGATCATAAGAAACGGTTGTAACAAAGCAAAATTAAAAAAAATCTTTTTTGGTTTGTTGTGAATGTAAATTTTCTTCATATGTTATTAAATCATAGCACTAAATGTGTCCATGCACAACATAAAACAGTTTCAACTTTGACCTAGATAACCTATGACTTTATTCAGCTGGTATCCATCACCATCATATCACTAGAAGATGAAGACTGTGCATCTTTTTGTATAGTTTCAAACATTGCTCCTAATTCAGCACTTGACTTGATCTGAGATAAAAACTCATTCATCTGTGGACTTTTGTCTGCAGATAAAAAAACAAAGAAAATCTACATGAAAAGACATAATTCAACTTAAACTTAAATGATCATAATTTGTTATTTTTCTATCTTACATGTAAAACTGTTTTCCACTAAATACCCTCAAAGTTGCTGACAAAAAAGAATACAACTTCTACATCAGTAAACTAATATGTAAAAATATAGAGTATAGGAAAATTTTACAACATGCACACACATGTACACAGCATTCAATCTTAGGGTAATCCCTGTGCAAATGACCTCAAAATAAAATGAAACACTGAAAAAAAGACAAGAAATGTAATGTTTACTCCACTCCAAAAAAATTACAACATGTTTGTGCAATGTGTAATCATGATTACATATAAATAACATGTAACATTATTTGGCTGCATTACATTTAATTGCCTTTTTACACGTGTTCACACAAATAAAGTTTGTTACTAGTTTCTCTTCAACAATTAATTCAATTTTCTGAATTTTTTTTATTTTCTAAAAATATAATTTTTAAAAAATAGATAACTTCTAATCACGATCCGTGAGATTCTTTTTCTAAAATTTCATTCCTATTAGATGTAAATAAACAGAATCCTCTAACAGGTTGGTCAATTCTTCTATTATGATTATTATAAGCTTGGAGCATGTACACTGATGTACAGAGACTCAAATAAATCAAAGGGGAAATCTGACAAATTGCATTTAATGTCTGTCATAAATATTCAAATGTATTCACAATGGTGTTATTTATCCCATACAAAGTCATAAATGAAAAATTTAATGAAATTCTTGGTTTAATTTGTCATATTTCACTGTTTTGTAAGTTGTGTTTAAATGATTAAATTTTTTATTATGGAAACATGTTCTAAAATTAATTCCCATAGGTCAACATCTTGCTGGGAAATAACGGCTATTCTATATTTATTTGAATTTTTATCGTTGAACCAAATGTAACATTGTTCATTAGGAACATATTTAAGTAGATCAGCACCGTTTTAACTTTTTTCCCTAGGAAAACTTAATACAGCTTTAATGCTTGTGTAATTTAAAGGAAACAATACCAGGAGATTCCATCCAAAAATGTATTGTTAAGGTGAATTATTGTATTGATATGATTTTCAGTGTTAGACCATCTAAAAGTTCAAGATAATAATAAGAATAATAATAATAATTTTCATGTGTTAAAGTATGAATTTGTAAAGACACCAGATAAAATATGTAGCCAAGAAGCAATTGAAAACATGAAATTTAATCAGTAACTGCTGTAAGTAAATACATACATACTTTAAAATAGCCTAGTTTGGCTTTGAGTTTACTGGTTCTGAAGAATACTTCACAAAGGACAAAATAGCATTTAAACAGCTCACCAGCAGCAATAGCTCAGGTGAGGTAAAGACTTTATAATAAAGTTACCACACACACACACACACACCTTTACTAAACTAACCACACATGTACAGCGATATAAAAAATCAGATTTGCTGATTATTTGTGTTTGTTATTTACCTGCATCTGGTATGCTAAGTAATGAAGCTACAGCTCTCATTGCTGATCTTTTCAACTCATCTTGTTTTTCAAATTCTTGTTTTACTGAGTGTGCCTTGACTTTTGTAGTACATGTAGCTCGCAGTGGCTCCACGAGCCTATCCAATCCTTAAAAAAAAATAAACAAAATATAGTTCAAACAAAAAAAGACATTAAATATCAAGAAGTGAGTATTTGGCAAATTATTTGTATATTTATCTTTTTGCTCCCCAGTAAACACTACACATTTTTTCCATAAACAATTTGCTTAACATTTTAAATACATATAGATATTTTTTATTAAAGTGTTGTTGTTTAAAATCCACCTAGTTATCAAGTAAAATTTACAGGATAATCAAATAATCATAAAAAACTACTTTATTTTGAGTGTTTAGGCTATTGTCAGTAAATTTTTTGTACTCACTTTGCAACATGGCACTTGGACAGAGATGAGAAAGTCGAACCAACATTAGATATGTTAACATTTTAATGTCGTAGTGATCCTTTAAGCCATCTTCTACATGGTTTAAAAATTCAAATATGTCTAATCGATCCAGACAGGAATCTAATAATGTGTACATACATTCAAAAGCAGCCTGCAATATTACAACAAATAAAAAAAATTCCTTTTGATATTTTTTTTTCAAAATTACCTATTGTACGACACATATTGAAGACAGTTTAAGACTGGTTTACTTTTAACATAACTAACTATAACAGAAAAAATGTTTACCATTGTAGTGTACTTATGATTAATGAGGCGGGTTCTGTTGTACCACTGTTATGTAATAACTCACTGAAGTCAAATGAAAATGCTTAATACCCCATCAAAATTCTGTTATTCATTTATCTATGTAATATAGAGAACATCATTACTGGGAAGTATAAAATCACACTTACAATCTGTCAAATGGGAATCAAACCTAGTCAGTGAGTGGCACTGTAATCTGTAACCCAGCACTTTATTCTACTTGGTAACAGAGGTCTAATGATAAAGAGATTCAATTCTCAAGGTCCCATTTGAAGACAGATTGATAAATTCTTTCTTTTGATATTAGTGTGTTTTTACCTTTCGAATGTCTAAGCCATCATCAAGAGTATGTTTAAAAGGACCCATTTCTACTTCTCTGATTAACTCTTTCTGTAAAAAAAGAAAAGTGATTCCTAAATTTAGGTATGTTCAAATAACTGAATAATCTTTAAAACAAAGTAAAAAAAATTACATCTGAAAACCCAACAAACTGTTTGTAGACTGTTTTTGTTTTCAAAGAATCTTAAATACATATAAAAAACTTTCAGTACTTTTCTTTACATCCCTATTGCTGTGAAAGTGTTTTTCATATTGCTGATATTATTGTTTGTGCAGGTAAATAAACGAGAATAATTTTCAATTTAAAAAGCAATCATACATAACATTAAGCTTCAGTAAATTTCTGTACCATTTGTTCATCCCGTCCGTGTCTACGAATTTTCTTGGTGATATATTGTATAAGGATAAGGTAACAGTAACAAGAGGTCCAAAGGCCTTAAAACTCACATGAAGATATGATTCAAACCATTTGCAAAGTACAATAGATAATAGCACTAATTACAGAAACTATCCAAGTTTTTCCCAGTTTTGATCCCACTGACAAATACTTTATCAGAAATATCAAGTAGGTTAATTTATAAAAGGCTAAAATGCATGTGGTAACTAAAGTACAGAGGATAATGTCAAGATGATTAACCATTCCAGTAAACTGGTGCAACTATGTCCTTAACCTTTTAAACATATATCAAAATTATTGTAATACCAATACCTACAATGTTCTAAGATGCAGCCTCATATCAAAACTTTATAGATTTCAAGATAATTAACAATTTCAGTTTTCTTATACAGCTATGACCTTGACCTTTAAACCCAAGACCTTGAATGACATATCAAAATAATAATATCAATGCCTACAATATTCTTATACACATGAATATACAAAAAGTTTATAGTTATCCAATTAACAATTTCATTCTTCTGATGCAGCTATGATCTTGACTGTTGAACCTTTGACCTGAAAACTATTAACTTTTTGTAAAGCCATCTATGTAAGAATACTGTAGGTATTGATATGACTATCATTTTGATATATGGTTCAAGGTTCTAGGTTAAAAGGCCAAAGGTCACACATGCAAAAGAATGCTTAAACTGTTAATTGTCATGAAAACTATTTCCTTTTTGTATAGGCATGTATACAAGAGCACCGCTGAGCGTAGCATTATATGCCCGTGTTATATTGATCGAGTAGTACTATTTACTAGTGTGGCGACACCTTTAGGGGTTTCGCGGGAAAGAATGGAACAATCTAGAGGATTTCTATCAGTAGAGCTCATCCACAGAACTTGCCACTCAAAAGTTTGACACAGACCTAACGGATAAGTGCCAAACCTACCAATAATTTGGTAAAGAATTGGTTACTTTAATATGGGTACGAATTCAAAACGGTACGTTAAATTGTTTTTGGATGATAGCGCCGACTTTAAACAGTTATTGTGGATTTTATGTAAAAGATAGAAAAAATATAAAAATACCGTCTTTTCCGTCAGATCTTAAACATTTTTCGGTCAATGGACGACTTTTTCGTACAATGAACTGTTATTGAACAGGAGTGCATTAAACGTAATTGTTTTTTGGAAAAATTCATTTTTTGCATGTTTGACCCCAAAATTAAGTATGATACCGATATTTCCCAAAAATTTCACCAAGTTAGATAGCTAGATCGCATTAGACTCCATAACCTCAGAAATTTTTAGCAAAATCTATCGAGGAGTTTTCAAGGTCCCCAAGATGCAAATATATGCTGCTAAAAAGGAGAAAGTTGTCGCCTTTATCATTTCACATCCAGAGGATGTTCCGAATGAATTCGTCACTAATCCTCTAGATTGTTCCATTCTTTACTGAGAAGTATAAGTACAACTAGGATAGATGTATGTAAAAATATATTGCTAAATGGATAGTGGTAGACTGCTATATAATTCATATTCATTTCCAGGAAGGAAGAAGTTTAAAATATAATGTTAGGTCATGGCAGTGTTTTCATGTGTTAAGCATTGCATGCAGGAAGATTTTAGGAAACAAATACATTTTTTGTCTGAAATGTTTTGAGAACCTTTTTTTTAACCAACCTGAAATAATTTATATCTATAAAGCTTAATTATAATTTGAACTGTTGTCGTGATCTGTGCAGTATGATAAAAAGGTGTTTTAAGTTAAAAAAGGGGCATAACTCCTCCAAAAATAATCTGAAAAAGTTGTAATTCGAACTTGCACCAGATAATAACATCGTAAATGTGTATACCAAATTTCATTTGAATCCATAAATAGTTGTAGGCTCTGATGATCGGAAACCACATGGTCATACATACAAAAATTTCTAAGTTAAAAAAGGGGCATAACTCCTTCAAAAATAATCCGAAAAAGTTGTAATTCGAACTTGCACAAGGTATTACCATGGTAAAGCTGTATACCAAATTTCATTTGAATCCATAAATGTTTGTGGTCTCTATTGAACGGAATACAAATTGTTAACAGACGCCCGCCCGCCCTGGACGGACAGCACCGTAACATAATACGTCCCGTCATATGACGGGCGTATAATTATATTTTAGGTATTAATATGATACATTTCCAGGTCATATGTTCAAAAGTCAAAGTCATAGCTGCACCAGTATTCTGAAATGGTAAATCATCTAGAAATTATCCATTACACTTTACTTACTACATGCATTTAGCTATTTATAAATGGACTGTGACTAAATATTTTTGATTAAGTACTGTAGCAGTTCTAAACTGGCAAAAACTTAGAAAGTTTCTTTCATTACAGTTGTTGTCTATTGTACGTTGCAAATGATTTTGGGCACATCCTCAGGTTAGCGTTAAGGCTCATTGGGCCTCTTGTTCAAAATTAAATTCAAAAGTTCATAACTCGTTTTTTCAACCTATATAAATGAAATGAAAAAACTAGGGTTTAATACCCTAAAAAAGCCAAATATCACATTAGATTTTTAGCACCCTATGGACACTTTTACCTAGTTTTGGAAGCAATGACAACACCATGAATAAATCAGAATTGCACTTGCCAACACAGGCTTCTGACCATTGAAATCTGTCCAGCAGTTTTGAAGGAGAAGGCAAAAATATGTGTTACCAATGCACACAAACATGCATTGAGCATACACATTTTGTGCTATGCCATAAGCTCACATGACCTATGGTCAGAATAGCTAAAAATCATTTCAATGTATAGCAAATGATCGAAAATGATCAAAATTGAAATTTGTGTTTTAATTGCTTATTTTTAAAATTTTATACCTAATTCACTTACCCTAACTTTTGTTTCATTGTAAAGATGTGGCAGAACTCCATCAAGTAGATCTCTTATCAGCGTAGGCTTGTTGTGTGCTGCAGAATTAAATGTTACCAAGGCCACTCTTCTGACATTGAGGTCTGGATCTTGTAGACTACTCAGAAAATCTCCTATACAACTTCTCAATAATGAATCAATACCTTGTGGCTGTAGATAAAATTTAGGTCATTTGACATGCTTAAAACCTTTTTATCAAAAAGAATTTTAGATTTGTTTTAATATGAACTTTTTGACTGTGGCATTTATTTACTTTTGTAAAATGTACTTAATATTTTATACTAATATTATATACATGTTACTCATTAAAGGATGTAGAACTCTTTATAAAATATATATATTAAAGTTAAGACAGTTTAAGTGTACTGTCTACTTTTAAACATTAATTATTTACATACAGTAGAACAACTGTCTAAACTGTTTTGTTCATATAAAAAAACTACAACATAAGATTAAAACAGGTAACCGAGTACAGTTTTCCCAAAACATCTTGGGCAGGCCGATTTACTAATGAAGATAGGTTTCAATTTGTCACTTCCATCTGAATTAGCACACAGAGAAACAGTGATACGATCTTTTGCACGTTTTTTACCATGAACAGGCCCAGCTGCTAGTGTGGAGTTTGGCTTAAGTCTATTAAATAACCCCATCTCATTTAAGTTATAAATATCCTTTGGTTTGTAATCAGCTAAAACCCCCTGCAAATGGGTACGACCCTCAGGAAACCGCAGTTATATTTGCACTTCCAGATTTGACGTGTGCATTAAACTGACTTGTGTTATGGCGTCTTTTGAACTTATATTGCCATCCAGATGAATAAGAAAAATCACTGTCAACATTTAAATTCTGGCCAAAAAGTTTTGCCTTTTTCTATTAACATCTGATAAGTAACACATCAGTGCATTCTGGGCGCGGACATCATTAAACCACATAAACAGAGCTTCCTAAAGTTTTTCAAGTTTTCTGACACGCTGACGTAGTACACTCGAAGAATCATCACTATTTAACAGTTTTGATTTTGCCTTTAAAATGTCACTAATAGTAGAGCGTCCGACTGATTTTTCCCGTTTCTTAGAGAAATGACTGGCAATTTTGTCTTGAGTAGACATTGGATTCGATTCTTTGAAATTTACGATGTCTTTTTTCTCTGAAATAGTCAGCTATGTATGGCAAAATTTTGAAGGTGGTTGTGACATGTTTAACAACAGATATCTCACTGAATAATCTTACACAATTTTTTTAATTTTAGGAAAAAAATTTAAAACAACTACTCAAACAGCTTTCTCAATTTTGTTTTCTTTTAAACATTTATGAATTCATATTCTTGACAATAGCATGAAAGATCTAACCCATGGGTTATTTCCGGACATAAAAAAAAACTGTTTTGTATTTCAATTAAAACATATCAAAAACTTTAACTGATGATTTATTGGATAATAGTCGGTATAATTACTGATTACCGATGGTAGCTTATACTACATTTAAAGTATTGGCCAGTCTATGTATACACATTTCAATCATCAATCAGAACTAGTTAACTGATAAACAAACATCCTATAAATAACAACACTGTTGTGCACACTTATTTCACAGTTATGCGGACAATGATTGAAATCCTTGTTAATAACTTACCTTTAAAGTATTGTCGTTATAAAGAGATATTATTACAAAGTGTGATGTACAACTGTTCGTGAAATAACCTGTCGATGTTGGAAGGTGTAAAATGTTATTGTAATGAGGGGTAAAAGTGTTGTGTATATTCATTTCCTTAATTATTTTGTCTATAGGTGTAAATGTCGTTATAATGACGGTTGTTATAAAGAGGGTTCTCTGTATTATAAAATCAACTAAATTAAACACAGGTGGCAGATTACATTTTGTTTAAGCTTTTTTAATAAAACCAGAGGAAAGTGGAATGTATGCAGGAGACTACTGACAACCAACAAGCAAAATGAAAAAAAAAAAATTACACCTCGATCTGCACAAGTAAAATTTCAACTAAGACAAGGAGAAAGTGCTATGAACTACAATTAAGCGTTTTAGAATCATTTGGCTACCAAGGCCCAATCATACACATATTTAAACATTTAATTTTAAAATCTCATTTAATGGGCACCTTGGTAGCTCAGTGGTATAGCATCTGCCTTGAGACCATTAGGTCAAGGTTCAAACTCCAGCCAGGTCATACATAAAGACTTTAAATTTTGATATACTGCTTCCTTGAATAGTGTTTTAACTTTAGGAGGAAAGAGTTTACTGCTGGCCTGCTCCGAGTGCCCACTAACACACACATACACAAACATCTCACACATACACAAACTTGTTCAAAGATTTATCTTTAAAGATTTATTACCTTGCTCTGGTCGCAAATGGCTCAAGAATTCATTCAACATTAAATGACATTACAACCAATCACACTAAGGGCATGAATAGATTCTATTTTAAAATTTACTCACCTGATCAGATATTGTAAATTTAATAGCTGTTACGACATGTACTTCTTGTGAGCGGAGACTGTGAACTCAAATGCTGTTTCAAATTACTTAGTAAGTTTGGTGGATCTATAAGTGTTAATTTTCCAAGACATTCTGATACAACATTTCTTGTACCTTCTTCCGGACATTCACAGTGGCTAAATAACATTGACCTAATAACAACAAAATACACAGGTATTGATTAGACAATTAGGATTTATTGTATAATAAATAGCCAGACATCTTTCTATATATTATTAGTAAAATTCATTCATAAATTAACAAGTAATGATAATTTATCTTTTTTTTAAAATATATATTTATAGTAACAGTGGTCATCTTGGATGTCATATCTTACTGCTGTGAACACTCTTTAAATCAATTCTAACTAGTGATCTTTTCACACCAAATTTGACTTCCTTTAACCTTTCAAATTTTGACAAGATTTCTCAAAGAATTAGCTTAAATAAACATCTAATTTGTGTTCTGCTAATTACAAACAATAAAAAATTTGGTTTCATTTGGCCCAATAGTTTTAGCCATAGGCTCAGCTTGCAATATCCAGAATAGCTAGAAATATTGACTTTTAAGGACAGAATAATGTGAGGTGGTAATTGTATTTTACCTCCCAATTAAGAGTGTTCAAACAATAAATCAACTTTGGGCAAGTGATTGTAAACTATGAAAATACAATTTTTTCACAAAGTGATTCAAATTTAGCAGTTAGGGGTGCTGTGAATCATTACACAGTACTTAGACTACTCAGCCACTTAAGGCCCCTTTTTAGGACACTTATTCAACTGTCTGAACATATGGTTTACTGAAGTACATAAAGTCATACTTACTAAACTGTCTGAATATATGGCTTACTGAAGTACATAATGTCATACTTACTAAACTGTCTGAATATATGGCTTACTGAAGTACATAATGTCATACTTACTAAACTGTCTGAACACATGGTTTACTGAAGTGCATAATGTCATACTTACTTAACTGTCTGAATATATGGTTTACTGAAGTACATGACTTCATACTTACTAAAGTATATAATGTCATACTAAACTGTCTGAACACATGGTTTACTGAAGTACATAATGTCATACTTACTAAACTGTCTGAACATATGGTTTACTTCCGTATATAATGTCATACTTACTAAACTGTCTGAACATATGGTTTACTGAAGTACATAATGTCATACTTACTAAACTGTCTGAACATATGGTTTACTGAAGTACATAATGTCATACTTACTAAACTGTCTGAACATATGGTTTACTGAAGTACATAATGTCATACTTACTAAACTGTCTGAACATATGGTTTACTGAAGTACATAATGTCATACTTACTAAACTGTCTGAACATATGGTTTACTGAAGTACATAATGTCATACTTACTAAACTGTCTGAACATATGGTTTACTGAAGTACATGACTTTATACTTACTAAAGTACATAATGTCATACTTACTAAACTGTCTGAACATATGGTTACTGAAGTACATAATGTCATACTTACCAAACTGTCTGAACATATGGCTTAAGGTTATCAACACCCTGTTTTGATGTTGATTCACAGCTAATTATCTGAAATTAAATTATTTAAATTTTTTATATTAACAGTTCTTTTCTGAACCTAATTTCTTAACTGAGAAAATGGCAATTTTAAGACCTGAGAGAGTAAGGCCTAAATGAACATTCAACATTCAAGTTTTTATTAAATACATTGCTTGCTTTTCACCTTCAAGAGCAGTAAAGATAAAATTTGAATAAATTAATAAACCCAAGGCATTAATGTTGTATATGAAGGGCGTGGAGTTTATTTATTGTGTATTACACTTAGATTCTTTTCACTTGTACCGAGGGGATTAAGCTCTGCAGGCATGAGAATGGTTCTTGGAAGAAATATCTGAAGTGTGCCAATGGCATGATGTATTGGCACACATTGTGCCATAGACAGAAATGGGGAGAGCATGAGAGAGGTTTCCTGTCTTGTTGGTGTGTGTGTGTGTGTGTGTGTGTGTGTGTGTGTGTGTGTGTGTGTGTGTGGGAGGGGGGGTGTCTGGGGAACTTTCCTGGGAAAAGTTTTTGAAAATTAGAATGTCACAGGTGCATTTTCCAGCTATTTGAACTCACATTTTCTCTCTAAACTTTCATAACAATTCAAAAATCCATGCTTTCAATGTGTACATGTACCCCTTAAAATTACAACAATTAGTATTGTAGTAACAGAACCCAGTTTCACAATCATTCACTTAATTGAAAGTTCACTCAACTAAAAGACTGCCATTTTACTCTCATCAATAATGAATTTTTTTTTAGTTTAATGAGAAAATGTTTTGTTTTGTTCAACTAATCTACACCAAATAGTTCAAATATAACACTGGATATTCAATTTTAACTGTGTAGTGTTTTAAAAATTTAACATTGAGATATTCTTTAATTCTGAGTTGAGTTAACACCCAATTGAGTGAATGTTTGATAAACTGGGGTCAGGCTCTTAAGCGTGATAGAGCTGGGTCCCAGTGATCATGATCTGCCTGCCATTTGACAAAACCATAAAAGACTGTAAAGTGTTTTAACAACCCTGATCTTTTGTAACATTCAAAACAGAAATGGATTGGTAAAGATTACATCCCTAAAAAACTGGAATTCATAATCAAGGTATATTTTTAATGGAAAAAGGATTGCAAATTTGATTCAGACATTGGAAACATAATCTGGCTTATGAACTGATGAACTTTGACACACTAGGATTGGCTCAAGTTTAATTAACACAATGGAAGGTGGTGTGATCTGGAGTTTAACACTTCTCAGCAAAGAGGGTCATCATATAAAGAAATAATCATGTAATTAATAATGTTATAATGTAGTATTTGATGTACAATTCAATGTAGGAACATTTCACAGTGATTTTGCTGTGGTTTTTAAAAACTACCTTCTACCTTTCAGACTGGGAAAATTTGGACCATTTTAATGTCACATATTATGCTAAAAATTTTGAAATTCATTGCAAAGATCTTATATTGTGACAGTATCTAACATTTTTTGTCTGTCAGAACAGTTTTGGACAACTAGATTTAACTTAAACTATTTGATTGTGTGTCACTGTAGCCTTTTGGGGAATTTTAGATGTCAAATTGGGAAATTTTAGTCATATTTCTCAAGGGGAAACTACCTTTATTCGGTAGTAATTTTAGGCAAACAAAACCACTGTTTCAAGACAATCATTATATATGTACCTACCTCTTTCAGAGAATGTAATAATAAATACTGTCTTTTTGGTTGGTTTTCTATTTCTTTTAATACAAAAGGTAAAAATTTTGGTAGATTTCCTACACTAACATTTCCTGAAAATAAAAACATGAGGCCAATTAGGTCTGTATAGCTCAACAGAAGTTCATTGAAATTGAATTTTTGAAGCTATGCCAGATACAATATTAAATATGCATCAACCAAAGATTTCTGATAAATGCATTTCTTTCAATATGACCGACTTGGTCATGTTTTCTGAAAAGATTTAGAAAGACTTTGCTAAAATAACACCTTACTAGCATAATGAATAAACTATGCCAATAAAAAATTTCCAAGAAAAAAACATGATGCATAATTACAATGTTAAATGGTTACACATCTAAATTCTATATTCTGTAAGTGTGGATTTTTTTGCGGTGTACTTATTTTTGCAATTATGTGGTCAAAAAATTTCCGCATAAATTTGTACCACACAAAAAATAATGCATTAAAGTACATAGTCAACATCGATATTGTCTCTATTAATGTAGAGCATGTACATATGACACCGAACCAGATGAAAGTAAATAAAATAAAATAAAATTACTTCTGCTGCATATTTAATCAAAATCCTATCAATTTAGTTATTTATATTTAATCCAATTATTTACAATAAAACTGTCACTGGTACACTATGAACAAACTTGATGAATGAAGAATTATTTTGAATCAAGAACATATTGTTTAGCGTTTCTGGAGTTGTGGAATTTCTAGGATTGGGCAGAAAATCTGCTGCTACTTTTTCAACATATTCACAACTGTATACCTGACTGTTTACTGATTTAAACTCTTTTTTAAAACAATTTAATCAATTCATAGAGCTCAATCAACCATTCACTAGTACCTTAAAGACTATATACAATCGTCGATATACATGTACTACAATCTATAGTCTGTTTCATTATTGTATTGGTTGTCAATTGTGTTATAGTCCGTTTCGGGATTTTTGATCTTATATTCAGTTTCATAAATCAATGAATATTACACCGCAAAAATTTGACCAAGTGAAATTCAGTACATTTACATTATCAAACTTGAACTAAATCAGTCAATAAATAAATCATTAATAGCTATTTATCTTTTTTTTTCTATCTATAGTTACAGTAGCCATTAGGGATTTTAGACAGTCATGCAGGACATGGTTTTAATCTACATTAACTAAATTACCAAATGTACATGTATATGATAAAAGGCTGAACTAAGTGATGAATAATTACCTAATGCATATGATGCGGCAGCTTTTACTTCTTCATTTTGTGATGAAAATGATTCTAAAATTACAACTTGTATTTCTCCATGGCTACTTAAGTCTCTGTTAATGATAATACATAAAATGTACAAATCAGCTTTATGTACAAGGTATATTTTGAATAACACAAAAGTAATTAAATACTGTAGACATGGATCTATATCTACTTGTCAGTTTATTTGGAATTAACACAATAATTATAATTAAATAGACATAATTCTATATCCACCTGCAAGATTCACTGAGCAAGGGTACATAAAAACTGGTAATGCATTTTATTAATCATTGTAAAAAAAAGAAATTGTTTACAGGACAGATAGACAAACTGTCTGAGGGCATTATAATGATGGTTTTGGGACATCACACACAATGAAGTTCATGGGTGAATCCTATTGCTGTTAAAACTATCAATGGAATGGGTTTGGTGTTGACAATCCTTGCTCAAACAGATAAATGCAATGTTAATAAAAACCATGGTACTTATGATACTATAACTTCGATGTTGATCAAATATAAGACGACCTTTTACATAGATATGTATTTCCTATATTGTTGGTTTAGAATGGGTCAATAACACTATAGAGTTACGGTCCCTGATCCGCTAGAGGGCTACTACTTCCAGGGAGTTCATGGTTGTAAACAGCTTGGTTGCTACTATCATGTATCTATTAAATTTCTAGTGTATTAGTTTAAATACATTGAGTATTTTATGTAAAATTGCTATACATAGACTGGGCTGTTGTTTTAAATACATCTTTTACTTAAAATAATTATCTTTACTTGTCATTTAAATCTAACAGTGTTAAACATCGGTTTTATGTGATAAGTATGTTGAACTAATAATGACACATGCTTAGATAATGGGGAGGGAATTCATATATTATCATACGGGAAAAAAATCATCATGTGTTGCAATTTTTATTGTAAATAATGCATTTATACTTAGTAATCTGTCTCATACACACTTAACCTGAATAAAGTAATATAGTATTGACTTGAAATTTGGTGTATGAAAAAATGTTATAGAATTATATGTCAAAATTCTTTTTGTATTTTTCTTCAGTTTCAGGTGAGAATAATTATTCACTTACTGATGCCAGAGACATAAAATATGTAGTATTAAACATGAAAACAGTTAAAAATTATAAATTTAAAAATTCACTTGTGTCCTATTTATTTACACGATTCACAGGATTTATTAACCAAAAAAGAAAAATATTACTTAATTTAATAAAGTAAAAAAGTAGCAACTACAATGTATATATAATTCATTTCTGTATTATGATTTGACTTTATTATCTTTCATTTTATTATTAAAATTTTTTTATTTATTTATTTATTCATCTATTTAAAGTTTATATAAACCCTTGTCAGCACAAGCTATATGTCTAAAATGATATGCAATAATTATTATAATCACAGAATTTTGAAAACATTATGATTGGTATTTAAAACAAAGTGAAAATGTGTCAACTTAACAAACAGAACCAATCAAATTATAAAATTATAATCAAGCCAATTTATCATTATCGGCAAATGTTTTTGCTCTCTGGAGAGAGAGAGAGAGAGAGAGAGAGAGAGAGAGAGAGAGAGAGAGAGAGAGAGATTTAAAATGAAAGCTTAATTTCTGTAAAAAATATTAGAATATTGTGAATATAAGTGATGATAGAAAGAAAATTAGTTCGAAGAAAATTAGTTCGAAGTGATTATGAGTGATATAGAGAGAAAAAAATAGTGATTATGAGAGACAGAGAGAAAAGGGCTCGTAGTGATTATGAGTGATAAAGAGAAAAGGCTTGAAGGGATAATGGCTGATAGAGAGAAGAGGGCCCATGGTGATCATAAGTGATAAATAGAAAACAGTGATTATGAGTGATAGAGAGAAAATGAAAGCTGTTTACAGCTGTAAACTACTTGTACATAGTAGCCCTCTAATGGATCAGGGGCTGACAATTCGATAGTGTTATCTGCCCATTAGTTAAGTTTCAATTTTTTTGAAATATTTCTGAGACTTTGTAACCTTAAGTAAGCTATGAAAAATTATATTGGATGAAAATGCCTTCCAGATTTCACAAATTTTATTGTCTTCACTTGTTTTACTTTATACATGTAGTAACAAATATGGGTTTTAGAGATATTTTAGCATTATAAGGCTAACCAACAGTACTAGTGTCTCGCATATCTAAAATATGCTGCATTAAGTTAGCAAAACAAATCAATATTCCTGAATGACAGCATTTACAGTTGTGATTCTGTATACCGTAATCCTTCGATGTATTCGGACCCTCTATGTTTTCGGACACCCTAATTTTTAAATATTAATAATTTTTAAATTTCCTCTAATTTCGGACGGCAATTTTTTACCTCTAAATCCGGACACGTTTTTGCTGAAACTCAGTTGCAGCATGTTATGCAGAGCACTTAAAATAAGATTTAATAAAATCAAGAAGAAACTTTGTTGTTTTCAATTATTTTAACTATACATTCTTGCTTTCACACGTTTATTTCATTGTGTATTGGCGCCATTGCATCGTAACATGAAACAGGTATGTGCAATGTATTAACGTTTTTATGTAAACTAAATAAAATCATACCTTTGATAAGTGCTTTAATTTTCTATGAAAGTGAAAGTTGATTATAATTAATGTTCACTGCCCAGAAAATCATGTAAGACAGAATCTTGTCGGTACACTAGTTCAACATCAAAGACATTTTTTCTGATGAAAACAGGAAGTGACGTTTTTCACTTATTCTCATTTAGTGTTTGTTATGGGAATTCCAAAAACGACCATGTGATTGTTCCAGCCGACAGATGCAAAAAAAACTGTTTTCCAAGATAAAAATGACATTAAAATATGTTTGAAATATGATTTGAAATAATTTAATTTTTAACCTTTTATTTGCGGAAGTCGGGAGTCGGGACTTTTTCTATCTTTGCATTGTCATTTCTTAAAATGTACACACATGCGCATGGTAAAATATTGAGTATTTGATTAAAACGAAATTCTCTGAACTTGATCTACAAATAATGCAACACACAATGTATAATAATAATTTGATTGCAGACAATTACAAGTAGAAAGCACCTCAAACATTGGGAGTTAATAAAAAAAGTCACGTTGTTTACTTGTAAACAAAATGGCGACCTCGATGTGTATTACTTAGAGAATCGTGATTATTGATCAACAAACGCTTTAAAAAACAATAATTAATGAAATAAACAACACAAAAGGTTACTTTTACTTTTATTTTATTTAAAATTTTACTTTATCATTGAATTATGCGTGGATAACACTGTTGATAATGTCTTAAAATATCGAGAGGGAACCGGGACCCAAAATCGGCTCCAAAATGTCTCTAATTTTTCAGACACTCTAAATATTCGGACACCCCCAATTTTCAAGATATTTAATTTTCAAATTTCCTCTAAATTCTCGGACACTTGAAAATGAAATTATTAAAATCTGTCCGAATACATAGAAGGATTATGGTACTCCAAGTAGCCTAGTAAATACTCGTAGTTTTGACAAAAAATTGTATTTTGTGACTACAAATTGTCAGATGGTTATCATAACAGGGAATAAAATTTCTGAAGTTGGCCAATGTAAAAACTGGGATATCTGGATTTTTTTTTTTTTTTTTTTTTTTTTTTTTTCTTTTCAGTTTTCTTTTATCTTTTTGCAAAATAGAAATTTAAAGTTAAGGTTTGACCAAAAACTTTACAAAAAAATCTTGAATGGTTATCTAATTTTTTGAATAAGTATCCATATGCTACCCAGTACTCCATGTATTGTAATGCTTAGTATCAAGTGTTCCATATAAATCTACGGATATGTATCATATTTCTTTTTAAAAGAAACAATTATATTTTAGGACTATATCATAAGTATTTTATACTTACATGTGTTTTCCTATTTCCCCTAAAGCTAACAGTGAAAATAATTTGATTGAGTCTGAAGATTTAGCATTCTGAAAAGTAACAAAGTGATATATAGAAGACAAAAACTGAACAAACTTTATAAACAAAATACTTGGAACTTACTTTATTTGGAATACATTTACCATGTCTATATTCTCAAAAAATGTCACCATACTTATCTTAAAATTCATTTAAACTATGTATAGCTTGAAACAGGTCGTTGAATTCTCCATCATTCCTAAAACACAATGCCTCAATGTAAGTAAAATGCTCTTGACTGGGGTGTTAAACCACTACCCCATTTACAAATCAGCATTACTATAATTTTATTTACACGGACCTTCGACATACATATATATTCTCTAAACTTCTAAAAACAAATAAAAAATAAAAATACAAAGATCTGTCTATCAGAGTGAGACCTGTACATCCAGTCTAAAAAAAAACAATGTAACAAAAACTTTTGATACTATCTAAAGCACTCAATGTGGACTATGTCTCCAGATAAGCCAAAGATAACTTTGAAAACTTACCCTTACATCACTAACAAACTGATTAACTACATTTCCACCTTCTCCAGGGCATTTAACTGTCAGTGCAGCCACACACTTAGCAATTGAGTGAAATGCCTAAAACAAAATCAAAGCATACTTAGACTAAGCAGACATACCCATTTGTGCATTAATTTTCAGGGTATTATGAACAATTATTTTTATTTTTATTTATTTTATTTTATTATTATTATTATTTTTTTTTTTGCATATTTCAATTTCACTGGGTTTTTTTTAACAGACTATAACATATGGTCATTGAACACATAATATTCCATCCTTTATATTTGAAATATTTATTTTCAATTAGTATTACTTTTCAAATTAAAGAAATAACTGTAAAATAAATCAAAAAATCTGATTTAGTTACTTGGGGCTTTACATACATATAACATATAAACTGCATTATTTGGAGTTATTTCTGGATGACATCCACCAGACAACCAGAAAAAAAGAAGAAAGGAATATGTACCTGATAATAATATTATAATATATTACCTGTCTATGTACAGCAAATGCAGAACCATGAGATGGAAGTGGACTGTATACAGGTGTAATTAACATCTGTAAATAACAAACAAATAAATAAATAAAATTTAAATTAAACATAAATAAATAAATCAATCAATCAATAAATAACACACTGAAACACTATTCAAAGAAATCACATTGCATTTCGTATTGGAATGAATGTCTTTTTTTATTAATGTAAAGGCCATGTGACAAGGATTCTTGCTACTATTGGTCTTATTAATGTGAAGGCCATGTGACAAGGATTCTTTGCTACTATTGGTGTTATAAATGTGAAGGTCATGTGACAAGGATTCTTGCTACTATTGGTCTTATTAATGTGAAGGCCATGTGACAAGGATTCTTTGCTACTATTGGTGTTATAAATGTGAAGGTCATGTGACAAGGATTCTTGCTACTATTGGTCTTATTAATGTGAAGGCCATGTGACAAGGTTTCTTTGCTACTATTGGTCTTAATAATGTGAAGGTCATGTGACAAGGATTCTTTGCTACTATTGGTCTTATTAATGTGAAGGTCATGTGACAAGGATTCTTGCTACTATTGGTCTTATTAATGTGAAGGCCATGTGACAAGGATTCTTTGCTACTATTGGTCTTATTAATGTGAAGGTCATGTGACAAGGATTCTTGCTACTATTGGTCTTATTAATGTGAAGGTCATGTGACAAGGATTCTTTGCTACTATTGGTCTTATTAATGTGAAGGCCATGTGACAAGGATTCTTTGCTACTATTGGTCTTATTAATGTGAAGGTCATGTGACAAGGATTCTTGCTACTATTGGTCTTATTAATGTGAAGGTCATGTGACAAGGATTCTTGCTACTATTGGTCTTATTAATGTGAAGGCCATGTGACAAGGATTCTTGCTACTATTGGTCTTATTAATGTGAAGGTCATGTGACAAGGATTCTTTGCTACTATTGGTCTTATTAATGTGAAGGCCATGTGACAAGGATTCTTGCTACTATTGGTCTTATTAATGTGAAGGCCATGTGACAAGGATTCTTTGCTACTATTGGTCTTATTAATGTGAAGGTCATGTGACAAGGATTCTTTGGTACTATTGGTCTTATTAATGTGAAGGTCATGTGACAAGGATTCTTGCTACTATTGGTCTTATTAATGTGAAGGCCATGTGACAAGGATTCTTTGCTACTATTGGTGTTATTAATGTGAAGGTCATGTGACAAGGATTCTTGCTACTATTGGTGTTATTAATGTGAAGGCCATGTGACAAGGATTCTTTGCTACTATTGGTCTTATTAATGTGAAGGTCATGTGACAAGGATTCTTGCTACTATTGGTCTTATTAATGTGAAGGCCATGTGACAAGGATTCTTTGCTACTATTGGTCTTATTAATGTGAAGGCCATGTGACAAGGATTCTTTGCTACTATTGGTGTTATAAATGTGAAGGTCATGTGACAAGGATTCTTTGCTACTATTGGTCTTATTAATGTGAAGGTCATGTGACAAGGATTCTTGCTACTATTGGTGTTATAAATGTGAAGGTCATGTGACAAGGATTCTTTGCTACTATTGGTCTTATTAATGTAAAGGCCATGTGACAAGGATTCTTTGCTACTATTGGTGTTATAAATGTGAAGGCCATGTGACAAGGATTCTTTGCTACTATTGGTGTTATAAATGTGAAGGTCATGTGACAAGGATTCTTTGCTACTATTGGTATTATTAATGTGAAGGTCATGTGACAAAGATTCTTGCTACTATTGGTCTTATTAATGTGAAGGTCATGTGACAAGGATTCTTGCTACTATTGGTCTTAATAATGTGAAGGTCATGTGACAAGGATTCTTGCTACTATTGGTCTTATTAATGTGAAGGCCATGTGACAAGGATTCTTTGCTACTATTGGTGTTATAAATGTGAAGGCCATGTGACAAGGATTCTTTGCTACTATTGGTGTTATAAATGTGAAGGTCATGTGACAAGGATTCTTTGCTACTATTGGTCTTATTAATGTGAAGGTCAGGAGACAATAAACATAAAAAGAATCTTCTTTGTTTATATTATTTGTGTATTTGAAACTTTCCAATATCTAATTAACATACAAAGACTTTTGAATTTGAATATATTTGATACAAACAGCTTCAAGATATAAACACATAAAAAGTATAAATAATGTAGGTAATCACTAGTTTTGTACTATTTCCATAGTTTGTATATTAAAATTGAGTATATTACTGTTGTTTCTGAAGAAACAGTGTAAATTGATATTGATTGTAGTTTTTTTCCCCAGTACTTTCTTACCTCCAAGGTTCGCAGTCTTAAACAAGGAGAAAAACTTCAAGGACCATGACCCTCAACAAGTAAAAGGAAAACCTTGGTCCCTTACTAGAGGCGAAAAACATCTATGTCTCTTATAGGAGAGAAAGAAAACCTCTGTGGTCCCCAAAACAGAATTCAAATAATTCTCAAACATGTATGTTAAAAATACTATGAAAAGAGACAAAATTAATATCTTAAATTGTATAAATACCAACCTGTAAGAGATCTCTGAAACCAAGTTTTGGTAAACCTATTGATACAAGTGCCTGAAAGAATTCCAACAATGCTACAAGGGCACCACCTTGTAACAGCGGTGACTGGATCAAAATTAGTATTTGTGGCAGAATATCATTTGGTATTGTTGCCATACATGACTTATGGATTTTTGATATGGACGTAAGCAAGTTTAATGTCAACTGCAAAAGAAATAAATATAATACTTTATTTTAATAATTCTTTTAATTTTGTAAGCCTAATACAGCTGATGCCATTTATATAAAAATATTTTAATAAACAGAATTTACAGACTATAATATAAGAACCTTTCTATGTAATGGTTGAGAGTTTACAAAGTATCTGTGAGAACAGAAACTTCATCTAAACAACTTTATTAGAATATTCATTTATACTAATAAATTACTGAATACCTGTCTAAGGAAAAAATGGCGACCATGTTAAATTTCTGACGGACATGCTAGATTCAATTTCTACTTTTGAACCTCAAAAAATTTCCATACCAAATTTGGTTGAATCTGGCTATGTACCTTCTTATAACCAATATTTGTCTAAACTTAAAGACTAAAATCTATAACAAAATTAAGAAGCAATATAACTTATCTTAAATATTTAAAAATGTTTATCAGTGAATTAAGTAAAATGTGTTTATTATTAATTTCTTTTTAAATTTTGCCAATACTTAAATACAGTAACAAGAGGCCCAATAGGGCCTGTATTGCTCACCTGGCACACCCTTATTTTGTTCTTTGCTTTTTCTTTTTAAATATATCCAATCAGTAAAATGTGAAACAAACTCACTAGCAATATCCATATCTATTATTTCAAGCAATATTAATCATAAATTTCCTTTCAACTGGCCATGTACTTTCCGAGAAAAAGATTTAGGCTAAACATAGTTTATTTGCATTATTTGCATGTAACATAATTATTGCAAAATCGTAAAATTGTAAATATGTTTTATCCCTGACATCTATTTTCTATGTTTCAAATTTCAACAAAATCAGTAAATAAATAAACCTATAATGGCCATTTTTAGATTTTTGCTATTTAAAGTAACAGCAGCCATTTTGGATTTCCGACAGACATGTCAGATACAATTTTGAATCTATACCACGAAAGGACCTTCCACACTTAATATTCATTTCAACTGGCCATAGTACTTTCAGAGAAGAAGATTTTCATAGATTTCGGCTAAAAACAGACCTTATTTGCATATTACTTACTTAATGCACAAACGAAAAATTGTACAGAAAAACCTGTTATACATGTTTTATACCCGACATCTATTTTCTGTGTTTCAAATTTCAACAAAATCGGTACGCTTTACCATGAGATAAGATCACCTTTAAATCGATTACTTCCCTTTATTACAAGGTAAGGCCTGACTTAAAAAATTCTTTGTTTGCTGTTTTCCGACCCATGCTATTCACATTTGAGTAGGTAGGTAGGAAAAAAAATTTATTTTATTTTTTTGAAAACTTAATCTAAAACACTTTTGAAAAAGTTTGTCTCTTTTAAATCACATCTTACAATTTTTTGGCTAACTAAAGTCTTTGTTCCTCCTTGTGTTTTCTCCCATGGAGAAACACAGCAGAATTTCCTTACCACCATATAAACCTGATCACAGGTTGTCTTGCTTGACAGGGTTATTGTCCTTTAACACTGTTTCTTATGTTGTATGAGAAGTTCAAAAAAAAAAAAGAAATTGGAATTGATGGCAATAAAATTTTTTGGGTCGCGGCATTTCAAGTGGGTCAGGAGGTCAATGGCAAACAAAGTTAATTTTATTTAAGGCCTAAATGATATATGTGATATATATGATAAATACAGGTACATGTATAGTGTTTTCTTGGCAACTGTTGTTCATCTTCATATCTGAAATATTCTTGACCAGGAACAACAAAATTCTAGATGATTATCACAGTCATTTTAATAATTGAAATTATTTTGACTATGGCAAGTTGTTTTAACCCAAATTCACCACTTCTGAAGATCACTGAGATACAATGCTAGTGTCAATCTATTTTCAACATCAAACAAAATGCCTTTGTGTGGATTGTACAGATATGATAATTTTCATTCATTTAAGTTGGCACTACTTACCTGTGACACGTGGAGATCATTTTCATTTATTAATGGAGGCATTTCTTTCATCATTTCATGAATCATGCTTGAAGTCAAGGCACTTCCTGAAACACAAAAAATAATCTGAAAATGCTGTAAACAAATCACATGAAATAGATTAAAGTACTCAAGTTTCAAGCAAACATTATGAATGCAGGTCAAAGCCAGAAAGAACAAGGTCATCAGGTCAAAGGTAAAGATCATCATTACACAAAGAATTGAAAAAATAAATGTTTTCAACATACTGTAATCCTTCTATGCTTTTGGACAGATTTAAATAATTTCATTTTCAATTGTCCAAGAATTCAGAGGAAATTTGAAATTAAATATCTTGAAAATTGGGGTGCCATATTATTTAGAGTGTCCTAAAAATTAGAGACATTTTGGAGCCGATTTTGGGTCCCTGTTCCCCCTCGGTATTTTAAGACATTATCAACAGCAATATCAACACATATATCAATAATTAAGTAAATTTTTAAATAAAATACAAGTAAAAATTACCTTTTCTGTTGTTTATTTCATTAATAATTATTTTTGAAAGTGCCTGTTGATCAATAATCATGATTCTTTAAGACATGGCCATTTTGTATACAAGTAAACTACATGACTTTTTTCATTAACTCCCAATGTTTGAGGTGCACCAATATGTTGTCTGTAGTCAAAATTATTATTCATCATGCATTGCATTAATTGTGGATCAAGTTAAGAGAATTTCATTTTAATTAAATTCAATATTTTACCATGTGTATGTTTGTACATTTTAAGAATTGTGTAATGCAAAGATGGAACACGTTGTTTGAAGTTCCGATTCCCATAAAGAAGATAAAAAATAAAAATAGAAGATAAAAAATAAAATTATTTTAAATCACATTTCAAGTATATTTTAATGTAGTTTTTGGAAAAGTTTTTTATCAAGTCCGTCGGCTGGAATAATTGAATTGTTGCTATATGGAATTCCCATAACATGTAATGAAATTAAGTGAAAAACGTCACTTCCTGTTTTCATCAGAAAAAATGTCTTTGATGTTGAACTAGTGTACCGACAATATCCTGTCTTGCACGATTTTATCTGTAGTGAGCATCAATTTTAATCAACTTTCACTTTCAAAGAAAATTAAAACACTCTATTCAAGGTAGGATTTTATTAGTTTACATGAAACCGCAAATAAAATAAACAAGTGAAAACAACATAATTTATATGTAAAATAATTTTAAACAAAAAGTTTCTTCTTGATTTTATTAAATCTTTCTTTAAAGCAGTCTCCATCACATGCTCAGTTTCAGGAAAAACATGTCCAGATTTAGAGGCAAAAAATTGCCATCCAAAATTAGAGGAAGATTTAGAGGCAAAAAATTGCCATCCAAAATTAGAGGAAATTTAAAAATTATTGAAATTTAAAAATTAGGGTGTCCGAAAACATAGAGGTTCCGAAAACATCGAAGGATTATGGTACTTTGAAAAGTTGAATGTCAAAGGATAAAGAAATCTTGCCAAACAATAATCTTCTATTATTGTTGTACCTTAATTGTAACTGTAAGCATTACACAGAACTTGCAACAAATGGTTTCTTCATGTACTTGTTAATACTTATTATCTATCCAAAAACTGGAAACTGTAGTAAGACAACCTTTATTATAATTTCTCCAGATATAGAGTAGCTATATAACCAACAAGGAGATAGGTTACCAAGTGGTTTAAATAATGGCTTATTAACCAAACAATTCCTTATGTTGCCTATTAGGGGAAGATTCTGGTGTTTGAAGGTTGTCTTGTTGTTGGTTGGTGGTTTTCTCTGGTTTTCTTTTCCTAGCTAGATCTTTCTGCCTGTTGTAAGTGATAAAATTTTGAATGGGGCATAAAAATTATTACTCAACTCTTCAATTATAGTGGTTATTACTATATTAACACTTAGCTAGTGTACATTAATTCAATTACATAAGTATAATATATTTATACTTTTATCCTCACCATAATTTCTGACAAGTACATCTAAACAACTAAGAGTGCTCAGTTTCAATGCTCTTTGATTTTTTCTCAGGAATGATGCCAATACTGGAATTCCTTCATCCTAAAAAATACAAGAACTACCCATATGTTTTGTCATGTCCAATTTGATATTCAACAATGGCGAGCTTAAAAACTTAAATACTGGTAAATTTGGAAAGTGAACAATTGATAAATTTGGAAAGTGAACAAGTGATAAATTTGGAAACTTGACAATTGATAAATTTGGAAACTGAACAAGTGATAAATTTGGAAACTTGACAATTGATAAATTTGGAAACTGAACAAGTGATAAATTTGGAAAATGAATAAGTGATAAATTTGAAAAATGAACAAGTGATAAATTTGGAAAGTGAACAAGTGATAAATTTGGAAAATGAACAAGTAATAAATTTGGAAAGTGAACAATTGATAAATTTAGAAAGTGAACAAGTGATAAATTTGGAAAGTGAACAAGTGATAAATTTGGAAAATGAACAAGTGATAAATTCGGAAACTGAACAATTGATAAATTTGGAAAGTGAACAAGTGATAAATTTGGAAAATGAACAAGTGATAAATATGGAAACTGAACAAGTGATAAATTTGGAAAATGAACAATTGACAAATTTTGAAACTTGACAATTGATAAATTTGGAAACTTGAACAATTGAAAAATTGGAATCTTGACAATTGGTAAATTTGGAAAATTAACAATTGGTAAACCCAAGAACAACCATTGTTAGATTTTTATTTAGCTATCAATAGATTTGATAACTTGGCCATGGGTAAATTTAAAATCTACCATTTGGAAATAAACTTGTTATAGATTTGAAAATGTAAGAAGTGTTAATTTGAAAATAAACTTTTGGTGGATTTTTAAACAAACCTATGATAGAATTAAAAACCTTATCTTCAGTAAATCTAAAACTCAATCCATTAATAACATAATCATAAAGTGCCATCAATGCAATACTTTCAATTAACTTTTCAGATAAAATGTCCCAAAATCACTAGATTGACTGCATCTCAGAAAAAAAAGTAAACAAAATGCATTCCTGTAAGTAAACATTATCTGCTGCAGAGTAAATTGATGTAATTTTTATTTATTGTGTATCTTATATGATTACATACCAGAATAGTTCTGAGATCTATCTTCAACGGAGAACTGTAAATAAATACAACTATTTTAAAATTCATTTTAATTTAGTGAAAAAAGTACAGTAAGTAAGTCCTCAATTTATCAAAGCTGTATTAAGTTTTTCAATTTTTAAAAAAAAAAAAAAAAAATTATTTTCTAAAAATATATTTTTCAAAAAATAGATAACTTCTATTCATGATCCATGAGATTCATTCCCATTAGCTGTAAATAAATGGAATTCTCAAACAGGTTGGTCAATGTTTGACAATGATAATTATTGGTTTCGAGCATGCACACAGATGTACGGGGACTCCAATGAATCGAAGGTAAAATCTGACAAATTGCATTAAATGTCTGTCATTAATATCCAAATGTATTCACAATGGTGTAATGTATCCCTTACAAAGTCACAAATGAAAAATCTAATGGAATTCTCTGTTTAATTTAGCCACTGTGGTAGCTCAGTTGGTAGAGTGCTCACTCTGTAAGCAGAAGGTCGTGGGTTCAAACCCCGGCCGGGTCTGACCCAAGACTTGAAAGTGGGTAGTGACTTTTCTTTCGCCATCACTCGGCATTACGAAATGAAAGTCATGGTTCTTTTCGCATGGGAACTTAAAAAGTAAACGAGGTCTCGTGTAATGGCGTGGCCCCTGCTGTATAATGCCATCAGCGCAATGCACAGGCAAAATTTCTGCACATTCGCCTATAGCTGGCGACGTCTCAATATAAGTGAAATATTCTTGACTGGGACGTTAAACACCATTACTCAACTCAATTACTCAACTCTGTTTAATTTATTGTATTTCACCATTTTGCAAGTTGTGTTTAAATGACCCGAGTTTTTTATGACGTAACCATGTTCTAATATTAGACCCCACAAGCTACATCTCACTGGGAAATTACTGTTATTACTGTATTTATTGGAGCTTTTATCATTGAACCAAATGTAACATTGTTCATTAGGAACATCATTAATTAGATCAGCTTCGTTTTAATTTTTTTTCTAGGAAAACTTAGTGCAGCTTTAAATGATAATACTGTTATTAAATGATAATTCTTTATAATTTTTTTATTATTTACTTTCACTATATCTTTTTTATTGATTTATTTATTTTGTAAATTTTGTAAACAAAAACTTTTCAGTGAAAGTAATCTTCTTCACTAGTATTTGTAAAATGAACACAAATACTGCTGTGTACATAACACATATCAGAATATATATATAATGAAAAGAAATATATCCTCGTTACGTAATAAATTTATAAGAAATATTGAAACATTTGTGGTGTTGATAATCTGAAATAACTTAATACTACATCAATCAGAATATTTATATGACCATGTACTTACAATCTGGCAGTATTGAAAAAAAAACAAAGGGTATTAACTCCTAGAAAAACTATATGAATCAGAACAGGAAAACTTACAATCAAAAATTGGTCAAATTATATCAGGTATTTAATCTGGAAAATTAACAAACCACTCCTGAAACTAATTTTATATGAATTGTTGAAATCAATAAAGCAACTTACCCAGCAATCATTGTTAGTGCTTTAACTGCTGTTAATCTAGTTATCTCATTTTTTAATCTTTCTAGAAATATTGGAAGACATTCTGTTAGCTCTGCAGACAGAGAATCACCAAGATTTCTTATAATCTGGCCCCTAAAATAAAAATAGATACACATGTACATTAAGAGCTAACATTTTTTTGAAATGCATAAGTGTGTCCTTTTTGGGTCATCATATATAGATGGCAAATCAATTGTGATGATGACAACCCAAACGGCCTAATAAACAGCATGACTTGAGGACAGAAAAAAGGACAAAGGAACATCAATGAGTTACTATTAGCATTATCTTAGGTGAGCTAAAAGGAATATTGATCAAAATAATGTACAGTAGATTCCACTTATTTGCATATCAGTTAATTGCACATTTCAGTTGATTGCATAATTTTTTCTGCACCAATCCATTTCCCATTTAAATTATGTTTTTAACTCTTGGTTATATGCATACAAAAATCCCAAAACCCATTTAATTACATAAAAATTCTACAATGCAATATCACAATTACAAGATATTTGCAGAAACAACAAGGTAAATTCAAGATTTCTTTTCCAATAAATGTTTATTTTGTTTAAATATACAGTTCAAGCTGTGTTTGATGTCACTTAACTTGTTGTAGAGTTGTTATCATATTGGTCTCTCAATATGCTTGTGCACGAAATCTTAATTATGTTACAATAATAAAAAAAGGCTGCAACAGGTGAAGAATTTTGTACTTGGCCAGCAGAAGTCTTAATGTATTACATACATGTATTTACCATTCTTTCATGTAAACTCAATAAATCATACCTCATGCTTTAATTTCTTTTGAAAGTGATAGTTGGTTAATTTTATTGATCATGGTCAAGAATAAGAGGCCCATGGGCCTTAACGCTCACATGAGGAAATGTCAAAAAAACTTGCAAAGAACTTAATTAAAAAATCTTTACAAAATTCCTCAAGTTTGGAAATCCCGCAATAATTAATCAGAAATATCTAGTCACATTTTATTTATAAATAGCTCATGATTTAACTATAGTACAATGAATAACTTCCAAATCATTAACCATATGGTTATGCAGCCATGATTTTGACCTTTGAACATATAAACTTGAATCTTATATCAAAATGGTCATGATATCAATACCTACAATATTCTAATTTATATGCTTTTACAAAAAGTGAATGGTTTTCAAGATAATTCACAATTTTAGTCTTCTTCTACGTCTTATCGTCTTATCAAAACGACCATGATTTTTAGACGAGGCCATACTGGTACCGGTATTTGACGCTACCAATCGGACGGTAAACTTTCCACCAATTTTCGCCTATTGTTTATTTAATTATTTTTAATACCTTACTTGTGTATTCATGTCTTTGCCATTTGATTCTAATTTAAGTTTTGAATAAAATTAAAAACCATAAAATTAAAATCAGATGCCAGAACATCTCATCATCAGTAATCATAAAGAGGTATATCTGTTCTGTTTTTAAATAAATTCAATAAAAGTACATTTTAAAAAAACTGTTCTTGTTAATTGGATTATCAATCAGCTGTTGAAGACAGGAACCCTGATATTCAGAACATATTGCCCTTTACATGTGAAGCAGACAAAGTGTGGTTTATGAAATAATTAGATTGTTATTAAAAGTAAACAAAAAGAATAAAATATTGTCCAGAATATTTACTGCCTTCTTGATTACTGTACTTATAATGTCTTGGTGTTTTCTTTTTATTTCTCATTTTAATTATATTTATTATAACTTTATTTTATTAAAAGAACAATAAAAATACAAAACTACAAAAATTTCAAAGCACGTAATTCACGTTTCTTGTATGGTTATGAATCTGTAAAATATATCAACCATTTTGAAACTGCAATACACAAAAACAAAGATGGCAGTCATGATGATCGTGTGTGGACATTTTCTCAAGAATTTCAAACCTTCAAGTTGTGTATGTTGTATAAGACCCCCCCCCCCCCAACAAATCCTCATTGGATTACATTGTAGTTACAAAACTTGGTACCTTGTTAGATTTTGTCATGCTGAACATTTTAACAATGTTTTGAATTCATACATCTCATTTGCAAGAAAATTGCCTAAAACTGCATAAATCAAAAATTTGGTCATGACCTTCTTTTGTGACCTTGACCCTATTTTAAAGGTCATTTCAAGAAAAAGTCAAGGCTGTAAACCCCATGTCATTATCTGTTTAAATAGTCAAGTTATAACAAAGCCAAAGCAACCCATAAACAAACTGGAAATTTATTTAGGGGTTAATTATAAAATTTCTTTTTCTGGAAGTTTTAAATATTTTTGTATAATTTTGTTTTTCTATCAAGATAAAAGCAAGAGGCCCAAGTGGGCCTGTGCTGCTCAACTGGCAGGCCAAACACATTGCTAGATATGAAACATGGTTTGAGCTAACTTGTTTCAGATCCAGTTTTGGAATTCTTGTGAAAGTGGGGGCATATCCACACTTGCTTTTAACTATGGACATAAACTTATCATTGTTTTACAAGTTTGTGTTCTGGGTAAAACAATGATCAGTACTGTGAGGACTAATACAAAATCTGATGAGTAAATGTCATGTGAATGGCCAGTGGCATTTGATGGGTCAGTGACCATTGTCAAATAAAATATACCATTTAATACCTTGTATGCATGTAAACATGCTCTTTGAATACTTTTGCATGACCCATACAGTTATGATGACTTTAAACTGTGAAATTTTAGCAGCAGTGTTTATTAGTGTTGTTGGCAGTCAGTTTGTTTTTCTGAAATGATATCACACAAAAAGTGTGTGAAAAGGATTCTAAGTACACACATAAAGTTTGTGCACTAAGTTAAGGTGCAGTTAATTACTCATGTTGAAGGAAATTATGTTGTAGCAAAATGTACACAGGTTAAGTGTTGTACATTTTCATTCATCAAACTGGAAATGTAATTAGGAAGATGAAATGTATATTGCTAATGTCCAATTATGGTTTCAAAAGTACTGTTGTTAATTGGTTATATTTAGCTGTTGATTGCATATTGCACAATGAAAAAAGTTATGGAAAAACTGTTAAAATATATTAAATGGCCAGAGGTCTACATTCCATATACCAAATTGATCAACAAATAAATATGTAATGGCCATTTTCCTGTTTTTTTCTATTTACAGTGACAGTGGCCATTTTGGATTTAGGATTGGGCTGAAAATCACAAACTGTAATCTTCTCCACCTAGGGACCTTCCACCCAAATTTGGTTTCATTTGGTCATGTGGTTTTAGAGAAGAAGATTGAAGTTTACGCACCCATACATGGATGCACAGGATGCTTTGCCATGCAATAAGCTCAGCTGGCTAAAGCCATTTGAGCTAAAAATGTTTGTAAATTCATATGCACTTTTGCAGAATCTTATTATCAATCATTAAACATTGTATTCACTTTTTCACTTGGTCTACTTACATGCAAGATATTGCCCTCTCTTTCACCTCTTGATCAATATCAGCAGCTTTTAACCTTGACAAAGTACAGGTATACAAATCACGGACATATGGATTATAGTCAAATGTTACTTTTATATCTGAAAAAGAAATTCAGAATAAGTAATAAATATCTAAATTTGCATGTAGCTTTTATGGTCTAAGTTAAAGGTTGCTAATTAGCTTCAACACTAGTCAATATTATTTCAGTTATATTAAGGCAGATAGTTCTGGGATGATAAATGAAACTATCCAAAGAAAACCTCTGACTTTTGGCAAGTAAACTGACAAACTGTCTCACAATAGGATCTGCCAGGACAGAATAAGGACCTACGTATAGAAAAATAAGAATAGGTTACCTCTGATCATCTGAAACAGATTCTGAATTATATTACCGTAATCCTTCGATGTTTTCGGACCCTCTATGTTTTCGGACACCCTAATTTTTAAATTTTAATAATTTTTAAATTTCCTCTAATTTCGGACGGCAATTTTTCACCTCTAAATCTGGACACATTTTTGCTGAAACTCAGTTGCAGTATGTTATGCAGAGTGCTTGAAATAAAGATTTAATAAAATCAAGAAGAAACTTTGTTGTTTTCAATTATTTTAACTATAAATTGTTGCTTTCATGTTTATTTCATTGTGTATTGGCGCCATGGCATCATAACGTGAAACAGATATATGCAATGTATTAACATTTTTATGTAAACTAAATAAAATCATACCTTTAATAAGTGCTTTAATTTTCTATGAAAGTGAAAGTTGATTATAATTAATGTTCACTGCCGAGAAAATCGTGTAAGACAGAATCTTGTCGGTACACAAGTTCAACATCAAAGACATTTTTTCTGATGAAAACAGGAAGTGACGTTTTTCACTTATTCTCATTTAGTGTTTATTAGAAAGATCTATGGAAATTCCGAAAATGACCATGTGATTGTTCAAGCCGACAGTCGCTTTCCAAGATAAAAATTACATTAAGATATGTTTGAAATATAATTTAAAATAATTGAATTTTTAACCTTTTATTTTTGGGAGTCGGGACTTGTTCTATCTTTGCATTGCCATTCCTTAAAATGTACACACATACGCATGGTAAAATATTGAATATTTGATTGAACCGAAATTCTCTGAACTTGATCCACAAATAATGCAACACACTATGTATCATAATTGCAGACAATTACAAGTAGAAAGCAGCATGTTGGTGCACCTCAAACGTTGGGAGTTAATAAAAAAATCACGTTGTTTACTTGTAAACAAAATGGCGACCTCGATGTGTATTACTTAGAGAAACATGATTATTGATCAACAAATGCTTATAAAAAATAATAATTAATGAAATAAACAACACAAAAGGTAACTTTTACTCGTATTTTATTTAAAATTTTACTTTATCATTGATATATGCATTGATATCGCTGTTGATAATGTCTTAAAATATCGAGAGGGAACCGGGACCCAAAATCAGCTCCAAAATGTCTCTAATTTTTCGGACACTCTAAATACTGTAAATCAGGAAATTAATGCAAGCAAGAAATTAATGCGAAAAATGCGAGGCCCGTTTAATCACATTAATTTCTTGTCGCATTTATTTTCTGATGTCTGTATTTTGTATATTTATTGTAAATTGAGTTACCTCCCTTAACCGGAAGTTGTTATTAAACTGATTAATTAGAGCACATTTTCATTTGGCGGTAATTTTTTGCTGTTTCTTTTCTACTGGGAATTTTGCTAGGGTGGAATCGTGACTGATACATCATTTTGAACCTCGACTGGAACATCAAATTGAAAGTACTGTGATTATAAGTAATCTAACATTCTAAACTTGTGAGTTGAAGATGAACATCAGTTGTACACATGCCAACATGGGTGTCCTAATTTTGAATGCTATATTTTAATAAAAACTCCAAGCGTTATATTTGAGTATGTTTTTAATTTAAAAAAACACGCATTTCTTTGTTCTGATAATCCTTTACCACCCTGGTTAATTTAAAACAATGGGTCATCGGCGCTTAAGAATTTACCCTCGACACACCTCACTGTTTATTTTAATAATATCTACCAAAAGTTTGTTTAGAACGTGTTTTTAAATTAAGGAAGACATAATATAATGATTTCTGAATCCATAATTTAATGTTTATAATTTTAAGATAAAAATAGACAAAAATTTTAAAAATTGAAATTTAAAAAATCGCATTAATTTCAATACGCATTTTACTTCAAAATCGGCAATTCGCATTAATTTCATGAGGCATTAATTTCCTGATTTAGTTATCTAACACCTCCAATTTTCAAGATATATAATTTTCAAATTTCCTCTAAATTCCCAGACACTTAAAAATGAAATTATTAAAATCTGTCTGAATACATAGAAGGATTACGGTAACTGTTACCTTGACCTCTAACCTAGTAAGCTAATTTGCAATTCCATGCAATGTCTCATCACAAGGAATAAGATGAACGAGTTTCAGATCAATCGAACAAACAGTGGTCTTTAAATGCAAAAAAAAAAACAACAAATTTCTATTTATAGGAACTGTTACCTTGACTTTTGACCTAGTGATCCGATTTGCACTTCCATGTGATGTCTCATCACAGGGAATAAGTTGACTGAGTTTGAGATCAATCAGACAAAAGGTGTTTCTTTAAATGCATGGAAATCTTTGGGGACAGCCTGAAGAAACAGACAGAACTGATATGCACCCCTGTTTCAAAGGTTGGTACATAATCAATATTTCAGCTGTCAACTATACAATGTATCAACAACATATCAGAGTTGTAAGCCAAGATGACACATTTTTCTTACTAAGTGACAGGTCTAACTTTGGTCAAAGATGAAGGTTACTTGTTCTGCTTTTCTGACTATATTTCAAGGTTTTAACAGGACTGCCATCTTTGCAAGTTTTGTGATGAATGAATGTTGATTTTTGATTAGGTAACTGCCCCAAAAAATTATTTTTATTTATTTTATCAAATGTCAACATTCATTCATTGTTGCACTTCCACATAATGATGGCCAGCTTGTTAAAGTATATTGTAATGTAGCAGAATATTGACTGAGAAGTATGTAAGGATGTAGTACCAGTAAGCATAGTTATTTTTGAGAGATTCATCTTGATCTTGCATTTATGACTAAACCCTATTTAGAGCAGGTTCACTGTCATGTATATGCGATTTATATGGAAAATTGTATCCTGCATTTTGAGTATAGATTTTGTTGATAATGTCTTAAAATATCGAGAGGGAACCAGGACCAAAAATCGGCTCCAAAATGTCTCTAATTTTTCGGACACTCTAAATATTCAGACACCCCCAATTTTCAATTTCCTCTAAATTCCTGGACACTTGAAAATGACTAAAATCTGTCCGCATACATAGAAGGATTAGGGTAATAATAATAATAATAATAAAGGGTAAATCAATAAGTCACCCCAACATAGTTGGGGTGACTTAATGATACCAGAAATTTTATAAAATATGTAAGCTTTAGAAATCAGATTTTGTTATATCCCTTTCTCTTTTTTAATACTCTAGGACAAAGAAAAATATAAAATCGTGTCACACCCCTGTGGTCCCAAGGTCAAATCTTAAAATTATTCATCTATTATTTTTCTGACTCACCTAGAGGTCTAACAACTTTAACAAGCTGCTGAGTAACAAGTAAAGCTTCTGAAGTAATTTTATAAAATGGGTCACCAACTGAGTTCACTATTGGCTGAAAATTAAATTTTGAAAATTAATTAAAACTCATATCAAATTTTAAAAAGCTATAATTAATATTTCTAAGAAAAAAATAAATGTGAACGCACCAAAATTATTATTTACTGATTAAGAATAATTATTTCTTATACAGTAAAAAGTTCTGAGTAAAACAGCCCATATTTACAGAAACTATACCTCCAACAAGGATAGATTACTGTTGTTTAACATGTATAATAGTTATAGAAATATACTGTTGCTAAACAATCCAATACTTACAGAAACAATACCTGTGATGTGGGGATAGGCTACTTTTGAGTAGTGTGAACAATATTTACAAGAACTCTTGCCTCACACAGCCAATACTTACAGGAACTAAAACTTTGACATGAGGATGGAATACTGTTGGATTGTGATGTGTTAGAACACAGTTCAAAAATGCTAAGGTGTCTATCTTCATGTTAGAACTAGAGTTTTTGTCACTGAAATGATAAAAAAATTATATCTGTAAGATACGATTTACTGAGATTACATGCATGTCCTAGCCATATAAATAGAGGCAGATTTTAGTGAGGGAAAGAATTATATGTACATGTATGTTGTTTTTTTTAATGATGCAGCTTACTGGCAACCTTACATTTGCAAAGTACAATACACAGTAATTAATAATTGAAACTTTCCAAGTTTTTGCCACTTTGGAACTGCCATAATACTTAATCAGAAATATTTGGTAACAGTTCATTTATCAACTGCTAAATGCATGTAGTAACTAAAATGCAATAGATAATTTCCAAATAATTATTTATTTCAGTATACTTCAGATAATTAACATTTTCAATATTCTAATACAGCTATGACCTTGACCTTTACACATATGACGTTGAACCATACATCAAAATGATCAACATAACAATACCCACAATATTCTAATATACAGGCCTAAACAAAAAGTGAATAGATTATTAACAATTTTAGTCTAATATACATGGATATGAATTTATTACCTTTAATCACATTTTAAAAAATGATCTTCATATCAATACCTACAATATTTAACCATTGAACAGCATAGCTATTGCAGTTATTGGATTATAAATGCCACAACTTTGCCAGCAAACTGAATAATGTGCTTTATGCACTTTAAGAAGAGTGAATTTATTGGATCTCGGTAATGTTATCTGATTTGGAAAGTCATAGTCATTATTATATTCATAGAAGTTGTGGAACTGACTACTTGGTGTGACCCAGATTATGACCCAGTCAGGTGAGGTACAACAAAAGCTGATTCAGTGTTTAAATTTATTGCAGGGTGAATTAATTCCAACAATGAATTACTAAGACATTTTTCCTGTTGTGTTGAGACAGTTCTGCTGTAAGATCGGGAAGAACTTCACACTAATGGTTCTACATTAACATTTTATGCCGTGTTTTGTACCCCAGGTCATTGAGATGCTCAATGGCCATCGCCTGCAAACAGCAAGGAGAGTATTTAGTTTTAACTTTAGCAGCATGGCATATGTCAGATAAAAAACGGGCAAAGATGCGTTTTGAATGTGTACCATATATCAGACTCTTGAGAACAAACCATAGTATTTTTATTATGATGATTGAACAAACTTTGAGCATTTTCGTCAGTTATTAAGCACTGAAGCAGCAGTTTAAACATTTTTACAGGGCAGTTGACCATCTCAGTTGCATATACTCTTTTTGAACATGTCATTTTCTTTTTTATAAGATAATCCCCACCCTCTGAAAATTTTTTGGTTGTATTTCATGTTTTAAAGTGACATTCTCAAGATTCGTCATTGTGAAACTCAAATAACTGTAGTTTTAACTAGTGCTGAAATTTCATAGCTCGAGAAACAAAATTTATAGATAGATGGTATCATACACACAGTCTCAATATTATGGGAGAACTTTGGGTACTTTCGATACCTATACAAAAAGTTAATAGTTTCAATAGTTAATGGTTTACAATTTCAATATTCTAATGCAGCTATGACCTTAACCTTTAAATATATGACCTTAAACCATATATCAAAATGATTGTCATATCAATACCTACAATATTCTAATACAGATGCCTAAAATAAGTTTATAGTTTTTAAGTTTATGCACAATTTTAGTATTTATAAGCAAAAAATAACATTTTAGAGCCAACAACTCCTACATGGATTAACATATACTGTAGTTACGAAACTTGGTACTTTGTGAAATTTTGTCGTGCTGAACACTATAACAATGTTTTGATTTCATATATCTCTTAAAGTTTTCAAGATTTAAAAAAATAGCCAAAAACAGCACAAATCACAAATGAAGTTATGACAATGATCTTTGACCTATTTGGCCTATTTGGAGGACATATCAAGAAAAAATCAAAACTTCAAACCCCATGTCATTATCTGTTCAAAAGTCAAATTATACAAATATTAAGCCATTTTACAAATTTTTTGTAAATGCAAAAAATGTGTTACCCATTTTTCAACCTAATTTCATGAAATGTTTTAGTCTTAAGGCTAGATATGCTAAATATCACATCAGATTTTTTTCCCCATCAACAGTTTCGGAGATGATTTTTTTTTTTAATTTTTCGGACCCTTAGGTCACCTTGGCCTAGTTTTGATAGCCATGGCACTGCCATGATCAATCTGATTGCACCGGCCCATACATGCTTCTGACTAAGTATCATTGAAATCTGTCCAGCGGTTTCGGAGGAGAAATTGAAAACAAGTCTTAACAATGCATGTACATACACATGCTGTGCCATGTCATAAGCTCACATGACCTACATATATGGTCAGGTGTGATAAAAACCAATTTATTCTTGCACAATTAATCACAATTCTGCATAAAACCGCTGCCCACTATCCTCCAAGAGTTCAGAGTTTTTTTTTTTTTTTTTTTTTTTTTTTTTTTGGGAAAATGCTAAATTACACAATGGAATTCCCCAGAGCACCACTGGGTACCTCATAGTGCTTGTAAGGGACAATTATTTCTATTGACAATGGAATCACATAAAGTGACGTTTTCTCATAATAATGATGTTTTTTCTGGAATATTTGATGTAAACGTTAGAAAAAAGAGGTACTGATGGTGTGGTACACTGGTGTGTAAAATTAGTTATTGAAGTAATGTGTCATTTGTAATCTATTCGATGTTTCTTTAATAAATACATACTCACTTGCTGAATGGTGTATTCTGTATGTGATTCGTAAAGCACAATGTAGTTTATTAACATTTACTATGATGTGTAATGCAGTGAATATAAGATGTTCCATTTCTTACCAGAATTAAATTTTGAGTATTGATTCTGATTTTCATTGAAAATAACCTGAATGAAGGCTTGAAACATTTGCATAATTCAAAAAGCACTGTGTCCAATTAAGTTGTTTCTCAATGATCCAAATAAAATCTAGATCCATTTCTTTAATAACATACCCAAGTGAGTACTGTATTCCTGGTACAAGTTGTTGGAAATGATCAGACAGCGCTCCAGGCAATACAAGGACAAGTTCTGTAAGGAGACTAAAACATCCCTGTCTTGTTTTCACACTTTTTTCACGGAGTTGTTTATGTATTGCTTTAACTATATCTGTAATCTGAGTTTGTAACATTGACACTGGACTGGAATTAAAACATAATTAATAAAAAAAAAACAACAACAAAAAAAAAAAACAAAAACAAACAAGAGGCCCATGGGCCTTAACGCTCACCTGAGAATATCTCCAAAATTGTTTACAAAGTGCAACAGACAATATATCAAGTACAGAAAATTTAAAGAAATCAAGAACTCCCAAAAAAATTAATCAGAAATATTCAGTCACATTTCATTAATAAGCAGCTAATATGCATAAAGTGACTGTAGTCTTCTTTTGCAGCTGTCACCTTGACCTTTCAACATATGACCTTGAATCATATATCAAAATGATTGCCACGTCAATATCTACAATATTCCAATATGCATGCCTATACAAAAAGTTAATAGTTTACAAGATAATTAGCAATTTAAGTCTTCTTTTGCAGTTGTGACCTTGATCTTTTGACATATGACCTTGAACTATATATTAAAATCATCGTCATGTCAATACCTACAATATTCTAAAATACATGCCCATACAAAAAGTTAATAGTTTTCAAGATAATTAGCAATTTAAGTCTTCTTTTGCAGTTGTGAACTTGACCTTTCAACATATGACCTTTAACCATATATCAAAATGATCATCATGTCAATACCTACAATATTCTAATATACACGCCTATACAAAAAGTTAATAGTTTTCAAGATAATTAGCAATTTAAGTCTTCTTTTGCAGCTGTGACCTTGACCTTTCAACAAATGAACTTGAACTATATATCAAAATGATTGTTGTCGCAATACCTACAATATTCTAATATACATGCCTATACAAAAAGTTAATAGTTTTCAAGATAATAAGCAATTTGAGTCTTCTTTTGCAGCTGTGACCTTGACCTTTAAACATATGACCTTGAAATATATATCAAAATGATCGTCATGTCAATACCTACAATATTCTAATATACATGCCTATACAAAAAGTTTATAGTTTTCAAGATAATTAGCAATTTAACTTTTCTTTTGCAACTGTGACCTTGACCTTTCAACATATGACCTTGAACCATATATCAAAATGATCGTCATGTCAATACCTACAATATTCTAATATACATGCCTATACAAAAAGTTAATAGTTTTCAAGATAATTAGCAATTTAACTTTTCTTTTGCAGCTGTGACCTTGATCTTTCAACATATGACCTTGAACCATATATCAAAATGATCGTCATGTCAATACCTACAATATTCTAATATACATGCCTATACAAAAAGTTAATAGTTTTCAAGATAATTAGCAATTTAACTTTTCTTTTGCAGCTGTGACCTTGACCTTTCAACATATGACCTTGAACCATATATCAAAATGATCGTTGTCCAAATATCTACAATATTCTAATATACATGCCTATACAAAAAGTTAATAGTTTTCAAGATAATTAGCAATTTAAGTCTTCTTTTGCAGCTGTGACCTTGACCTTTCAACAAATGAACTTGAACTATATATCAAAATGATTGTTGTCGCAATACCTACAATATTCTAATATACATGCCTATACAAAAAGTTAATAGTTTTCAAGATAATTAGCAATTTGAGTCTTCTTTTGCAGCTGTGACCTTGACCTTTAAACATATGACCTTGAAATATATATCAAAATGATCGTCATGTCAATACCTACAATATTCTAATATACATGCCTATACAAAAAGTTTATAGTTTTCAAGATAATTAGCAATTTAACTTTTCTTTTGCAACTGTGACCTTGACCTTTGAACATATGACCTTGAACCATATATCAAAATGATTGTTGTCGCAATACCTACAATATTCTAATATAAATGCCTATACAAAAAGTTAATAGTTTTCAAGATATAGTGACAAATAAATAATTTTTAGCAATTTTCCCACTAAGTTCCTTGCCATTTCCCCATTTTGAGCCCCATCGCTTTCATTTGTGCAAATCTAAAACTAGATGACCTAAGAATGTTATAAGTGAAATAACTAAGGTATATCACTTGTACATTCAGAGGAGAAGATTTTTAAAGTTTTTCACTATTTCCCCCCTTATGGGGCCCCAAGGGGACATAACTCCTTCATATGTGCAAATCTGAAAGGCCTTCACCCAGACATCATCATCACCAAGTTTCATCAAATTTGGGTTGGTAGTTTTAGAGGAGTTGATTAAAATGTAAAATGTTAACGCACGACGGACGACGCACGACAGACGACGGACGGTGAACCATCGCAATAGCTCATCTGAGCTTTCAGCTCAGGTGAGCTAAAAACTAGATATGTTTCTTTGAAACAGATGTGTTGCCTGACACTGCATAAAAATCAATCAAAGGGAAATAATTCAAAAATGGAACAAGATAGAGTTGTGGTTCTTGTGCACTGCACTTCAAGTCATTGCAAGAAACATGTACACCAAGTTTGGAGTCATTTGAACGTACAACACCAATGTTATGCTCCGGACAAGGAAATCCGGACGCCGCCGACGCCGCAGCCGACGAAAGTAATCCCTATATGTCGCCTAGTCAGGCGACACAATAAACACAAAATAAGATACTTATCAATGCTTACAGCATTACTATTTTGCCTAAACAGTTATCACCACATTTTGAATATTTTATTTAATTAAAATTCAATGTATTGCAATAAACTTACAAAACACAGATTTAATTTTAATGTATAAACTTGACTACTGAAAGTAAACGGTAAACGGTGAACGGTGAACATTTACTGTCACTTTATCTGTGACTGAATAACTTTTGGCAGGTACATGTAAATTGTCTAAACTTTCTCACTCTATGACCTGGTTAAATAAGAAGTGGAAGCTGAGTAGTGAAATGAACTATAGTATAGTTTAGAAAACTCTATAACAAACTGCTTAATAATAAAGCACCTTATAACCTATCAACATACCCGCCATCATGATCCATAGAGTCTGCATCTCCTGTCAGTGTTGGCCGTGTCTGTCGTAATAATGTGATATATGCATGGAAAATATCTGCTTTTACATTTTCTTCCCTTTCTGAAATAATTAAAATGACCTCATAAAAATTTACAAATAGGTCTACAAATCACTTTAGTCTAATATACATGTAGGAAATGCATCATATGTCCCTCAGTCTGTAAAAAGTCCTCAGTGATGTTTTTATTGGTAATATATCGAGGGAAATCATTTGACTTTTTAGGACAAATTTTTGACAACAAAAGTTTTTGACAGGAGTTTTGAAAATTTCAGTCTAGACAGTCAGATGGTTTTAATGCAGACCTTGTACAACAAATATGTATACTGCTGTATTTGTTTCTATCAGTACATGGATATGTTTCTTTATGTTGTCAATATGGTTTTAACATTACAAGTCAGTCATTTTTTTGTTTACTAATAATCATAAATTCCCACTTTTTGAAGTTAGATCCCAATAGATTTTGTAACTAGTAAACTTTAAATTTGATGTACTTAAAAATATTATTAAATCTCCTTAATTGAAATTCAAAGTTATTGAATATTTAGTTATAATCATAAAAAGTTATTCTTAATATAATTGCAAATGACAGATGAATTATTGGTAAATCAAAATATGTATGGTTGCTACATATTTTAGGCATTGCTTTTTGCTCAGCAATTCTTAATAGGCATAACAGTGTTTATTTTATATACCTTTAAATCTTGCTATCAAAGCTGGAGACACATGTTTATAAAACTCCATCAACATCTCATGGCGAGTTCCTATTATAGCATCAAGACACTTAGCTGCTGCTCTCCTCACTTTCCAGCTCATATCATCATCATCACTGTACTCATCTTCATCTTCTCTGCAAAATTCAAAACAAAACATGAAGATTGGAACAAAAATATTACAGTTTATGACTGACTTTGACTGTGTAGTTAATGAACAAGTTTGCCTAATCGGGTCACAGTAACATTGATAATTAAGGTCAAGCAACTTTGCAAACTTGGTAGTTTAATGTGACAAAATTCAAGCATCTAAGCCTTTTGGTTCATAGCAAGATGTTTAAATGCTTTACTTTTTCAGGACTGTGACCTTAAAAACAGGTCAAGGTAATCCAGTTTTGCAAACTTGGATGACTTTCATACCTTGGGTTTGAGATGTTTAAAGGTTTAACAGACCTTAGATGTGGGTCAAGAAGAACCAACATCCCTAACTTCAGACTTTCATAATGTGATGTCATTTATGAAGTTTCAAGTTCTCATGCGTTTTTCTTCAATACAAGAATGTTTAAAGGTTTTAATATCATAGGTTCCTTCAGCATCTTTAATGAGGGTAAAGGTGAACCAGCTTTGCAAAATTAAAGAGTTTAGATCAGGCAACATCTCTGCAATGTTCCACTGTCACTTGTTTACTAGTTCTGGAGAAAAGCCATTAGAGTTTCTTTCTAGTATATTGACAACAAACAAAAAGACAAAAGAGCATTTGAATAGTCAAGGTTAACCAGATTCAAAAAACTTTAATGAGCTTTGGTATGGAAACATGCTCAGTTTTATTGCAAAAGAAAAAGTTGTTTAAGTTAAACAGATAATGGACAATTGGCAATAGACTTTGAATAAAAAGTGCATTTGAATAGCTCACGGAAGCATGTGTTTAGTTGACCTAATAACCATATGTCTAGTTGTTACTATTCCATTGAGACAACTTGAAAGATGGCTACGTAACTCAAGTTCCAGTCATTTTTTACATCTGTGTTTTAAATATTGGGGCTTGTTTGGCCCTGAGAAGTAGTCAACAGGTCTGTTAAAGGTAGTCAGTTCTAGATAGCTGAATAGAAAACTAGAAAAGCACATCAACAAAACATATGCTGGTCTTGATTCTATTTGGATATTTCTCAACTTCTAATGTATATCAAACATGAACTTAATGAAAAACAAGAGGCCCATGGGCCTTAATGCTCACCTGAAGATTTGTCCAATATTGTTTGCAAAGTGCAGTAGACAATATATTACGTACAGAAACTTTAAACGTTTTCTCAAGTTAAGAACTCCCACAAAACTTGATCAGAAATATATCCACTCACATTTCATTCATAATTAGCTTATATAATATGAATGAAGTAACTGTAGTGCAATGAATAATTTCCAAATCATTAATCAATTTCAGTATACTAATGCAGCTATGTCCTTGACCTTTCAACATATATGACCTTGAACCATATATGATTGTCATGTCAATACCTATAATATTCTAATATACATGCCTATGCATGAAATTAATAGCTTTCAAGATAATTAATAATTTAAGTATTCCTATGTTGATATGACCTTGACCTTTGAACATATAACCTTGAACCTAATATCAAAATGATCGTTTTCGTAATACCTACAATATTCTAATATACATGCCTATACAAAAACTTAATAGGTTTCAAGATAATTAGCAATTAAAGTCTTCTTTTGCAGCTGGGACCTTGCTCTTTCAACATATGACCTTGTACCGTACATCAAAATGATCATTGTCGCAATACCTACAATATTCTAATATACATGTCTATACAAAAAGTTAATATTTTCAAGATAATTAGCAATTTAAGTCTTCTTTTACAGCTGTGACCTTGACCTTTCAACATATGACCTTGACCCATATATCAAAATGATCATCATGTCAATACCTACAATATTCTAATATACAAGCCTATACAATATTAATAGTTTTCAAGATATTTAGCAATTTAAGTCATCTTCAAGTACACTTATACAGCTATGACCTTGACCTTTGAATGTATGACCTTGAACCATATATCAAAATGACTGTCATATCAATTACTTCAATATTCTTAATTAAATGCTTGTACAAAGTTAATAGTTTTCAAGATATTTCACAATTTCAGTCTTCTTCTACAGCTATGACCTTGACCTTTCAACATATGACCTTGAACCATATATCAAAATGATTGTCATATCAATACCTACAATATTCTAATAGTGAAAATCAGGAAATTAATGCAAGCAAGAAATTAATGCGAATCCTGACTGATACATCATTTTGAACCTTGACTGGGACATCAAACTGACAGTACTGTGATTATAAATAATCTAGCATTCTAAAATCTAGAGTCGAAGACGATGATCAGTTGTACACATGCCGACATGGACATCCTAATTTTGAATACATTATTTTAATAAAAAACTTAAGCATTGTTTGTGTATGTTTGTTTTTTTAAAAAGACTACTTGTTTCTTTGTTCTGACAACCTTTTTCCACTCTGGTTAATTTAAAACCAACACATCATTGGCACATAAAAATTTATCCTCCGCACCCTTTGTTAACTTTTAATACTGTCTACCAAAGTTTGTTTATATCATGTTCATAAATCAAGGAAGAGATAAGATAATAATTTCTGAGTCCATAATTCAATAATTATAATTGTAAGATAAAAGATAGGCAAAATTTAAAACAAAAAATGAAATTTAAAAATCGCATTAATTTTAATTTTTACTTCTAAATCGGCAATTCACATTTCATGACAAATTAATTTCCTGATTTACAGTATACATGCCTATACAAAAAGTTTATAGATTTCAAGCTAGTGCACAATTTTAATATTTATAAGCCAAAAATAACATTTCAGGGATTACAACTCCTATTCATATATCTCATAATATTTGCAAGAAAATTGCCTAAAACTACATAAATCACAAATTAGGTCATGAGCTTCTTTTGTAACCTTGACCCTATTTTAAAGGTCATTTCAAGAAAAAGTCAAAACTGAAAACCCAATGTCATTATCAGTTTAAATAGTCAAGCTATAACAATTTGAAGCCATTTTATGAATTTTTTTAAATTAAAGGCAAAAAAGTGTGAACTATTTTTCAACTAAATTTCACAAATGAACAAACTATAAGCTTAGAACCTTAGAGAAGCCAAATATCTCATCAAATTTTTTCTCCCATCATTAGTTTTGGAGAAGAAGATTTTTAAAGATTTTTTTACCCCTAAGGTTACCTTGGCCTAGTTTTGGTAGCCATGGCAACACCATGAACAAATCTAAATTGCACCGGCCCATATATGCTTCTGACCAAGTGTCATTGAAATCTGTCCAGCAGTTTTAGAGGTTGAAAATAGGTGTTAACAATGCACGCACACATGCGCATAAACACACTGTGCCATGCAATAAGCTCACATGACCTTTAGGTCAGGTGAACTAAAAATGGAACAATTGTAGTACTGTAAACACAACTATTTTCCATTTTTTCAAAAATGCCTTACTCTTCATCTTCATCGTCTTCTGTTTCCATGGAGTTTTCATCCTCATCTTCATCATAATTATAGTTAGGATCATGACAGATGTAACGTAGACAAATCTTCACAATCTGTATAATAAAAGATACTCAATATCATTTTATTTCTTAAGCAATTCTTTTCAGTTTTAAACTTTTTTCTTTTGATATTTCCAATTCAAATATTTAATGTTCTAATAATGCTTAATCTAAAATATCTAACATCTGTCCAAGGTATTAAAAATAGCTTACACAGTAGGAAAGTACAAAGGCTTGTTGGTTGGTGGTAATATTCAGCAGTTTTCAGTTTTTCACAACTAGAAGTTTATTGATCCCCAAGTCTTCCATGTGTGAGATTTAAAAGAGTGCATTATGGTCTGCCATATACTAGCACAAACTAAAGACAACAATTTATTTTTTATTAAAATGCTAGCTAAGCAAGTCAGCATACTACCACCCTGACTTGTATTTATGCCAAAAAAACTTCAAAATAAGAAAAATAAATCTTCTTTGGGAAAAACCTCACATTAAAAAATGTTTGATTTGCCATCTAACACAACCAAATTCATGGTTTTCATAGGAAATGTAATATATCTACAGTCTATATTTCTTAGGTCCCATGCTGAATTTTACACAGAAATGGGCTTTTTTTACCAAATGTTGAATTGTCCAATTTCTTTTTCAGTATTTGATAGACAATTTTCATGAATTAAAGGGCCATTAAAATCTGTCCTTATTGGCTCCACAACCAAGAATAAATACATGTGTACTACTTTTCTTCAGAATGCTACATCTTCCAATATATATATATGGTCTATTGTAGGTAGAGCAAAGAAGATTTTTCAAATTATTAGCTAGGGCCCCTCTAGTTTCCTTATTTGAAAAACTGCCAATATTTGAGCATATTTAAAAAAAAAAAACGCCATACAGTACATGTGTTAATTGTAATGGTATGCAAGTATGAAGTCCCCGAAACCAAGCAATAAGATTTTGACTTGCAATATCTTTATTCCAAACTGGAATTTGTTTTTAGATCGACAATTTTAGGTTTTAATGATAACCTTCCTACAAAGTTTCAAAATTATCTGTCAAGCATAAAGAGAGAAATAACAGTTTAGGAGGGGTATTAAACTCTGATAAATATAGCTCTTGTTTATTCAAAACAATATTTCACATGAAAAATGATTTTTGTATTATGTACCTACAAAATTTTAACATCTGTCAAGTATTAAGGGAGAAATACATGCAACTGTTTAATAAAAAATATGTTTTTGGACAGGGCATTAAACTCTGACAATATGGCTCTTGTTGCAAATTTTTAAAACATAAATAGCAATAGGCACCAAGGCACCCACTTCTTATTACTCCTGGGAAGTTTTTAAAGAATTGGACAAGCTATCTCTGATAAACACTCTGGACAACAGTTGAAGCAGAAGAAATACACAAAACTTTATTAAATATGAAACATCTTAGGTTTACACTATACTTTGTAACAAAAAGATTGGTTAAGAGTTTAACACTTTTTTTCTACTTTATGGGGCCCTTAGGGGACATAACCACGTCATTTGTGTTAATCTAAAAGCCCTTCAAATGACAAAAGTTATTGTTAAGCATCATTAAGTTTGGCTGAAATGGTTAAAAGAGGACAAAAAAGTAAATTGTTTACATGGAATGATGCAAAACTGATAACTGACAGTAAGCCATTATTATATCATAACTGGACCTTTAGCTCTGGTAAGGTAAATAGCAAATTTAATCATTCACTTATATAAAAATTTATATTATTATTGTAGGCTTTGGTACAACTCTGAAGTAGGGTTTTAAATATTGTACATGAGTAAAACATTTTTAATGAGATGGATTTATGTGTTTACATGTACATGTATATTTATAATATTATGTGTACATGTTTTATGTTTATACCTGTAAAACACATCAATTTTTAATATATTTCCATTTAAAACTAAATATCTACCTCCTGAACAAAAGGTGAAATTTCCTTTGGACATCTCCTTACAAATGACTCAAATGCCTGAAGACAATATTCTCTCAATTCATCATCTTCCTCTCTACAGAATTTTACAATTGGAGGAACCATCTTCTCCATGTATTCACCAAATCTATGACCAGCTTGCCGACTGTTAACAGAAAATGTATTTATTCATTTGAGAACGTTTTGTGTTGTTCATTTCATAAAAAAATTATTGTTAAGATTTTGTTGAACAAATATCTTGATTCAAATGCAGTAAAACTCACATGGAATTGTGTAAACCTAAAACAGATAGTCTGCTTTAACTTTAAATACACTGTATCTGACGACAAGAATTCCATGGATTTAAATGTCTCGCCTGGTTAATTTTTGATCGAGTAGAAAATACATTACTTTAACATAAACTTTCACATTTTGACACACTGCCGCCATTCCCACCACCGACACCGGAAAAAGTAACACCTAAGTCTTGCCTTATGGCTACGCCAGGCTGACATTCTTAGCTATGCAATTTTGCAGGTATTTTTCAACAGAATATATTGGAAAGGCTTTTATTTTAAAATCATGAACAGTTTTCAGCATATTCTATTATTCAATTTATAATAAAATGGGTTTCATTAAGACAAGTGAAAGTAATAGCTCTTGATTTTTCTTCCAGTAAGCTAATGTGATGAATTAAAAAAAAAATATGTCCAAACCTGATTGCTCCAACACACTGGATGTAGGTACGAGTTGTTGAAGTTGAGGCATTTTTATTTAGTTCTGTTAGTAAGAAATCTATCAATTCCATAAATAATGTATTGTTACAGCTCATAACAAGGTAACCTGTAAATTATGTGTTCAAGTTCAAATTATAGACCTAATAAAAAGGTAATCTGTAAATAATGTGTTCAAGTTCAAATTATACACCTTATAAAAAAAAGTAACCTAAATAATGTGTTCAAGTTCAAACACTACACCTTATAACAAAAAATCTGTAAATAATGTGTTCAAGTTTAAACTTTACACCTTATAAAAAGGTAATCTGTAAATAATGTGTTCAAGTTCAAACTATACACCTAATAAAAAAGGTAATCTGTAAATAATGTGTTCATGTTCAAACTACACACCTTATAACAAGGTAATCTGTAAAAATGTGTTCATGTTCAAACTACACACCTTATAAAAAGGTAATCTGTAAATAATGTGTTCAAGTTCAAACTATACACCGAATAAAAAAGGTAATCTGTAAATAATGTGTTCATGTTCAAACTACACACCTTATAACAAGGTAATCTGTAAATAATGTGTTCATGTTCAAACTATACACCTTATAACAAGGTAGTCTGTAAATAATGTGTTCAAGTTCAAACTACACACCTTATAACAAGGTAATCTGAAAATAATGTGTTCATGTTCAAACTACACACCTTATAACAAGGTAATCTGTAAATAATGTGTTCATGTTCAAACTACACACCTTATAAAAGAGTAACCTGTAAATAATGTGTTCATGTTCAAACTACACACCTTATAACAAGGTAATCTGTAAATAATGTGTTCATGTTCAAACTACACACCTTATAACAAGGTAATCTGTAAATAATGTGTTCATGTTCAAACTACACACCTTATAAAAGAGTAACCTGTAAATAATGTGTTCATGTTCAAACTACACGCCTTATAACAAGGTAATCTGTAAATAATGTGTTCATGTTCAAATTATACACCTTATAACAAGGTAATCTGTAAATAATGTGTTCAAGTTCAAATTATACACCTTAAAACAAGGTAATCTGTAAATAATGTGTTCAAGTTCAAATTATACACCTTATAACAAGGTAACCTGTAAATAATGTGTTCAAGTTCAAACTACACACCTTATAAAAGAGTAACCTGTAAATAATGTGTTCATGTTCAAACTACACGCCTTATAACAAGGTAATCTGTAAATAATGTGTTCATGTTCAAATTATACACCTTATAACAAGGTAACCTGTAAATAATGTGTTCATGTTCAAACTACACACCTTATAACAAGGTAATCTGTAAATAATGTGTTCATGTTCAAATAATACACCTTATAACAAGGTAATCTGTAAATAATGTGTTCAAGTTCAAATTATACACCTTATAACAAGGTAATCTGTAAATAATGTGTTCAAGTTCAAACTATACACCTAATAAAAAAGGTAATCTGTAAATAATGTGTTCAAGTTCAAACTACACACCTTATAAAAGAGTAATCTGTAAATAATGTGTTCAAGTTCAAATTATACACCTTATAACAAGGTAATCTGTAAATAATCTGTTCAAGTTCAAACTATACACCTTTTAACAAGGTAATCTGTAAATAATCTGTTCAAGTTCAAACTACACACCTTATAAAAGGTAATCTGTAAATAATGTGTTTATGTTCAATTTTTACACCTTATAACAAGGTAATCTGTAAATAATGTGTTTATGTTCAAACTACACACCTTATAACAAGGTAATCTGTAAATAATGTGTTCATGTTCAAATTATACACCTTATAACAAGGTAATTTGTAAATAATCTGTTCAAGTTCAAACTATACACCTTTTAACAAGGTAATCTGTAAATAATCTGTTCAAGTTCAAACTACACAGTTCATAACAAGATTGGTTTTTCCTCAGATTTAGATTAGGAGGCAGATATAAGTAACATATTAGTATACTTAAGATGTTAAGTATATGCTAAGATAAACCAAAAACCTTATTTTTTTTATCTTTGATACTTTAACCATTGACACTGACATTCATGTATGCCATGTATACATAGGAAATGGTTTTGGATTTTAAAATCCTATGTGATTATCTTATGTTTGCTTTTATCCAATATACGATTAAGTGGGTTTTTCTTGATATTTTTTCTTACCTATAGCTATAATAGCCCTTTTTCTGACAGCTAATCTTGGGCTAGAAAGTTGTGGTAGTAATGCTTGCATAATACTTGAATGGAAACTAATTAAGAGTCCTACAATATAAATTATGCTTATTACATATCTTACTATTTAATACCTGATGCTAAGGTATTCCAAGAATTTAAACTCAACATATATATTGATGTCTCTGAACTAAGAACACCTTCATCTAGATTCTGTACTCCAACTGTAGCCAAAGATTTTTATACATTACAATATATTATACTATAACAATTTTAACAAGAGTCAGGAAAATCTGTGAAAAATAGGTGCATGTGAAAAAGGTCAGCTACTTCTAAAAATGCAATAGCATAAGGTAAATTCAACTGGCCACAACTTTCAATTTGGTAGTGTAATAAAAAACATCAAAGTTTAAAAACCTAATGCCATTATTGTCTCAGTCAATATAGTTAGTATATAGTAATTTTAATGCCTACCTTTTGCAATGACCTTTACTATTTATGTTGCATAATATTGTCAAACAAGAGCACTGCTTAGCAGGGCAATATACCCTCCGCCAATGTATATAATGTAAGCAAGAATGATAAGAAGAGGTAAAATGCTATTGAAAATGTCAATTACACCTTATTTGCATATATAAAGTAATTATTGCCAAAATGAAAATTTGTACAGAAATACTATTAAATGTTTTATCACCAGCATCTTTTTCTTCATGCCAAAAACAGTGCTACAAAATGTGAAAATATAAATTTGCACTGAAATATTTTTTAAAAAATGCATAAAATTGTTACAAAAATACAAAGGTAAAAAGACTAGGTCCTGACCATGAACCTTGACAGCATTTTAAAGTAATGCAGAGAAAAATCTTACATGATTATTATCAATTTCGTTTGTCCAGATAATAAACCATTCAGTACTCCGATTTAGCTATGATCTTGACCTTTGAACCCACAACCCTAAACTATACATCAAAGTAATTGTTATATCAATATCTCATACATATGACTATATAAAATTTTATAGTTTTTGAGATAATTTACCATTTTAGTATTCTTATACAACTATGACCTTGAACTATATAAATGACTGTTATAACAATGCCTACAGTACTGTAGTATGTAAGCCTACTGAAACATTATAGTTTTCCAGATAGGAAAGGTTTTTTTTTAGCATTCTTATGTAGATAATATTCCATGACCTTGAATTATATACTTACAAGATGATCAATAATATTTTTTACACAGACCTTGACATTTGAACCCATGAACTATTTATCAAAATGATCATTAAATCAATATCCATTATATTCTGAATCACATCTATAAAAAGTTTATATTTTTTTTAAGACAATAAACCATTTTATTATTCAGGAAGAGATTTTTAAAGTTTTTAACTATTTCCAATTTGAAAGCCCTAAAGAAGACAAAACTCCTTCATTTGTGCAAATCTGAAAACTAAAAATTATCCTAAAAGTATGTAAATAAATAGTTACACTGTACTTAATTAATATTTACCCCCAAATCTGCTTAGTAAATCTCCTAGGATATCTAATGCTTCCAGCTGTACAGACATATCTTCTTGCTGTGAAAATGATGAGAATTGATTAAAATACATATGTAATGATCATTTGATCCAAAGTAGCACAAAACATAATTTATTCTACTGGTATGACAAACATATAATTCTCAGAAAAGGACATACATTTATAAATGATCTTAACTTTTTGAAGATATTCAGTCAAAACATATTTTCAAATATCAACAACACTTCTTTCCTACAAAATAAGTAGATAAATAATGAACAAAAGTCATAGAAAATCTATAAAATCAAGGTTTTTGTACATGAGATAAGGATTATCTGAGAAATAGGTTATCTAATTCTGTATACCTTATATACATGTTATATATAAAAGCATGCATGCATGCATTCTAAAGTTGCTATAACATTACAATAATCTGCGAGTGTCATCATGACTTTGAACCAACATACATATATGAATTTTTTTTTTCAAACCACTGATTCAAATCAGTATAATTACTAACTATAATACAGTAACATATAAACTAACAATGATATAAACTAACAACGATACAGTAACATATAAACTAACAACGATACAGTAACATATAAACTAACAATGATACAGTAACATATAAACTAACAATGATACAGTAACATATAAACTAACAATGATATAAACTAACAACGATACAGTTACATATAAACTAACAATGATACAGTAACAAATCAACTAACAATGATATAAACTAACAATGATACAGTAACATATAAACTAACAATGACACAGTAACATATAAACTAACAATGACACAGTAACATATAAACTAACAACGATACAGTAACATATAAACTTACAATGATACAGTAACATATAAACTAACAACGATACAGTAACATATAAACTAACAATGATACAGTAACATATAAACTAACAATGATACAGTAACATAAACTAACAATGATACAATAACATATAAACTAACAATGATACAGTAACATATCAACTAACAATGATACAATGACATTTAAACTAACAATGATACAGTAACATATAAATTAACAATGATACAGTAACATATAAATTAACAATGATACAGTAACATATAAACTAACAACGATACAGTAACATATAAACTAACAAAAATATAAACTAACAATGATACAGTAACATATAAACTAACAATGATACAGTAACCTATAAATTAACAATGATACAATAACATATAAACTAACAATGATACAGTAACATATAAATTAACAATGATACAATAACATATAAACTAACAATGATAGAGTAACAAATAAACTAACAATGATACAGTAACATATAAACTAACAATGATGCAGAAACATATAAACTATCAATGATACAGTAACATATAAACTAACGATACAGTAACATATAAACTAACAATGATACAGTAACATATATACTAACAATAATATAAACTAACAACAATACAGTAACATATAAACTAACAATGATACAGTAACATATCAACTAACAATGATACAATAACATATAAACTAACAATGATACAGTAACATATCAACTAACAATGATACAATGACATTTAAACTAACAATGATACAGTAACATATAAACTAACAATGATACAATAACATATAAACTAACAATGATACAGTAACATATCAACTAACAATGATACAATGACATTTAAACTAACAATGATACAGTAACATATAAATTAACAATGATACAGTAACATATAAATTAACAATGATACAGTAACATATAAACTAACAATGATACAGTAACATATAAACTAACAAAAATATAAACTAACAATGATACAGTAACATATAAATTAACAATGATACAATAACATATAAACTAACAATGATACAGTAACATATAAACTAACAATGATACAGTAACATATAAACTAACGATACAGTAACATATAAACTAACAATGATACAGTAACATACAGTCTTACTTGTGTTAGCGGCCACTTGTATAAAGCGGCCACTTGTCTATAACGGCCATATCTGATTCCCCCCGATGGATTTTGTTCTTTATTTCACCTCTATATAGCGGTCACTGTCTTATGCGGCCAGTGGCCAACATTTTTCCGACCCAAACCTTCAACAGAGCTGTCTATAGCGGCCATTTGCAACGTTTACAAATCTTCGCCAGTTTCCGGAAATTTCCGGAACCAGTCGACATAAAACAAAAAATCCCATAATGCAATTCTGTTTATATGTATCTAAGCGGCCATATTGAGTAAAGCTTACATTGCGATAATACATTGACATTTTTTTTTTCACATACAATAACATTTGATGTTTTTTTCATTTGGCCATAGTAAATGGAATGCATTGACTTTAGAACAGCGAGTAGAATTGTTGAATAAATCTGAAAAGGGGTAATTAAGTACTAGGAAACTTGCGGAAGTTATGGTGCTGGACGAACCCAAATCAATTCAATCGAAACTGTGTTATCCGACTATGAAGCAAATATATCTTGAGAAATAAACCGTGTGTGCCGTTCTACCGCTAACGGACATTTATTTCGTTAATCTGGAAATCGTGCCAAGATGCGATATCAAGTCATTTCGGCACCAGTGTAAAAAGTCATTTCGGCAATGATATTTTGGCACCGATTTAAATTCAATTCCACACCAACTACGATTGAAAAAAATTAATGTTTATTTTTAATAACGAAATTTGACAGTTAAATATGACACAGATAATCACTGCTCTGATCACTAAACCATGTAATTCATTAGGTAACAACTTCCTTTGAGAGAGAGTGAGAGAGAGAGAGAATAGAACAATCAACCATTTAGACATATTTATGTTACGAGGCCAGCGTGGTGCAAAGGATTTGTAAATTCCTGAAGATGTTGAATAAATTATTTTAAAAAATATTTATTTTTTTTGGTTAATCCCAAGTTACAGAAGGAACAATTTTATTACTTTGGGTACAGTTTCATTTGGGTACTAAAATGAATAAGAAAGAACGATTCAGATAACAATTTTGATGATCCTTGATATAACTTGTCTATAAAGACCACCTGTCTATAAAGGCCACTTTGGCCGTATCCCTTGAGTGGCCTTTATAGACAGGTTTCACTGTATATACTAACAATAATATAAACTAACAACGATACAGTAACATATAAACTAACAATGATAGAAACTAACAATGCTACAGTAACATATAAACTAACAATGATATAAACTAACAATGATACAGTAACATATAAACTAACAACGATACAGTAACATATCAACTAACAATAATATAAACTAACAATGATGCAGTAATATATAAACTAACAATGATACAGTAACATATAAATTAACAAAAATATAAACTAACAACGATACAGTAACATATAAACTAACAATGATACAGTAACATATAAATTAACAATGATATAGTAACATATCAACTAACAATGATACAGTAACATATAAACTTACAATGATACAGTTACATATAAATTAACAATGATACAGTAACATATAAACTAACAATAATATTAACTAACAATGATGCAGTAATGTATAAATTAACAATGATACAGTTACATATAAACTAACAAAAATATAAACTAGAAATGATACAGTAACATATAAATTAACAATGATACAGTTACATATAAACTAACAATGATACAGTAACATATCAACTAACAATGATACAGTTACATATAAACCAACAATGATAGTGATATTTAAACTAACAATGGTGCAGTAGCATGTAAACTAACAATGATACAGTAACATATAAACTAACAATGATGCAGTAACATAAAACGTTTAACACAACAGAATTGTTCTAAAGAATGATTTCTATAACAGATTTTGGACCGTCTAGTATTAGGAACCATTCTGGACTTGTATTTTTAGTAATAAAATTCAAATTACTATGAGTGTTTGTCTGCTTGTACAAGTAACTTCCTCCACAATAAACAACAGATTAACTTGTATAGAAATCTTGAAACTGAGGTAAAAATAATTTAAAATTCAACGCATACTTAGATTATAACAACATTGGAAAAATAATTCATGTGTCTCAACTAAGCTTCACCATAATACAATGAAGAAGGGATAAAAACAAACTACATACATGTACATGTACAATATACCTTAGAGATTGCACTAGTGAGTCTTCCAGTTATTTTCTTGCAAATACTGACAGCAAGGGCAGTAGATGATGGCGGCAATTCACTGATAACAGTCTTTAAACCTATAGGATAAAATATAGAACAGATATGTCCTAAAAACAGTTATTAGGTCAAGGAACTACTGATCATGGCATGATCAAACTTTCATATAATCCATCTATGAAACTTCCACATTGAATTAGGATTCATTCGGTCCAGTAGTAGAAGATTTAAGTTTACACATCCATCCACATTGCAATGCCATAAGCTCAGCTGGCAGTAAGTTCAGCTAAAAACCTGGTACAAAAAACTAAAAAGACACAGGACCTGTATTTTATCAAGATATATTATATATATATTAGAATTACTAATACCATTTACATTTGTTCAAAGTAACAAAAGCAACATTGCAGCCCTCAATATTGTCTACTAAATTGGTGGCCAAATCGACCTGGAATTGTGTCTGGCGACCTAAAATTTGTAAATGGCAGTCAGCTTGTCCACTTTAAATTTGAACTTTTGTGACTGGAGAACATATTATTTCTGCGTTACAGAATTTTCATGGTACTGTTGCAATATAACGATACTGTTCAGGCAATATAATAGACACTTTACATCATTATTATTATCAATAACACTAATGTAAGTGATTGTAAGTCAATTTTAAAAATGTGCATTTTTGTTTTCCATAACTAAAAGTTGCCTTAACTTTTCATCATTTGGAAGAAAAGATTGCCTGCCCACTTGGAATTTCCACTGGCTACCAGAAATTTAAATTGGTATACATGCCTATACAAAAAGTTAATAGTTTTCAAGATAATTAACAATTTAAGTCATCTTTTGCAGCTGTGACCTTGACCTTTGAACACATTACCTTAAACCATATATCAAAATGCTGCAATACCTACAATATTGTAATATATATGCCTATACAAAAAGTTAACAGTTTTCAAGATAATTAACAATTTAAGTCTTCTTTTGCATCTGTGACCTTGACCTTTAAACATATGACCTTGTACTATATAGCAAAATGATCGCGATATCAATTCCTACAATATTCTAATATACATGCCTATACAAAAAGTTAACAGTTTTCAAAATAATTAGCAATTTATGTCTTCTTTTGCAGCTGCGACCTTGACCTTTGAACATATGACCTTGAACCATATAGCAAAATGATCGCGATATCAATTCCTACAATATTCTAATATACATGCCTATACAAAAAGTTAATAGTTTTCAAGATAATTAGCAATTTATGTCTTCTTCTGCATCTGTGACCTTGACCTTTAATCATATGACCTTGAACTATATATCAAAATGATCGTTGTCACAATACCCACAATATTCTAATACACATGTCTATACAAAAAGATTATAGTTTTCAAGCTAATGCACAATTTTGGTATTTAAAAGCAAAAAATAACATTTCAAGGGCAACAACACCTACATGGATTATCATATAGTTACGAAACTTGGTACCTTTTTAAATTTTGTCATGCTGAACATTTTAACAATGATTTGATGTCATGTATCTCTTAATATTTGCATGAAAATTTCCTAAAACTGCATAAATCACAAATTAGGACATGACCTTGATTTGTGACCTTGACCCTAATTTAAAGGTCATTTCAAGAAAAAGTCAAAACTGAAAATCCCATGTCATTATCTGTTCAAATAGTCAAGTTATAACAATTTGAAGCCATTTTACAAAATTTTTTTAATTAAACGCAAAAACGCGTAACCCATTTTTCTACCAAATTTCACGAAATGAACAAACTATAGGCTTAAGACCCTAGAGAAGCCAAATATCACATCAGATTTTTTCTCCCATCATAGGTTTCGGAGAAGAAGATTTTTTAAGATTTTTGGACCCCTGGGTCACCTTGACCTAGTTTTGGTAGCCATGGCAACGCCATGAACAAATCTGAATTGCACCGGCCCATATATGCTTCTGACTAAGCATCGTTGAAATCTGTCCAGCAGTTTTGGAGGAGAAGTCGAAAATAGGTGTTAACGACGCAAGCACGCACGCACGCACACACATACACATGCCGCGTCATGCCATAAGCTCACATGACCTTTCGGTCAGGTGAGCTAAAAAACAGTCAATATGATGTGTCTACTACAGAACTTATTTTGCATGATTTTCTCAACAGTAAACAGAACCTGTCATCTGTGATGATAAAACAGCCCATTGTGCCAATAAACAATGGAACAAGAGGCCCAATAGGGCCTGTGATGCTCAACTGGCTGCATATGTACGAAAATGTTTGTTTTTGATTGTAATGCTGTTTAATGTTCAACTCAAGAATATTTCACTTATACGGAGACTGTCAGTTTTGGAAATGGTGGAGGACACTGGAGTATCAGAGAAAACCACAACCAAGCAGCATGTTAACTGACAAACTTTCAAAGATGAAGTGCTAACGCCACTGGGATTTATGCGCAATGTCAGGGGTGAGAGGGGCTGTGATACGTAACATCGAATGTTTAAGACCACTCGGCCACTGTGGCCCCTGTAAGACAATGTGATGTGGTTACCATAATTGGTTCATCAGCTTCAGATTGCAAATAAATTGAGCTTATGACCATTTTTGCTTCAATGAAGCCTACTTTGCAACACACATATGCAGGCATGCTTCACGATGCAATAAACTCAGCTGGGTTTAGCCAATTGAGCTTAGAATGGATCCACAATGGCTATTTTTGTTTTTGTTTTTTTTTATATATCTAATAAGGACGGGCATCTTGGACTGGTTCATATTTTTCAGGCCGATGTAGGAACCTTCTACACGAAATTTGGTTCCAATTCGCCCAGTGGTTTTAAAGGAAAATTTTTTTTAATAAATATTACACCTAATTTGCATATTTCTTGAAAATTGGGTCAATAAAAATTTTCTCATAAATAAAGCATTATATATTTTGAATCCCACACAGTATACTTTCTATATTTAAAATTTGAGTTCAATTGGTGGAAAAAGGATCCAAATTGGCAATTTTTTTTTCTATTTTTAGTTACGAAGGCCATCTTAGATGTCAGGCGGGGTTGCCTGGTACAACCTTTAGTCAGGCCGACGTAGGGACCTTCCACACAAAAATTCATTCCAATTGGCCCAGTGGTTTCAGAGGAGAAGATTTAAAAAAGATTTCCCAAAATATTACACCTAATATGCACAATTCTTGAAATCAGGTCAACGAAAAATTTCCCACAAAAACCGGCTAATTATGTTGAATCCCTTATGATATACTTTGTATATTTTAAATTTGAGCTTAATTGGTTGAAAAATGGATCCACAATGGCCATTTTAGTGTTTTTTCTATTTATAGTAACAGCGGCCATCTTGGATGTTGGGCTGGGTTGTCTGGTACAAACTTTAGTCAGGCCAACATAGGGACCTTCCACACCAAATTTGGTTCCAGTGGTTTCAGAGGAAATGGTTTTCAACAAATTGATTAATTATTACACCTCATTTGCATAATTCGTAAAAATCGGGTCAACGAAAAATTTCTCAGAAAAACCTGTTACATATTATGAATGCCCCGCTATCTACTCTCTACATTTCAAATTTGAACAAAAGTTAATCAAAGCACAGATTGTGCTGAACGTAGGAAAGTAGTCATGAAAGCCTGGTAACAGGGTTGATATTGATACTTAATTGAGCAGAGTGGAGTGGAGAAATGGTGCTTTACATTCCTGTCAAGATTCTGTCACTTAAATGTCATGGTGTCAACGACATGAAAAGATATAATGCTTTAAATTACTTATATCAACATTTAAAAAAATATGCTATTTTTCTTCTCATCCTCTGGAACCACTTGGATCATGGTGACCAAGTGGTCTTAAGGGCAATCTTAAAGGTCACAGTGTCTTTCAGTGCCTAGATTAAAATGCTGCTTCTGCAGATCCTAGTGTGAGAAAGTATGTTAGTTTGCTTTGCAAACGTGGGTGGTTTTCTTGGGGCACTTTGGTATCCTCCTTCATCTAAGAACTGACTACCTGGATATGTGAAAAAGTCTTGACTGGTGCATAAAACATCATTACCCCACTACACTCAGAAACCAATTTGCCAATTTAAACGAAATGTGTTTGGATGAATCTTGCTTGATGCAGATTCCAAACTGGCATCTTTAGCAACATTCAATCAATAATGACCATTACAGCAAAAAGGGAAAATGACTTTTGTACTTTCTGACGACTGATTGATGCTAAAGACACCTTTGATAAGATAAAAAATAAGAAAGTACATGAGAGGACCCTGACCTTTGGCCTTGAACCATATATCAAAATGATCATCATATCAATATCTATAATATTCATGTACATGCCTATTCAAAAACGTAATAACCTTCAAGATAATTAACAATTTAAGCCTTCTTATACAGTAATGGCCTTGACCTATGAATCTATGACCTTGAATCATTCATCAAAATGGCTGTTATATCAATACCTAAAATATTCTAATATACATGCCTATATAAAAAGTTTATAGTTTTCAAAATAATTAACAATCTAAGCAATCTTATTTTGCTATGACCTTGACCTTTGAACCAATGACCTTGAACCATATATCAAAATCATCATCATATCTATACATACAATATTCTAATATACATGCCTATACAAAAAGTTAATAGTTTTCAAGATAATTAACTTTTAAACCATTATTGTGGCTATGGCCTTGACCTCTGAGCCTTTGACCTTGAACTATAAATTATAATGATCGTCATTCCAAAACCTACAATATTCCAAGAAACATGCGTATAAAAAAGTTAGTGTTTAAGATAATTAACAATATTAGCCGTCTTATGCAGCTATGAACTTGACCTTTTAACCAATGACTAGTGATGAACAATCGGAACATTTTCATAATCGATGATCAGGAACCAATCGGACTAAACTGATCAATCATCGCCATAATCGGAACTTATAAGTTAATAAACCGTTACAGTAGTTTCAGTATTTTAGCATAATGTTACTATTTTTTTAGTTCTACACTTTACTTTTCGATTTTCCTGGGTAGGGAAAGATCTCAAGATCTACTTGTTGCAATAGATCACCCTCCGCCTCATGGTGATGTTGGTCAGCCATTGTTGTCTTCTTGTTCTCTCTTAGATTCTTCAAGCGGTTATGCGTACCATATACAAAAAACGGAACAATCTTTTACTAGCGACAATCGATTATTGAAAATGTCAATCGATAATCGAAATCGTGACTGATTTAGCAATCGACTTTCGATTATCGGCGATAATCATTTCATCACTACCAATGACCTTGAACAATATATCAAAATGATTGTTATATCAATACCTACAATACTCCAATATATATGCCTGTACAAAAAGTTAAATGTTTTCAAGATATACTTACAAATATATAATCTAAAGCAATTTCCCCACTAACTGCCTTGCCATTTTCCCGTTTTGAGCCCCAATACTACCATTTGTGCAAATCTATAACTAGATGATCTGAGAATAATATATATAAAATAACTAAGGTATGCCTCTTCTACATTCTGAGGAGAAGATTTTCACTATTTCCCCCTTTATGGGGCCCCAAGGGTACATAACTCCTTTACTTGTGGAAATCTGAAAGGCAACCAACAAGGCATGATGGTAGCCAAGTTTCAATGAATCTGGCTTAAGGTGATGGAGGAGAAGATTAAAATGTAAAATGTCTATGCACGATACACAATGGACAACAGATGAAGATGGATCTCAATAGCTCTCAGAGCTTTCAGCTCAGGTGAGCAAAAAACGACATAACAGTAAATATTATATAAAATGACTGAAAAAGGAAGACATCAAAAAGTTTCCAAACAATAACAGGATTTTTTTTTTTTTAGTAAAACCGGTACTTCTATCGCCATGAGTCAGAAAATGAAAGTCTTATTCAGATTCAGGAAAAAATAGAAAACGAGTGAAAGATGGCTCAAAACTCGGACAGAAACAGCGATGGCAACTATGATACTGGTATGCAAAATCCAAAGACAGTCACCAGGGCTTTTTCTACCTTACATTTATGGCTGAAATTCGGCCTCATTCCCAATGCAAAATATGGCTATTTTTTCCCAATTTAGGCTTTCATTTTTCCCAATTTTAATATGTCAAAAATACTAGGCTTTTTGGGTATAAATATATTTCTAAAATAACTTCCGATTTAATCGATGTTCACTTAATTGTTTCTGGAAGGATGTAAAGGCAGCATCAAGTTTCCGGAAGTGCATTCAAAATTCCTTGGTCAACTTCATATAGGCCTAAAACTGTATAATCAATACTGTCACATGTACAATATGAATGGCTAGGACAGATTACAAACATGTCACACAACGGCAGATGTTTATGTTTAGAAATTAAGCAAATAAGACTCCTCAAAATGCCAAAAACTTTCCCAATTTCGGGTGTTTACGCACTAAATTTCCCAAAGTCATGGGACCCGGACATTTTTCCAGAAAAGCAGAAAAAGCCCTGGTCACTGTCAAGTTAGCCTAATCAGAAGAATCTGATTTTGTAGCACTTGTGCCACTTGTAGCATGCCAGATCAGTGCAAACTTTGGGCATCAAATTATGAAAATGTCTGTATTTCTCAAAATTGTAAAGATGGATTTCTGTGCAAATACTATGAACTTTTTGCTTCTTCTATCTCTAATAACATTGAAGCTCAAAATTAAAAAATAACGACTGATTGATTTTTAACAACATCCTTACTTTGAAATTTTAATTTTTTTTTTTTAATTTCCCCTTTTTCTGACGGCAATTCTTTGTCCGATGATTCCAGACACGATTTTGCTGGAACTCAGTTGGAGCATATGATACAGGGTGTTTTTAATAAAGATTGAATAGAACCAAGAGCAAACATCGTTGTTTGTTGTTGTTTCGATGTGTATTGGCGAGATGGATCGTTCTGTACATTGTTACTTAAGACCGGTGATGTACAGTGCAGATGATCTACACGTGTATTTACGTTTTTTTTGTTAACCCAACAAAAATCATACCTGAATATAAAGTGCATTAAAGTTAATGTCCATTGCTGAGAAAATTGTGTATGACAACACCTGTCGGTACACCATTTCAACATCAAACACATTTTTTCTGATGAAATTAGGAAGTGACGTTTTCAATTAATTTCATTGGATGAGAAAAAAATGACGAATTCCTCTGATCAAGGATTCCAGAAAATGAATGATTTAATGTCCTAGCCGACACATGTCGGTATTGCTGTTATGGCTAATCAGGTTTTATACAAGTGTAAGTCTAGTTACCATAAACAGTAAAGTCAACTTATAACGGTGTTCCAAAATTAGAAGAATATACACAGACAAGAAGAAGTTTCCCTGAAAATGAACGGAAAGTAACAATATCTTCTGAACAGTCCATGACCTATTTCTGCAACGCGAACTATACCCTCTATATTTTATTTATTATCTTCTTTTTAATTCTTTGATAAATATTTTTTATTTTTGTTTTCATAAAGATTCTCTATATATATTCATTTACAGAGCCATTGTTGTTCGTTTATTTATAAAAGAGCCGCTGTTCGGAGCTGGACAGTTGATATGCAAATTTCCAACCCGGAAAAAAGCAAATTCTTCAGCAACTTTGTGTGTGGTAGGGGAAACGGTTTTATTTTTTTATTTATTATTCATTTTATTTATTTTTTGTCCGTGTTACTTTCTTTTCTTCTCTAAAATGTGTGATTCGAAATTGAATTAAATAAAACCAGAAATGCATTTGTAACACCCAGATTGTGCAGTGCTATACAGGTCTACTTCTTTGGAACGCAAGTATACAGTAGTGCTCAAGAAAACTGACATTTGTTTACATAGATACGATACGTTAGTTACCAACAACGACATAACTAGAAAAGTCTTTGACTTTCCTACGTAAAAAATGACTCAACAATGGCTATTAATGTGTTTTTGCTATTTATAGTAACAGCGGCCATCTTGGATGGGTCGCCTGGTACAAACTTTAGTCTACCAAACCCTAGGGACCTTCTACACCAAATATAATTCTAGTTTACCCAGTGGTTTTAGAGGAGAAGATTTTCAAAGAATTGATTAAATATTACACCTCATTTGCATAATTCATAAAAATCCGGTCAACGAAAAATTTCTCGGAAAAACCCCTTACATATGTTGAATGCCCTGCTATCTACTCTCTACGTTTCAAATTTGAACAAAAACGGTTAAAAAATGACTCAACAATAGCTATTTATGTGTTTTTGCTATTTATAGTAACAGCGGCCATCTTGGATGTCGGGCGGGTTGCCTGGTATAAACTTTAGTCAACCCCACGAAGGGACCTTCCACACCTTATATGGTTGTAGTTGGCCCAGTGGTTTCAGAGGAAAAGATTTTCAAAGAATTGATTAAATATTACACCTCACTTGCATAATTCGTAAAAAATCGGGTCCACAAAAAATTTCTCGGAAAAAACCTGTTACATATGTTGAATGCACTGCTATCTACTCTCTACATTTCAAATTTGAACGAAAACGGTTAAACAAGAGGCCCAATAGGGCCTGTATCGCTCACCTGGCACATCCTTATTTGTTCTTTGCTTTTTCTTTTTAAATATATTCAATCAATAAAATGTAAACAAACTCACTAGCAATATCCTTATTTTCTATTATTTCAAGAGCTATGAATCATAAAATTTCTTTCAATTGGCCATGTACTTTCAGAAGATTTAGGCTGAAATAAATCTTATTTGCATGTTACATAATTATTGCAAAAATGGAAAATTGTACAGAAAAACCCATTACATATGTTTTATCCCCAACATCTAGTTTCTATGTTATAAATTTCAACAAAATCAGTATATACATGTAAATAAACCCATAATGGCCATTTTTCGATTTTTGCTACTTTAAAGTAACGGTGGCCATCTTGGATTTCCGACAGAAATGTTGGATACAATTTTGAATCTATACCACCCAAGGACCTTCCACACTTCCATATCCTTTCAATTGGCCACGTACTTTAAGAGAAGAAGATTTTCAAAGATTATGGCTAAAAATAAACCTTATTTGCATATTACGTAATTATTACACAAACGAAAAATCGTAAGGAAAAACCTGTTATATATGTTTTATCCCCCGACATCTATTTTCTATGTTTCAAATTTCAACAAAATCAGTACAAAAATCAACCCAAAATGGCCATTTTTTTATTTTTGCTATTTATAGTAATGGCAGCCATCTTGGATTTCTGACAGACATGTCGGATACAATTTTGAATCTATACCACCTAAGGACCTTACGCACTCAATATTGTTTTCAAGATAATAAGCAATTTAAGTCTTTTTTTTTGCAGCTGTGACCTTGACCTTTCAACATATAACATTGAGCCATACATAAAAATGATTGTCATGTCAATACCTACAATATTCTAATATACATGCCCATACAAAAAGTTTATAGTTTTCAAGATAATTAGCAATTTAAGTCTTCTTTTGCAGCTGTGACCTTGACCTTTCAACATATGACCTTGTATCATATATCAAAATGATCTTTGTCACAATACCTACAATATTCTAATATACATGCCTATACAAAAAGTTCATAGTTTACGAGATAATTAGCAATTTAAGTCTTTTTTGAAGCTGTGACCTTGACCTTTCAACATATGATCTTGAACCATATATCAAAATAATTGTCATGTCAATACCTACAATAATCTAATATACATGCCCATACAAAAAGTTTATAGTTTTCAAGATAATTAGCAATTTAAGTCTTCTTTTGCAGCTGTGACCTTAACCTTTCAACATATGATCTTGAACCATATATCAAAATAATTGTCATGTCAATACCTACAATAATCTAATATACATGCCCATACAAAAAGTTTATAGTTTTCAAGATAATTAGCAATTTAAGTCTTCTTTTGCAGCTGTGACCTTAACCTTTCAACATATGACCTTGATCCATATATCAAAATGATCGTCATGTCAATACCTACAACATGCTAATATACATGCCTATACAAAAAGTTCATAGTTTTCAAGATAATTAGCAATTTAAGTCTTCTTTTGCAGCTGTGACCTTGACCTTTGAACATATGACCTTGTATCATATATCAAAATGATCTTTGTCACAATACCTACAATATTCTAATATACATGCCTATACAAAAAGTCAATTGTTTTCAAGATAATAAGCAATTTAAGTCTTTTTTTTTGCAGCTGTGACCTTGACCTTTCAACATATGATCTTGAACCATACATCAAAATGATTGTCATGTCAATACCTACAATATTCTAATATACATGCCCATACAAAAAGTTTATAGTTTTCAAGATAATTAGCAATTTAAGTCTTCTTTTGCAGCTGTGACCTTGACCTTTCAACATATGACCTTGTATCATATATCAAAATGATCTTTGTCACAATACCTACAATATTCTAATATACATGCCTATACAAAAAGTCAATTGTTTTCAAGATAATAAGCAATTTAAGTCTTTTTTTTGCAGCTGTGACCTTAACCTTTCAACATATGATCTTGAACCATATATCAAAATAATTGTCATGTCAATACCTACAATAATCTAATATACATGCCCATACAAAAAGTTTATAGTTTTCAAGATAATTAGCAATTTAAGTCTTCTTTTGCAGCTGTGACCTTAACCTTTCAACATATGACCTTGATCCATATATCAAAATGATCGTCATGTCAATACCTACAACATGCTAATATACATGCCTATACAAAAAGTTCATAGTTTTCAAGATAATTAGCAATTTAAGTCTTCTTTTGCAGCTATGACCTTGACCTTTGAACATATGACCTTGTATCGTATATCAAAATGATCTTTGTCACAATACCTACAATATTCTAATATACATGCCTATACAAAAAGTCAATTGTTTTCAAGATAATAAGCAATTTAAGTCTTTTTTTTTGCAGCTGTGACCTTGACCTTTCAACATATGATCTTGAACCATACATCAAAATGATTGTCATGTCAATACCTACAATATTCTAATATACATGCCCATACAAAAAGTTTATAGTTTTCAAGATAATTAGCAATTTAAGTCTTCTTTTGCAGCTGTGACCTTGACCTTTCAACATATGACCTTGTATCATATATCAAAATGATCTTTGTCACAATACCTACAATATTCTAATATACATGCCTATACAAAAAGTCAATTGTTTTCAAGATAATAAGCAATTTAAGTCTTTTTTTTGCAGCTGTGACCTTGACCTTTCAACATATGATCTTGAACCATACATCAAAATGATTGTCATGTCAATACCTACAATATTCTAATATACATGCCCATACAAAAAGTTTATAGTTTTCAAGATAATTAGCAATTTAAGTCTTCTTTTGCAGCTGTGACCTTGACCTTTCAACATATGACCTTGATCCATATATCAAAATGATCCTCATGTCAATACCTACAATATTCTAATATACATGCCCATACAAAAAGTTCAAAGTTTACAAGATAATAAGCATTTTAAATCTTTTTTGAAGCTGTGACCTTGACCTTTCAACATATGATCTTGAACCATATATCAAAATGATCGTCATGTCAATACCTACAATATTCTAATATACATGCCTATACAAAAAGTACATAGTTTACAAGATAATTAGCCAATTAAGGCTTCTTTTGCAGCTGTGACCTTGACCTTTCAACATATGACCTTGAACCATATATCAAAATGATTGTCATGTCAATACCTACAATATTCTAATATACATGCTCATACAAAAAGTCAATTGTTTTCAAGATATAGTGACAAATATATAATTTTAAGCAATTTTCCCACTTAGTACCTTATAATTTCTCCATTTTGAGCCTCATGGCTACCATTTGTGCAAATCTGAAACTAGATGACCTAGGGATGGTATAAATGAAAAAACTAAGGTATATCTCTTGTACATTCAGAGGAGAAGATTTTTAAAGTTTTTCACTATTTCCCCCCTTATGGGGCCCCAAGGGGACATAACTCCTTCATTTTTGCAAATCTGAAAGGGCTTCACCCAAGCATAATGGTTACCAAGTTTCATCAAATTTGGCCCAGTGGTTTTGGAGAAGAAGATTAAAATGTAAAGTTTACGGACGCACGCACGCACGCACGCACGCACATACACACGCCGCATCATACCATAAGCTCACGCTGGCTAAAGCTAGGTGAGCTAAAAATGACTCAACAATAGCTATTTTTGTGTTTTTGCAATTTATAGTAACAGCGGCCATCTTGGATGTCGGGCGGGTCGCCTGGTATATACTTTAGTCAATCCCATGAAGGGACCTTCCACACTTAATATGGTTGTAGTTGGCCCAGTGGTTTCAGAGGAAAAGATTTTCATAGAATTGATTAAATATTACCCCTCATTTGCATAATTCGTAAAAAATTGGGTCAACGAAAAATTTCTCACAAAAACCCGTTACATATGTTGAATGCCCCGCTATCTACTCTCTACATTTCAAATTTGAACAAAAACGGTTAAAATATGACTCAACAATGGCTATTCATGTGTTTTTGATATTTATAGTAACACGGCCATCTCGGATGTCGGGCGGGGTCACCTGGTACAAACTTTAGTCTTCTCCACCTAAGGACCTTCCACACCGAATTTGGTCCCAATTGGCCCAGTGGTTTCAGAGGAGAAGATTAAAGTTTATGCACGCACACACGAACGCACGCAAAACCATGCCATAAGCTCAGCTGGCTATAGCCAGTTGAGCTTACAAAAAATAAAAAATATAATTTACTGGTAAAAAAGAGAAAGAAAAAAAAAATTGTTTCTTCTGGTTTGAATTCCCATGGGCCTTAACACACACCTGAGGATATGGCCAACCTGAGGATATATCCAAAATCATTGCAAAAATACCTAAAATATTCTTATATAATTGCCTACAAAAAGTTAATAGTTTTCAAGAAAATTAACAATTTGAATCTTTTTACGCATCTATGACCTTGACCTTTAAACGTAAGACCTTGAATCTTATATCAGAATAATCACCATACCAATTCCTACAATATTCTAATATACATGCCATACAAAAAGTTAATAGTTTCCAAGATAATAAACAATTTCAGTCTTTTTATGCACCCATGACCTTGACCTTTGAATGTATGACCTTGAGCCATATATCAAAATGATCGTCATAGCAATACCTACAATATTTTAATATATATGCCTATACAAAAAGTTCATAGTGTTCAAGCTAATGCACAATTTTAGTTTTTTTTAGCAAAAAAATAACATTTCAGGGGCAACAACTCCTACATGCATTATCATACAGTTACCAAACTTTGTACCTTTTTACATTTTGTCATGCTGAACATTTTAACAATGTTTTAATATTGTATATTTCTTATAATTTGGAAGAAAATAGCCTAAAACTGCACAAATTACAAACTAGGTCATGACCTTGAACTTTGACCTTGACCCCATTTTGAAGGTTATTTCAAGAAAACGTCAAAACTGAAAACCCCATGTCAATATCTATTCATATAGTCAAGTTATAATAATTTGAAGCCATTTTAGAAATTTTTAAAATTAAACGCAAAAACGCATAACTTAATTTTTTACCAAATTTCACGAAATGAACAATTTATAAGTTTAAGACCCTAGAGAAGCCCCAAATATCACATCAGATTTTTTCCCCCATCATTTTCGGAATGAAGATTTTTTAATTTTTTTGGAACCATGGGTCACCTTGACCTAGTTTTGGGAGCCATGACAACGTCACGAACAAATCTGAATTGCACTGGCACATTTATGCATCTGACCAAGTTTCATTGAAATCTACTTTGTAGTTTCAGAAAAGAAGTCGAAAATGTAAAAGTTTACGCCGTGGACGCAGACGACGATGACAACAACAACAACAACGACGACAGACAAATTTTGATCAGAAAAGCTCACTTGAGCCAACGGCTCAGGTGAGCTAAAAAGTGCTCAGACTCTAACCAAGTTCCAGAAAGCACATGTCCAGATTTAGTGGAAAAATTAACATATTAATTCTCAACTATTTACATAAAGTAGGCTATAGAAACATAGATATATTTTCTTACCAATACTAGAGATGTCTCTGAGTTGTTCTTTATCAGATAACATATTACTACACAAAGTGTCTACAATTGTTTCCACTTGAAATTCTTTCACTTTATTTACAAGTGGTCCTAGGCTAAAAACAAAAAAAAAAAAATAAATAAATAAAAAATAATAACCAAAGTAATGAAAGTACTGAAATTCGCTAAAGACGGAAGACAAATGAATGTTTGATTGAATGTGAATTTGCGCCCTGTTCAAGATTATTTCATGTAAAGTTGACAGTCTTTGTAGGTGTAGTGGTGGATATGTTCACTTTGCAATGCAATGAAAGACAGCAGTGAGGCATGTTGTGTGCAATGTATATTGGATATACTACTAATCTCTTCCTTAAATGACCAAATAAAAGTCTGCAGATCAAGTAACATAAATTATTTAAATAATCAGAAACCATGCATCTCAAAATGATCATATCATAAACAGTGTAGCATTATATGGTCATATTATAATCCATGTTACAATAAATAGTCATATCATAAACTTCATTACATTTCATAAACCAGTGGCATAAATATACCATTCCATAAACTATGTGTTTAAAAAGACTATATCATAAACAATGTGGCATTCGATGACCATTTCAAAAATCATGTGACACTTAATGACCTCATCATAAACCAATGGGTATCAATTGACCATATAATAAACCATGTGACACTAAATGGCCATTTTATAAACCATATGACACCTAATGGCTATGTTATAATTAATCATATAATCATGGGAATCAAAACCATGCTGCTTAAAATGACCATATCATAAACCATGTGGCACTAAATGCCATATTGTAAACCTCATGACACTAAATGACAAAAATATATACCATGTTGAACTAAATGTGCCACATCATTACCCATGTGGCACTCAATGACCATATTTCAAACTGGGTGACTCAAAATGGCAATATCATAATCATGTGACTCAAAATTACCATATAGCACAAACCATGTTTCAGTGAATGACCATATCATAAACCATGTGGCACTAAATGACCATATCATAAACCTTGTAACTCAAAAATGTCATATCAGAAACCATTTGGTACTAAATGACCATATTATAAACCACATGACACTAAATGACCATATTATAAACCACATGACACTAAATGACAATTATATAAACCATGTTGCACTAAATGACCATATTATAAACTATTGCACTAAATGAGCATATCATAAACCACATGACATTAAATGACAATAATATAAACCATGTATAAATGAACATACCATAAACCATGTGGCACTTAATTACCATATCATAAACCAAATGACACTAAATTACCATATCATAAACCATATTGTACTAAATGGCCATACCATAAACTATGTGGCTCTAAATGACCAAATCATAAACTATGCCGTGACTCAAAATGGTCATATCATAATCATGTGACTCAAATTGACCATATAGCACAAATCAAGTTTCACTCAATGACCATATCATAAACCTTGTGGCCCTAAATAGCTATATCATAAACTATGTGACTCCAAATAAACATTTCATAAATCTTATGCAACATAAATGAATGTATAATTTAGCGCAAATTTTTACCCATCTCGAGTAAAAGTATTTATATCGGACAATATTTCACTGCATGTAAAGAAATATGACAACCAGCAAATTGATGGCGTTAGAACGTTAAATCATTTAATTTTATCATATTTACTTTGTTTGAAAACAAGTTACAATAATGACACCTGATCTTACCTTCCTGCTAGTCATAATTAAACAAGTGAGGATGTTTTTATTTGACTGAAAATTTTTACAGAATTAATATAAAGATATTGCTAGATTACATGGATATTGTTAAGAACAAGTTAAAAACTCACTGTAGGATAATTGTATACATAAAACTCAATTCTGTGGATTTATGCTGTGACACTGACATACGACAGGAATCTATTTAAAGATGCTAATAAAACATATTTTTAACTACAATAAAATTTCTAAAATTTTTATTTTAGAGGGCAACATCCCCTCCCCTCGTTTTCACCTTGTCTCTTTACCTGCTGTTGTCCATGACTGATCACCCACCAATTCTCCCCATTTCAGCTACACAGTAAATTCCCCTAGATTAATCCTAAATTCTTGTATATGTGCATGTGATAAAATCCACAAAATTTTCATTTATTTTCTAGTCTGACCATCTTTTAGGAATCATTGTTTTATACTTACCATTTGACAGCTAAATTCTGGACTTCTCCATTTTTATCTTCCAATAATTTCAACAACATTTTCACCACCTTTTTTTAAAAAAAAAAAAGATAAATCTGCTATCAGAGAAAAATCAAAAGCAAATAAATCACAAAGTAATAAGTAAAATTTGATTCCAAAAGCAATATATATTAAATGAAATTCTAACATTTTGCAAAAATAATCATTGTTTAAAAATATTATAAACACTAATCAGCAGTTACAAAATAATTATCTTGGAATTTAATTTTAATTCAGCTGGAGAGAGAGAGAGAGAGAGAGAGAGAGAGAGAGAGAGAGAGAGAGAGAGAGAGAGAGAGAGAGAGCTGGAGCTAACCCTGATTTTACTTATCAAGAAAAGTGTATATAAATAATCCACAAGGCACTCACTTTTCTTTCACTATCATCATCTAGTTTGATGGAATCTTTTTGTAACTCTGTCATTAAATCATTTGTTGCCATAAACCTGAAATCTTTATCATTGGAAGTCATCTACAAAAAAAATACCAGTAAAACAAGAATGAAAAAATATAGACATAACTTCGATTTTAAAAATATATTTAGAAATTTTGACAATCTTTTTACTGTCTTACTGTATAAGGCTTACTTGTCATTGTAGGACAATTTTTGAATGTTCTTAAAACTGTGTATCACTAATATGCTTTTTAAAAAAATAAATAACTTCACTCTAAAAACAAATGTGATGTTAAATGAAGTGGTTTCATAAATGCATAATTTTTTTCTTGTTATTAGTTTTATTATTAAAACAACAAGATTTTGAAAGGGGATGAAAATCTGCATTGTATCCCCTCGCCTATATATACAGTCAAACCTGTCTGTAAAGGCCTCCCAAGGGAAGCAGTAACAGTGACCTTTATGTACAATTGACCAATAGGAATAGAGAGGTTCAAATAGTATAGATATATGGTGATTGGGATGAGAAATAATGGCCTTAATAGTAATAAGGCCATTATTTCTCATCCCAATCACTTCATAACTGTGTTATAAATAGGCACTTATGTACAGGTGGGCTTTAAGGCAGGTTCGACTGTGTGTGTGTGTGTGTATATATATATATATATATATATATATATATATATATATATATATATATATATATATATATATATATATACTCTTTCTACACAGGCAGATGTACAATTATCACACTTTCAGGAATAGTGCAGTGTATATTGAAGTTATGCACTATATAAATAACTCTTTTGATATTTCCTTGGGAAAGATGAATATCATTTTATGGGGAGGGGAACATGGGCATAAGACACTCAAAATAACCAATGATTAATGAAATTTTAAAATGTACAATTTACAAAAAACTTTCTATCAACCTTCAAGAGCATGTGGTTTTCAACTTGATTCTGGAATTCCTCAACTAAATTCAACACTTTATGAAATTTTCTATGAGGTAAAAACTTGTGTACCATGTAATCATATGACATGACATATACTATTTAGATTACTTAAAGTCCCAGTTTTATAACAGAAACTATGTGGTATCAAATCTAGTTTTTGGCTTGCTTTAACTGATTTTGAGCGTAGAACATTTTGGAGTTGTTGGGTCTACACTTTCTACATGTTGAGATGAAGTGTTCAAATTTTCAGTAATAATTTGTGACATATTGAAGTTATAAACCATAAACGTGTGTATTTACTTCTGGTAAAGCAAGACATATACAACACTACAGCATGATTAAAGAATAATATTATTAAAGAAAGAGTTACCTGGATAAAACAAAAACACTAATTGCTTCTAATGCAGTGGTTCCACGAATGAAAAAAAAAACCAAAAAACAATGTTTCATGGACAAAGTTCCGTGAACATAATTTTAAAAGAATTACTGCAAATATCACCAAAATAAAAGATGCACATCATTGATATGTGCCAAACAACTGGGTATCATTTAATTCAATTTGGGAAATGTCCATAAGAGTAACAGATTACACAAAATATGCACTGTTCAAATATTTTCTTTTGAAAAATGACAAAGTTCCCACAAGCCTTAATTTCAAGAAAAAATTCTTCAAATGTGACCAAAGATAGGAGGTGCACATCAATATGTGCCAAACAGCTGGGTAAATTTTGTTTAATTTAGGAAATGTTCTTAAGAGTTACAGATTACACAAACTATGCATAGTTCACATATTTTCTTTTGAAAAATGGCTACAGGGATTTTTCTGGCCACTCACAGGGTCCGGTAAAGGGACCCATTCCCAATGCCAAAAAGCATACATTTTTCCCAATTTTGTTGGTAAAAATTCCCAAATTATCCTGCTTTGAGAAACTTAGGAAAAAGTGAAAAAACTCTATATTTTTGGTGTAGCTTGTATATCTTTATAATAACCTGAATTTATGCACATTTGATTTATACTCAATGAGGATCTGGTAGAATGGGATCAACTCATGAAACAACATTCTCAGATGTTTGTGTTGAAGCCAGTCTATGAAGATATTGTGTTAATGTCTGAGTGATTTGGTACAAATGAGTGACTACCAGCATGTATCAAAATAGTAAATATTCCAGGCAAAATATTTGATGTGCTGACAATGTGAAAATTTTTAATGTTTAATGAAAAATTTTCCCAAAATGTCGATTTTGTCAATGATTTTCCCAATTTCATCCCAAGGTCCCTTTCCCAAAATGGCCAGAAAAATCCCTGGGCTAAGTTCCACAAGCTTTCATTTGTAAAAAAAACTTCCTCAAATGTCACCAAAATAGGAGGTGCACATTACTGACATGTGCCAAACAGCTGGGTAAAATTTTATTAACATTGTTGGAACACTCTCCATTCTCATTCTTTACCGCCCGACAAAGGGAGATAGCTTGTATAGTACATCTGTAGTTTTGTATTTTGCTTTAGTTCCGTATCAAGTATGATTTTTTTGTCAGAACATTTGTTATTTGTTTTTCTAATAAAGAATATTAAAAACAACTCATATTTACTCACAATCTATATTTTTCTCACCAAGACATGGTGAAAGTAAAAAAAATTTTACGGAAAAGTGGATTTTCTGTTGTGACTTTCCCATGGAAAGTTAGTGTCATGGAAAAAATCCTCGAGCACTGCAGTATCCTCCTGTCACCAAAGTTCATGGTGCTACCAGTTTGTTGCTAAATTTATTGGTTAGTTGTAAGTAAATAATAAAAAATCAATATTGTTTTACATTTCAAGAATTTGGTTACTTTCATTCAATATACTGTAAAACAGTGATTTATTATTTATATATAAACTATTTTATCAGTTTTAGACAGTATTTTTTACTATGTATCGAAAGTTAAACCCTTGGGACACCTATTGGACTAGACTAGTGTAAACAAACTGCCACAAACTTGATACCACCACGAAGTAATGTGTTTTGAAGATAATTCTAGGAACAAGTCAAATTTTTTAACTCCCCAATAACAGCCATTTCCTACCAATGTCATCGCAAAGAAATTGGACGTTCTGTTGACCATTTATTTGAAAGTGTTGGGTGTGTGTTTCGCATGCATCAGTGTGTATTTCTAAATACTGACACAAACTGGAAATGGTACTGTAGATCTACAAAAATCATTTTAACAAGAGAAAATGGCGGCGCCGGTGTATTACTCTTTGACGCACCTTTTCCAACAAGTTGGCGATGTGATACGATACACTCGCCATCGTTAATATTCTCTTTTTGTTGATTAAAATATGGGAGCTTTAAAAAATTGTAATTCTCTTAATCCTTAAATCTTTGCAATGTTTACACCGTCTTCAGAAACCAGTCTTCATGCGCATTCGTGATAGCGCCATCTAGAGCTTAAGTGTTTTTTTTAAGTCCCTTGATGTCAGATTGCAAACAGTAAAGACGGACGGAATTCGGATTAAAAATATTAATGACCGTTTTATTGACCAATCAGTGACGAGATAACTTTAACATCATTTCGCGACTTCCTTTCACACCGGAACACGTGAGAGTGTCGACATGGCTCTCTACAACTTCAAGAAAATAACGGTGGTTCCAAATTTTAAGGACTTTGTTGATATTGTTTTGTCAAAAACACAACGTAAGACACCGACAGTTGTACATAAACATTACAAAATTTCGAGAATTCGGGGATTTTACACCAGAAAAATCAAATTTTCACAACAAACATTTCACGATAAGCTTACACAAATTCTCACAGATTTCCCTAAGCTGGAAGATGTCCATCCATTTTATGCTGATCTAATGAATGTGTTGTATGACAAAGATCATTACAAACTAGCTCTTGGTCAGATAAATACAGCAAGGCATTTAATTGATAATGTTGCCAAAGATTATGTCAGATTGATGAAATATGCAGATTCTCTATACAGATGCAAACAGCTCAAGATTGCTGCATTGGGAAGGATGTGTACTATCATGAAACGACAGAAACAGAGTTTAGAGTATTTGGAACAAGTACGTCAACATCTCTCTAGGCTGCCATCAATTGATCCAAACACTAGAACATTGTTAATTTGTGGTTTTCCTAATGTGGGAAAGTCCAGTTTTATCAATAAGATCACACGAGCTGATGTAGAGGTACAACCATATGCTTTCACAACAAAGTCTTTATTTGTTGGCCATACAGATTTCAAATATCTCCGATGGCAAGTAGTAGATACACCAGGTATATTGGACCATTCACTGGAAGATCGGAATACAATTGAAATGCAAGCCATAACAGCATTGGCTCATCTGCGTGCAGCAGTGTTGTACATCATGGATGTGTCAGAGCAATGTGGACAATCACTTGAACAACAGATAGCACTGTTTAACAATATAAAGCCACTGTTTGCTAATAAACCCATTCTTGTTGGAGCTAACAAAGTTGATGTATTAAAGATTGAAGATTTGTCAGATGATAAAAAAGAACTATTCCAATTATTTCACGATGAAACTATTCCCATCATTGAAATGAGTACAGTTACAGAGGAAGGTGTAATGGACTTAAAAACTGAGGCATGTGAACGGTTATTGGCTCACAGAATTGAGAGCAAAATTAAAACAAAGAAAGTAGCAGATGTTGTGAACAGGTTACACTGTTGCAATACCAGCTAAAAGAGATGCAAAAAATAGGCCACCTTGTATTCCAGATTCTGTATTAAAAAAGAGAGAGGCCATGGAGGTTGAAGGTAAATCAAAGAAGAAAACTGAAAGAGAGATAGAATTAGAAATGGGTGATGACTACTTCTTGGACTTAAGAAAAAACTGGGATTTGTCTAAAGAGGATGAAAAGTATGATATTATACCAGAGATATGGCAAGGACATAATGTTGCTGATTTTATTGACCCAGATATAATGGAAAAACTTCAAGCTTTAGAGAAGGAAGAAGAATTACGAGAAAAGGCAGGTTACTATGACAATGATGACAGTGAAGAAGATGATGAAATAAAAGAAATTAGAAAAAAGGCTAAAAAGATTAGAGAAAAACGAAAAATAATAATGCTAGAATCAAGAGAAAAAAGAAAAGTGGAAAAACCCAGAGTTCCCAGAACTGCAAAGAGGGTTGATAAGCAACACCTAGAAAAAGAAATGGAAGATCTTGGTGTTGAAATAGAAGACAAACACAAGACCCATTATTCTCAAGTGAGATCAAGAAGTACAAGTAGGAAAACTTTAAAAAGAAAACGAGAAGAGTCTATGTCTATGGATGTTGACACTGCTAAATCCAGGTCAAGGTCACGATCCCGACTCCCTAGAGATAAATCAGGTGTTCGAGATGAAGTCATGGCAAAGAAAGTTAAATTGATTGGAAGAAAAGCACAAAGACCAAGAAACTTTGATGCAAAGAAGGGGGAGGGAGACCGTGTTATCCTTAATATGAAACCCAAACATTTATTTGCTGGAAAGAGAAAAATGGGCAAGACGCAAAGACGATAATTTAAGTGAACCACTGTAATGTCATGTTTAAGAATTCCATCACCTTTTAAAATTTTTGGTCATAATTGAGTTGTGTTAAAATTTACTGTTTTAAGTTTGTTCTAAATTACAGGTTTCATCTCAAAAGGATAGAAACTGAACAGTTAAGAATCTAGATTTGTTAATTAGGTAAAAAAATTGCAAAATTTGTAAACGTTATTTAACCCCTGAGTAATAAAATTTTGTGTTTTATTGAAGAGTTTTATATTCTGTTACCCTGTATTTAAGATGATTTGGACCTGAATTATAAGAGAATAAGTAACCAACAGTTTTTACTTGCATGATGTAAGAAAGTAGAAATATACAGTTTGAAAAACATATGGTTACTTGGTATTAGTATGAGCATAAGAAATTTGAACTAATAAGAAAAAAGACAAAAGATGGATATGTGTTAAACTAATAGACCTGTTGTGTGACAGAGTGGCACTTTAGGATTAAACAAAACCTATAACATTTTATATGTCACATTCAAATATGGCTATAGCAAAAATTCCATAAAAATCCATCCTGAAAGAAGGAAGTTATCAGGAATTTCTAATACATCTCCAAAAATCCAAATAAAAAATTTTCCATATCGAGGCTCTCATATTGTAATGTACGACAGTAACATACCCTCACAGAATATTATTTACCAACTGCTAAATTAAGACAAATCCGAACTCATAGTTGAACATGTTTAATTATTTTATGATAAAAATTCTAGTGAAGTGGAATTTGCATCTGATGGACACATTTGCCAGTAGTTATGATTATTATAAATCCATTTATTATATATTCTCATTGATTAAGGCCAGCACCTGTAATCAGCAGGATGTAACTTACAATTTGCAAATTGATTTACAGATTTATGGAAGTATTTTATGAATCTTGGTAATATACAAAAATACGACTTTCAGTGGTTCAAGTTGGAAAATGTTATTGGTTGTCAATAAGGATTTATTTTAAAAAATGGATTGACGATGGCAAAAGGGACATCTTTTGAATTTTCAAAAGTTAGAAAAACATTTATTTTGCCTAGATTGGCCATATCATTTGTAATAATAATAGTAAATTTAACATTTAGGTCAAATTTAAATTTGAACACTGATGATCAGTTTGGTCTTTTTTAAAAGTATGTACATTTGTATTGATCTTGCATTTGATTTCATTAGATTTTAGTTTCACTTTTCCTTAGGCACATATTTAATCTGTAATGTTTTTACCAATTCTACCTTTCACTCGAAAAATTATTATTATTTTAATCATCTCATTCTGTCATTATGATTAAAAAAATATTTATTATTTTTTTAATTTTTTTATTTTTTTTTTTTGTGTAAAATTTAAATAATTTGAGATAGAATATCTTGGTTTTGTTACTTTTGAATTACTCCAGCAGTATTAGCCTTTGGACAGATGAAAAGAACAATGTAATAAACTTTAATTGTGTGAACATCTGCATATCCTTTAATTATAATTATGACTAAACATTGCACAAAAGAGAAGTTGTAGTTTTCACCAGGGTGGAATGCCCATTTTTTGCTCACCTGGCCATAGGTCATGTGAGCTTATGGTATAGCATTTCTGTGTGTGGATGCATCGTAAACACCTATTTTCGACTTCTCCGAAAACGCTGGACAGATTTCAGTGGTACTATTAACTTTTTGTATAGGCATGTATTTTCAGAATATTGTATGTATTGATATAATGATCATTTTGAAATATTATTAAAGTCATAGGTTCAAAGGTCAAGGTTATAGCTGCATAAGAAGACTGAAATTATTAATTATCTAGAAAATCATTAAGAAAAATGAAATTGTTAATGATTTGGAAATTTTTTTACTATTGTCACTTGATGCATATTAGCTGTTTATAAATGACTAGATATTTCTGATTAAGTATTGTGGCTGTTCTGATTTTGAGAAAACTTTGAAAGTTTTTGTAATTAATATATTGTCTATTGAATGTTGCTAACAATTTTGGACATATTCTCATGTGAGCGTTAAAGCTGCATTAAGTTTTCCAAGGAAAAAATTAAAACAGTGCTGATCTAATTAATGATGTTCCTAATGAACAATGTTACATTTGGCACAGCAATAAAAGCTCGAATAAATACACAAATAACAGCGAGATTTAGCATGTGGGATCTAATTAAACACAACTTACAAAACTGGTGAAATATCATAAATTAAACACAGAACTTCATTGAATTTGTCATTTGTGACTTAGTAAGGGATAAATAACATCATTGTGAATACATCTGGATATTAATGATGGACAATTAATACAATTTGTCAGGTTTCACCTTCGATTCTTTACAAATTTCCGTACATCGGTGCGCATGCTCAAAGCTCACAATAATCATCGTTAAACATTGACCAACCGGTTAGAGGATTCCGTTTATTTACAGCTAAAAGGAATGAAATTTTAAAAAATGAATCTTACGGATGGTGATTAGAAGTTATCTATTTTTTAAAAAATATATTTTTAGAAAATCAAAAAAAATTCAGAAAATTGAAAAAATTAATGCAGCTTTAAGGCCCATCAGCTTCTTATTTATTACATTGTTAAAGTTTAAACCAGTGAAACTACTTTTGCTATTAAAACAGCAAATGTTTATCCCAGTTAATACTTCAACTTATATAGTATATTACCATAGATACTTAGTAACTGGAATTATCTTGTTGCAAGCTAACCACACTGTGTGGATAATAATTGTATTATTATATTGTGTTCAAAAAGTCCAAATGTAAAAGGGACATAACTCCATTAAATATTCAAGCAGCATCACAATTGTAAAATATGCACACTTTCAAGTCATAACAAACATAGATACCAAATTTCATTAAATACATTCAAAACTAGGACTAAACCATATTCCTTATTACCAAAATCCCATTTTTCAAGGTTTGTAGCAAAATTAAAGATAATTTTACAATTTATTCTAGTGACAATGTTTTGTTTGGAGGTGTCGTAATGTAAAAAGTCGGTCTCTTCTCAAAATCTTGTTATATCTCAATACCAGTTATCAACCAATCCTTATAAGGATAACAAGGTGGAGTTGTTAGACTTAGAAAATGTTCAGTTTGAAGTAAAATTGAACATACAAGATTTTGAGCAGAGACTAACATTGTACATTAGGTTACCTCTAAGTAAAATGATGTCACTGGAATAAATTGTAAAATTACATACAATGTGGCTACAAATTTTGAAAAACAGGGTTGTAGTAATAATGAATAAGGTTTAGTTAAGGTCACAAACTAAATATAAATTGACAAACAGCATGATAAAAATACTCTCCACTCAAAAAGCAAGCATTTAAAAATACTGGTTGTAAATCTGTATATAACATTTTGTTTTGATTACATATTTCCAACCTTCTTGACTCTGATAAAGTTTTTTGTTGGCTCAGTTGCTGACAGCATTCTTATTTTCTCCTCTAAAACCACCTGGCCAAAGTTAATGAAACTCTTGTACCATCATGCCAGGGTAAAGGACTTTCAGATTTGCACAAATGAAGGAGTTATATGTCCCCTTGGGGGTCCACAAGGGAGTAAAATGAAAAAAACCTCTATCAATCTACAAGGGAAATAACTTATTTATTTCATTTATAACATCATTATAGGTCGCCTAGTTTTTAAATTGCACAATTGGTAGCATTTGGGCCTCAAATGGGCAAATCTCTAGACAGCTGGGGGGATTTTTAAAAAAATGTATACAGTATTTTTATATTAGAAAATTGTAGGTACTGATATAATGATCATTTTGATATATGGTTTAAGGTAATTGGATCAAAGGTCAAAGCTCTATTTAAATACTTAATGGTTACTTATTTGGAAATGTTTCAACTTTTTGCATGAGCTAAGATATTAAAAAATTGTACTTATTGATATGTTAATCATTTTGATACATGGGTCAAGGTTATTTTAATACTTAAATAGTTAATTATTCAGAAAAATTATAACTTTTTGCATAGGCATGTAAATCAGAAAATTGTAGGTATTGATATAATGTCCATTTTAATATGTAGGTAAAGCTCATTGAATCAAAAGTCAAAGTTGGAGTTGCATGTATATTGTTGGTATTGATATATAATATTTTGATATTTGGTTCAAGGTTATACATTCAAGGTCAAGGTTATAGCTGCATTAGAGGACTAAAATTGTTAATTATCTTAAAAACCATGAACTTATTTGTAGAGGCATGTGTATTCGAACATTGTAGGTATTGATATTATGATCATTTAGATATATTGCTAAGTTCAATGGACCAAAGGTCAATGTTACTTCTGATTAAGAAGACTGAAATTGTTAATTTTCTTGAAAACTATTAACATTTTGTATAGGCATGTATATAAGATTATTGTCAGTGTTGATATATTGTTCTTTTTGATACATGGTTCAAGGTCATTGGATTAAAAGTTAAGGTTGTAGCTTCATTTAAATTCCTAAATAGTTTCTAATTTGGAGAAGTATCAAGTTTTTGTGTAAGAATGTATAATTTAATTTTAATTTGTTTATACAACAAAACACAATACAAAACAATGGAGATCACGTGACTATTTTTTTTTCTTTATACCTCAATAAAGAAAATTATCTAGGTTAGCTCCGCCCATATGACACGTAGACTGATTGTTGAGCAGCTGCTGATCACGCGTCATCTTAACGCTGATTGGCTAGTTTTAAAAACTGAAACAATTGGGTCATATTTATCCGCCTCATGGCGAATATGGCTTTAATAAAATTGATTTCAATGTTTCGGTTTTTTTGTCTTTTTTAAAAAAAATATTTAATGTGTATAGGATGTCTTAATTAAATTATAAGGAATAACTGTGATAATTTTTTTTTTATTGGTGTATAAAAGAAAAAACGATTTGCACACTTTTGAATAATGGGCTTTATCCAGTGTGCAAATCGTTTTTCTTTTTTACACCAATAAAAAAAAATTATCACAGTTATTCCTTAGATATTGAAAAATTCAAGGTATTTACATAATGATTATTTATATACAAACACATGTAGTTCAAGGTCATAGGGGCAAAAGTCAAGGTCATAGATGCAAAAGAAGACTGAAATGATTAATCCTGTGGATTAATTTTTTATTGTACTTTAGTTACTACATTCATAATAGCTATTTTTAAATAAACTGTGACTAGATATTTCTTATTAGTTATTATGACGGTTTCAGACTGAGGAAAACTAGGAAAGTTTCTGCAATGATAGTTATGTCTATTGTACTTTGCAAATGTTTTTGGATATATCCTCAGGTGAGTGTTAAGTCCCATGAGCCTCTTGTTTTGAAAAGACGCAAATATATATTATAAATTTTTATCACACCCATGTGGTATTAGTAGATGCCATTAAAACTGATACAATAAATTTGAGATTTTGTTTGCGTTAAACTATTTACTAAAAAGGAAGCATAACTTGGCAAATTTATAAAATTTTCTTAAAACTGAAATAAATTTATTTCGGATTGAAAGAGATTTTGAAAACATTAATAAATATTTAAGGTAAAAATCTCAAAACTGAGAATGTCAAGATGTATGATATATAATTTACACCTTTTCTTAGGATTATAATTTTAAAATTCTTGAATCAAAATTGGCAACAAATGCAATTTTTGTGTTACAAATAATATCAAGCCGAGTGAAGAAGGGTGTTGAGATGTCTTTCAGAAAAACTAAGTCAATTATAATGCTGTATTTTGAAACAAGTGAAACATACTGAATATAGACTACCTGAAACGTACTAAATATAGACTACCCTAAACGTACAGAATATAAACTACCCAAAACATACTGAATATAAACTATCTAAAACATACTGAATATAAACTATCCAAAACATACTGAATATAAACTATCCAAAACATACAGAATATTATGATATAAACTACCCAAAACATACTGAATATAAACCACCCAAAACGTAAAGAATATAAACTATCCAAAACATACTGAATAATATAAACTATCCAAAACATACTGAATATAAACAACCCAAAACATACTGAATATAAACTATCCAAAACATACAGAATATTATGATATAAACTACCCAAAACATACTGAATATAAACTACCCAAAACGTACAGAATATAAACTACCCAAAACATACTTAAAATAAACTACCCAAAACGTACAGAATATAAACTACCCAAAACATACTGAATATAAACTACCCAAAACGTATTGAATACAAACTATCCAAAACATACAGAATATAAACTACCCAAAACATACTGAATATAAACTATCCAAAACATACTGAATACAAACTATCCAAAACATACTGAATATAAACTATCCAAAACATACTGAATACAAACTATCCAAAACATACTGAATACAAACTATCAAAAACATACTGAATATAAACTACCCAAAACATACTGAATATAAACTATCCAAAACATACTGAATATAAACTACCCAAAACATACTGAATATAAACTACCCAAAACATACTGAATATAAACTATCCAAAACATACTGAATATAAACTATCCAAAACATACTGAATACAAACTATCCAAAACATACTAAATATAAACTATCCAAAACGTACACAATATAAACTACCCAAAACGTACTGAATATAAACTACCCATAACGTACAGAATATAAACTACCCAAAATATATTGAATATAAACTACCCAAAACGTACAGAATATAAACTATCCAAAACATATTGAATATAAACTACCCAAAACATACTGAATATAAACTACCCAAAACATACAGAATAGCTATGTAAAATACAATACTGTAGACAGGCTAGCTATGTAATATACAATACTGTAGACAGACTAGCTCAGTGAAATACAATACTGCAGACAGATTAGCTATGTAAAATACAATACTGTAGACAGAGTAGCTCAGTTATACAATAGTACAGATAGACTTGCTTTGTAAAATACAATACTACAGATAGACTTTTTATGTAAAATACAATACTGTAGACGGACTAGCTCGGTGAAATACAATACCACAGACAGATTATCCTTGTAAAATACAATACTGTAGACTGACTAGCTCGGTGAAATACAATACCACAGACAGACTATCCTTGTAAAATACAATACTGTAGACTGACTAGCTCGGTGAAATACAATACTACAGATAGACTACCTATGTAAAATACAATACTACAGATAGACTACCTATGTAAAATACAATACTACAGATAGACAAGCTATGTAAAATACAATACTACAGATAGACTACCTATGTAAAATACAATACTACAGATAGACAAGCTATGTAAAATACAATACTACAGATAGACTACCTATGTAAAATACAATACTGTAGACAGACTACCTTGGTGGAATACAATACTAAAGATAGACAAGCTATGTAAAATACAATACTACAGATATACTATCTATGTAAAATACAATACTGTAGACTGAGTAGCTCAGTGAAATACATGTATCTATGTATTATACAATGCTACAGATAAAATAGCCATGTAAAATACAATACTACAGATAGACTACCTATGTGAATACAATACTGAAGACAGACTAGCTCAGTGAAATACAATACCACAGACAGACTATCCTTGTAAAATACAATACTGTAGACTGACTAGCTCGGTGAAATACAATACTATAGATAGACTACCTATGTAAAATACAATACTACAGATAGACTACCTATGTAAAATACAATACTACAGATAGACTACCTATGTAAAATACAATACTACAGATAGACTACCTATGTAAAATACAATACTACAGATAGACAAGCTATGTAAAATACAATACTGTAGACAGACTAGCTCAGTGAAATACAATACTAAAGATAGACTAACTGTGTAAAATACAATACTACAGATAAACTAGCTATGTAAAATACAATACTGTAGACAGACTACCTCTGTGAAATACAATACTACAGATAGACTATGTAAAATACAATACTGTAGACTGACTAGCTCAGTGAAATACAATACTTCAGATAGACTATCTATGTATAATACAATACTACAGATAAAATAGCCATGTAAAATACAATACTACAGATAGACTACCTATGTGGAATACAATACTGAAGACAGACTAGCTCAGTGAAATACAATACTTCAGGTAGACTTGCTATGTTAAATACAATACTACAGATAGACTGCCTACGTAAATTACAATACTGTAGACAGACTAGCTGAGTATACAATACTGAAGATAGACTGGCTTTGTAAAATACAATACTACAGATAAACTATCTATGTAAAATACAATACTGTAGACAGACTAGCTCAGAAATACAATAGTACAGATAGACTTTCTTTTTAAAATACGATACTACAGACAGACTATCCATGTAAAATACAATACAAGACACACTAGCTAAGTGCAATACAATACTTCAGATAGACTACCTATGTATGGACAGACTAGCTATGTATAATACAATACTTCAGATAGACTACCTATGTAAAATACAATACTGAAGACAGACTAGCTCAGAAATACAATAGTACAGATAGACTTTCTTTCTAAAATACAATACTACAGACAGACTATCCATGTAAAATACAATACAAGACAGATTAGCTAAGTGCCATACAATACTTCAGATAGACTACCCATGTATGGACAGACTAGCTATATATAATACAATACTACAGATAAAATAGCTATGTGAAATACAATACTGAAGACAGACTAGCTCAGTGAAATACAATACTTTAGATAGACTTGCCATCTTAAATACAATACTACAGATAGACTACCTATGTGAAATACAATACTGAAGGCAGACTAGCTCAGTGAAATACAATACTCCAGATAGACTAGCTGTGTAATATACCATACTGTAGATGGACTAGCTATGTAATTTACAATACTGTAGACAGACTAGCTCAGTGAAATACAATACTACAGAGGGAATAGCTATGTAAAATACAATACTGAAGACAGATTAGCTCAGTGAAATACAATACTCCAGATAGACTAGCTATGTAATAAACAATACTGTAGATGGACTAGCTATGTAATTTACAATACTGTAGACAGACTAGCTCAGTGAAATACAATACCACAGATAGACTAGCACAGTTAAATACAATACTGTAGACAGACTAGCTCAGTGAAATACAATACTTCAGATAGACTAGCTCAGTTAAATACAATACTCCAGATAGACTTGTTCAGTGAAATACAATACTCCAGACAGACTAGCTCAGCGAAATACAATACTAAAGATAGACTAGCTCAGTGAAATACAATACTAAAGATAGACTAACTATGCAAAATACAATACTCCAGATAGACTTGTTCAGTGAAAAACAATACTCCAGATAGACTTGCTCAGTGAAATACAATACTCCAGATAGACTTGTTCAGTGAAAAACAATACTCCAGACAGACTAGCTCAGTGAAATACAATACTAAAGATAGACTAGCTCAGTGAAATACAATACTCCAGACAGACTAGCTCAGTGAAATACAATACTAAAGATAGACTAGCTCAGTGAAATACAAAACTGTAGACAGACTAGCTCAGTGAAATACAATACTCCATATTCACTAACTTAGTGAAATACAATACTCCAGACAGACTAGCTCAGTGAAATACAATACTCCAGACAGACTAGCTCAGTGAAATACAATACTCCAGACAGACTAGCTTAGTGAAATACAATTCTCCAGATAGACTAGCTGAGTTAAATACAATACTACAGATAGACTAGCTCAGTGAAATACAATACTCTAGATAGACTTACTGAGTTAGATACAATACTCCAATCTCGGAAAAAAGAGACTTTGCATAAAAGATATAGGGTAAGTTCAGTGTAAAGTTTGATTTTGAACGCGATGGATTTAGTTTGTACCTGGTTAATCATATGTAAATCTTATCATTTTGCATTTTTGATTGATAATTTAGCTCCAGAAAGTTTCGTATTTGACAATAAACGTATTTTTATATGTTTAGTTTAAAATAGTGCTGCTGTATTTTTTAAAAACAAGCTTTTTTCTGTATGATAAAAATTAGGTTCTATTCAAATACCCATGTCTGTATTCTCAAATCAACATTGTGTTCAGCCGAAAGCATATTGTGTGTTTTGGAAAACGCAGTCAAAAACAAAAATGAATGTACACAATACGATCATTAACTTATCTGATTATGTTAGCTAGACGTAAATTAAATCCTTACATAACTTATAATAATGTATAAACATGCAAGGTTGTTGAATTATTGTTTAAAGCTTAATTTTTCAGTTTTAAATTCTCAAATTTACGTATCTAGGGAACAAGGTTTTGGTTCGTGCGACCAAAAGTGCGTTGAATAACAACTCCATTAGACTACGTTTCGCTATTGCGTCTAGTGTCCAGCATCCACGTGGATGAGCATGCACTGAAATACGTTGCTTTCTAATTTTAGTCTCAGAAAAATTTGTCTATAATGATTTCTGGTAATGTTATTTTTCTATAATGTGTAGACAGCAGTGTTCAAACAACAGTTTCCATTTAACGCCCGTTCTTGTGTATTTATCACTTTTCAGTATATCTTTGCAACATCTGTCCAAAGCGGAGGGAGAGAGGGAGGGGGCTTTAAATCTGTGGTCTCAATATCATAATGTTGTAAGTATGTTGTTTTTAATGTTATTTAACATCGCATCAGCAATTTTTCTGAAATTCTGACAAGAGCAAGTTGATTAATTACTAACGATTTATCTAGTAACGTACATGCGTTAAATGTTCGAGTGTGTTTGTGGCGAATGTATATAATTAAAAGGCATGATTTCATCAGCAACAATGGCGTAGCAATTTTTGAAAATACTTAGAGTAACTTTCGGTTTGAATTATGATTTTAAAAATATGATTGTTAGATAATTTAGTTTGAATTTATCGCATTGCAATTTTACTCCCTGATTCATTATGGTCACGATTATCTAATTATTTTAGAAATTAAGATATGTGTTTATTCGATTTGATCAAAAGTCAAGTAATTATATTTCAATGCGCAATGATTAGCTTAATCACTCAATCACGTGGAAAAGGGATATATAAGGACCAGCTCAAGTCAAAGATATTCATCCGTGTACCCGACAGCCTAACGGGGTACGATATAGATCCCCTATGTTTATCGAAAACAGAGTAGGCGTTCATGCCGGCATAGGGCCCCTTCACTTATATCATCAAAAACATCCATGCTTCCGAACCCCCATTTTTAAAGTCCCTCATTCGGAAACGGGCTTCAAATAACCCTACCCACTCAATTTTTTATCAAAATTTAAAAATTTTTCTCTTTGCGGGCTTTCGCGCCTGGTACACCGACCCCCTGGCTCTTATCCCGAGGTACTCGCCTGACAGCTGGGCGTTCCCTCTGCCTATGCCTGCTCTTGCTTTTCCACAGTGCTGGCATCTCCGTCTGCGAATGAGTATAACGCCACATTATTAAACACAAAATTTGTCAAAACATTAATACAAAAGTAAATAGTCTGCACAATGGCCGCAAGGCCCAATGTAGACTCTAAACTCCGTCAACCCTTGTGTCAAAGATATTCATTCTGTTCTGACAGACTAAGTGTTTAACACGAAGTTAAAAGAGTTTTAAAGAAATGTATTCAAAGAAGTAAAAGGCAAAGGTAACAAACTAATATAAGTTATATTTTAGGATATACGCACTGCAGTAAAACCCGGTTGTTTATTAGGGAACAAGGACCGCTGGGTAACCCGGTCGCTTGTGTTTGCACAAATAAAATATATATCTCTCAATAGGAGGACGCCAAGTGAAGGTGCCACCAGTGTTAGGCAGTGAAAGGTGCCAGTGGTTTAACCCGGCACTAGTTAATAAGTCAACTGTGAAAAGCCTGGCGGACTTAAGCGCTAGCACAGCGCACGGCACGTCAACGTGGGACATAGCACACCACAACGGTGGATCGTTGCGCACAGCACACCAACGGTGGAATACTGGGTATGGCACGGAAGCAATTGAGGCACGACGCACGGCACGGCGGTGTTGAAACTAAGCATCAACAATAATTATAGGGAAGCAGCAGACGGAACAGTGTGATAAGATACAGGAAATTCGCTCGGAAGTATCTCACGCTACATAGTTTAGGCGGCAGCGGTGGGATAAATTGCCATTGAATTGAATTGCCTAACATAGCATTTCAGCAATCAACGGACTTAAACGCAAGGATGGATAATTTGGAGGATAGCGTTATACAGTGTGGTAAGAGGATTGGCACAGATGTTGAAACAAGTCTCAAACAGAAAAAACTACCATTGTTTTCATGGGGACAGAGGACTGAAGAAAGTAATTCGCTTATTGATTTAGATTTCAAACATGAAAAGAATACAGTGGATAAAAATGAATTGTTTGGGGATTTAGTAACAGATTTCATTGGTAAAGGAGCACGACCAAAATTCCAGTCTGCCCCTGATAGTGGCGTAAGCATGCGCAGAATACTCGGGAAAGTTTGGAGCATTTCGTGTATATGTCAAATACAGAAGCGAAAAACAAGATGACAAGAGATCAGGAAGAAATCTGGTCAAAGGTTAATGCCATGGAGAAAACTCTAATGAAGGAACAGAAGAAAATGGAAGAATTAGTACAAAAGCAAATGTACCAAATGTATAAAGCACAGATAAAATCACAAGAGATGTTACAAAAGCAAATGCATGAAGCACAATTAAGATCACAAGAACTGTTAGCCGAGTCTATTAGGATTATGCGTCAAGAAATACATGACAAACTAACAAAGCCCTCTCTCAAGGATAAGTCGGTGAGTTTTCGAGAATTAGAGGGTAGAGAGAACCAAACTTCAGATTTTGCTGTGACTAAAGACACAGGGAAAAACACAAAGGATGACACAGACAGTTCAATATGAATTTATCATCTGTTAGATAAAGAAATTAAAAATGATACCGAAAGTGCACGGCTTGAGACAATTAGTATAAAAAGTGGTTTGCAGGATGTGGACACAATGTACGGACAAAGTAGGAAGCAGCAGAAGCAAACATATACCACAGGTGAGTCAAATGAGCCGAGGCATGATCAACAGGTGCGCAAAGTAAAGCCAGCAACTTTTGATGGGAAAGAACCATGGCTAGATTACAAGACATACTTTGTCAATTTGACATACACAACAGCACAGGCAGAAATGCGCGACACTTTAGCCAAAGAAAAGTTTATTGATAAGTTATACAACAGAGATGTAAGAATACGCGTAATACAATCTAAGCCTGGTGATTTGAATACCGCTGTTAGTCTAGCTTTTAGGTTAAAGGCAGTCGTTAAAGGTGAAAGTCGACGCCAATACAGCGAAAGAAGTTTAAGGGCACTGGAAGTTTACGGAGAGAGAATAAAAGAGGGAAGGGGACAATGTCGTGACTGACACGGAAGTGGAACAGCTTAAGAGACAAGTTTCCGAATTGCTGAAAGAAAACAACCAAAATAAGAAGACAATCGGTTTCTTGGATAACAGAATGTCACAAATGTCGGCTACAAAGCAGAGTCAATATCTTATTAATGACAAAAATGGAAGTGCTAGAACACCATCAAATAAACAGCAACCGAAGAAACAGGTTACTTGTTACAAATGTGGTAAAAAGGGACACATAAAGAAGGACTGTCGCAAGATCGAGAGCGGATATTACTTGTTACCAGTGCGGAATGAAGGGACATATCAAAAGAGATTGTTTCAAAAATCAAGATTCTTAAAACACTGAAGGTGGTAAAACTCTAACTTCGACCACAGGTTACAATCGACGATTGAGACACAAACGCTACAGGGCAAGGGTGTCAATAGGGAGTAATAAAAGTAATTTGGAGGGAGGTCTCCATGTGCAAGCTAATGTGAATGGAGCTGATGGGAAATTTTCAGTGGATACAGGTGCAACAGTGATTTTATTATCACAACAGTTATTAGACAGAATACCATCCAACTTCCAGCCACAATTACAGGCAGTAAATCAGAAGGTTATTTCTGCAGGCGGTGAACAACTGATCATATCTGGACAAGCAGATTTTAATTTGGGATTAGACAAGTCTGTTCATACTTTAAGATGCCTTATTGCTGCTGTAACTCTAGATGGTGTTATAGTGTTAGATTTTATGCGCCAAAACCGTTGTACAATGGACGTGGTTGGTGAAAAGTTGATAGTTGGTAGTGAGATTGTTCCGCTTATGACTTTTGGACCGATAGGTTGTTTTCGAATTGCAACGCAAAATACAGTCACTTTACCACCACGAAGTGAGGTTGTAGTTCTTGACAAGGGGTGTGTAGAAGACACAAACAACGTGGAAGGATTGATAGAACCAATAGAAGAATTCACAAAATCGGACAGAGCATTTGTGGTGCGAACACTTGTTTCAGGTCAAAAAACGTTTCCAGTCCGTATAATGAACCCGTCAGACGAAGTCAAGGTGATCAATAAAGATACTGTAATAGGAGTATTAAACTCAGTTATAATAATGGCATATAACAACGATTCAGGAAGCAATACAGAAACAAAACGACATAATCACCTAAGGGATATTCTCTTGAATAATGCAAAGTTACATTTAACAAGTGAACAGTACCAAAAGGCTGATACTCTTTTAAAAAGGTATAACACACCTTTCGCTTTGGATGGAGATTCGCTAGGTAAAACAGATGCCATTAACCAACAATAGACACTGGTGACGCCAGGACAATAAAACAACCGCCTCGAAGAATATCGGAAGCATTAGCATCTGAAGTTAATAAGGAAATAGATACTATGCTAGACCAAGGTGTTATAGAACCATCTACCAGTCCTTTGGCGCCTGGTATTGTTCTAGTCCAAAAGAAAGACGGAAGCTTATGTATGTGTATAGATTATCGGAGGTTAAATGCCGTAACCTTGAAAGATGCATATCTACTCCTTCGCATTGGCAATGCGCTGAATCAGCTACAGGGAAACAAATGGTTCAGCACACTTGATTTATTTTCCGGGTTCTGGCAGGTTGAAATGGATTCTGATGATAAGCATAAAACTGCGTTTGCTACAAGGCGTGGATTGTTTCAATTTAACGTCATGCTTTTTGGTTTGTGCAATGCTCCTGGTACATTCCAAAGGCTGATGGAGACTATTTTGGCAGGGTTGAATTGTGAGATTTGTTTGATTTATCTTGATGACGTCATTGTCATAGGTAAATCACTTGATGATATGCTGCTCAATTTAGAAAAAAAAAGTCTTCAAATGCTTCGGTAATGCTGGTTTAAAGTTGAAAGCCAAAAAGTGTAACCTTTTTGCGAAAGAAGTATCATTCTTAGGGCACCTAGTTTCCGGCAATGGAATCAGTGCTGACCCAGACAAAATTAAATCTGTACAAGAATGGCCTACTCCAAGTACTGTGACAGAAGTACGATCGTTTATAGGTTTTTGCAGCTATTATCGCAAATTCATTCAAGATTTTGCGAGCATTGCAAAACCTCTTCACAAACTGATGGAGAAAAACCAGTCTCTCAAATAATCAGAAGAGTGTCAAACAGCATTTGGGAAGTTAAGAAACAAATTAGTTACTGCTCCTATTCTGGCTCATCCGTATTTTACAAAGAGTTTTATATTGGACACAGATGCAAGTGATTCAGCGGTTGGAGGGGTTTTATCCCAAATCATAGATGGAAAAGAACACGTAATTGCGTATGGAAGTAAAACCGAAAGAAGATACTGTGTGACAAGGAAAGAATAACTTGCTGTTATCACGTTCGTTAAGAAGTGTATGTCAGTTTATAAGACTTGTTTATCATATTTATTTACCAGTATACAATTTCAATTTCAACGGATAACATGGTGGTAAGTCTAAATAGTCAACTTACAGAAAAGTACAACAAAATGAAATTATACATACTAGTGATTTGACAGAGTTAGATCCTGCATCAACATACTTGTATACCATTAGCAGTGTTGGTCACCATGAAGATTCAGAGAGTGTCAAAAAGTACAAATTTGGCAATTATTTGTGACATGTTAAATATATGTTATGGTTCCTAAGATCTTTATTGGAATTATTTATGGAATTGGAAAAGTTATTACAAAGTTCATGTAACAAATATTCTTCTGAAAAAAATTCTTATTGAAAGTTGGCGCTTTATGTATTAGAGGGTTATTTCTAAAATACACTATTTAGTAGTCAGCCCGTAAGGGGCTGGAATTTAAAATCAAAAGCAGCAGCATCTTCTTTTTTTATTTTACAAAACGAACTTTATCACAAGTATCTTGAATACCAAATAACAATTTATATGTGATTTAGACAGTCTGTTTACAGCTGACATATGTAGTATATGATTAATCTGTCTGTAATCCATAGTGTTTTATTTTAAATACATGTATTAAATTGTTTAGAAGTATATTATTATTGTTTATGATTTTCTGTTATACCAAGAGCAGGGCCTTAAACCAATGTTTAATCACCTAGGTCTGGTTGTTCAACAGCAATTAAATAGTGGCAATTATTCATAACAATTCTGGAAATCTGGAAACTTATTGTAGTTACAAATATATTATAAGCTTTTTAGCATATAATTTTTCTGACAGAAAAAGTATAAATATGAAAAATCGTATAAACTAACACATTGGTCAGGTTAACCAGTGCTTTCAACAACCACACCCAGTAATCTATTTGTTCAAGTACTTAAAGATATACATGTAGGTATTGGACAAAGACATCTGATCCCCATATAGCACCTGATCTCATTTCCTTTTTAACTGTATTATCATGCATACTTCATAAATAACTACACAACAGTAACTGTACTATATAAAAAAATTTATTCTTACAGTTATGATGTAAATGACATGGTTGGTCCAATGTAGAACAAACATACAAGTAATATGCCAATACTAATTCTACTTTGATGTTGTATTTAACAGTGTTTGGTCAACATAGCTCAAACATTATGCCAACATTGGGCCAATGTAGAACCAACCTTTACTTAACCATAACTTTATATTTCCAATGTTGGGCCATCGTAGAACCAACATTATGCCAACGTTGGGCCATCGTAGAACCAACATTATGCCAACGTTGGGCCATCGTAGAACTAACATTATGTCAATGTTGGGCCAACATAGAACCTACATAATGCCAACGTTAGGCCATCATAGAACCAACATTATGCCAACGTTCACTTAACACAAAAAAAAGCAACAGGCCAAGACGGAATTTCACCTAAACTACTCAAGCTGGCACAACCTGTCATAACAAACCCACTCACAAACATTATAAACTTATCATTACAGTCATCAACTTTTCCTGACAAACTTAAACAAGAACAAGTTACTCCACTTCACAAGAAAAACAGTACAACAGACAAAAGCAATTACAGACCCGTCAGTATCTTATCCACCGTATCAAAACTTTTTGAAACGGCCATAAACTCCCTACTTTCCAGCTACTTCGAGCTACACCACTTCCACACATCACACATACCTCTCTGTTTTCAGACCTGGATACGGATGCCAGACTAACTTACTTAGAATTCTTGAAGACTGGCGTAAAGCTCTTGACGAAAACAAATACTGTGCAGCCATTCTGATGGATCTGTCTAAAGCGTTCGACTGTCTCCCACGAGACCTTCTTCTCCTTAAACTTAAACATTACGGACTATCTGAAGCAGCAACACAACTTATGGAAAGCTATTTAACAAACCGACAGCAATGCAGTCAAACTTGATACAACTATCAGCTCCTGGAAACAACTGTACAAAGGGGTTCCACAGGGTTCTATCTTGGGCCCTGTCCTCTTTAACATCTTCCTTAATGACATCTTCTACTTTACCAAAAACTGCAATCTGTACAACTACGCTGACGATAACACACTCTCTGCTTCAAACTCTGACTAAAACACTATCATATCAGATCTACAAACAGACAGTATCTCTCTCATACAATGGTTCGAAAATAACCAAATGCAAGCAAACCCAGACAAGTTTCAGGCTATAGCAATAGGCAAAAAAACACAACAAGCAAATATCACTTTAACTCTAAATAATAATAACATTATACAGACAGAAAATGAAGTCAAACTGCTAGGGGTCACAATAGATTTCGAACTTAAATTCAACATCCACATTTCTGACATATGTAAAAAAAGCATTTAGACAGTTGAACGTCCTCAAACGCATTGGTAACCATTTAAACAGACTTGGAAGAATTACTATTTATCACTCCTTCATACTTTCTAACTTTAACTACTGTCCACTTACTTGGCATTTCTGCAGTCAGTATAACACACAAAAACTTGAAAAAATACAGGAACGTGCACTACGCTTTATATACACAGACTACAACAGTACATACGATGAACTCCTGGAAAAATCCAAACTTCCATCACTCAAACTCAGACGCATACGAACAATGGCAACAGAAGTCTTCAAAATTATCACTAAATACATCCCACTTTATCTTCAAGATCTTATTAACATTAAAACTTCTTCTATCTCATTCAGGTACACAAACAAAACAGAGCTACCATCAGTCAGAACTAGCAGGTATGGTTTGAAGTCTATGCGCTATGAGGGTGCAAAGTTGTGGAACCAGTTACCAGACCACCTCAGAAAAGAACAGTCTCTTAATAATTTTAAGAGCCTTATCAACCGGTGGTCTGGTGACTCGTGTCACTGCTTTGCCTGTCGTAGCGCTTAGACTTCATTTATCCAATAATTACAATTTTGCTTCATTTTATTTATTTTATTTTAAATTTTTACTATGCTTAAGTTTAAGTTGCTTTTATGTTTTTTCTTTCTCCTCCTTTTTAGTTCATACTTTGTGCTATGCTTGCCCTTTTTAGTCAAGTTATATTTGTACACTCTATAGTGTTTGCTATTTCATTATCAGTTGCTTTGCAGCCAACATCTTCGCATGTTTTAACTTATTATTTCCATTTCAGTTTTGCAATGATTTGATTACTTGCATGTATGTTTTGTAAATGTATGTTTGCATGTCTTTGTAGATATATATGTATAGTCGAACAAAAGCTCCTTAGAGCTTATGTTACTGTTATTTAAATTTTCGACTTTAAATAAAGATTTATTATTATTATTATTATATTACGTTGGCCATACATGTATGTTATTTTTAAAGTTTCAGTCGCAATGACCATTTGTTTCTAATTAAATAGATTTGATTTATGTCAATTTCTTTACCATGCAAGTGAAGGATATTTGATATCAAAATTATTACAATATAATTTTTGTGTAAATTTTTAGTAAAATGGATCACAATAGCCATTAACTCATTTAAATGTGTCTATTATGTGTCGGTTCCGGTGATTTGAAAAACTTCATTTTGCAATCGAACAAGTTATTTTTTAATGGAAGCTATAAGAGAATTTGCGTCAAGGTGTGCCAGTTCTTTTTCCCTAGATTTTCTTTGGGATAGACCTGAATATAGACAAAATAACGTAAGTCTGTAAACGGTAACTAATCGGGTTCTGTTATTTGGTCCAAATGTTTGAGGTTCGGGCGAAATGTGAGTCTTAAAAATTTGCCGTGTGCAGCCATGTTTTGATCAACGACAATCTTTAAAAACGAGCATCAACAATACGGAATATTTTTTGTAAACTGTTTTGCTTTCAAGTTTAAGTAAGAGATTAAAATTAACCATTTTGAAACATTCCATTTCGTCGGTAAGCAAACCATTGCATTTTTTGGCGTTGCACTATTGCCTTAAGATTCCCACTAGCAGCTGAATACCATTTTACACTCCGAACGCACCAGATTCAAATCAATGGCTGATCGTGAGAGAACGTTTGCGCAATACACTTATTAAATTTGTGATAAATCAATGAAAAATTAACAAATGACAGTAAGTTTTATTTTAATTACCATTTTCTTGTCATAGTCTATGGTTTATGTAATGAATTAGCAACATTGGTGAATTATACGATGTGTAGATCGCCCCATTTACCAAAGTATATTGGTGAGGCGTCATTTACACCCGCCATGTTTATATTTAAATATTTTGAATAAATTTGTAATAATTATCGAATGGATACCATCTGTCATCACTTGTTTGGCTTTTTTAGTTTTCATAAGTCGTGCAAAAAGTTCCATATCATTCAGATTATACAGAGGCTTATAATTGTGATGTATATACCGTATACGGAACTGTATATTTAGATCTACATGAATGTAATAATCGGAGTCTTGTGTGTTTGTTGAAGTGAGTCGGATTGGTTATTGTAGAAAATCGATTAAACTTAAAAATAGTTTGATATTTTTCACTAAGTCGAGTCTAGTCCTAATGGGAAATTGCTGTGCACATAAGCAGTTTAAATAAAATATCTCAAAGAGTAAAACATTGTTGCTACACATTTAAAAACTGGTCCCAGGAATGAATGTTTTGGCTTGTATTTGATTTCAAGTCAAATCGCCTCACAGTAAAATTACCCCCTGAAAATTCGCCCCCACTATCAAATCGCCCCAAATTGTGAAAAATAGCCAGTGTCATAGTTTGATGTTGCCATCATGAACAAGAGTTACATTGGAAAGCATGTTGTGATACACAGTATGTGGCATGGTGGATAAGTGATAGGTGACGGAACTCTGTTTTAAAGATTTTTAACCCATGGTTTTTTGTTTGTTATTATTGCAATTTGATAATTTTAAACACACAAGCTGATATTTCTTTTGACAAAATCATTTCTATTTAAACAATACTGATTCAACCTATAAATACTTTAGCATTAGTCTTTTATAAACAGTACAGATTTTTTTTTACTATCGGAGCGTCTTTTTACTCAAATACACTCAAATATACTCAAATATACTCAAATACACTCAAATACATTCAAATGTACAGTCAAAAATTGATGATTTATGTTAGAATAACTCTTCAGAAATGTATCGTTGATGTAATATCTAGAATTTTCCTGTTTCCAGTCCGAATATTAGGACATACAGCCTTTACCAGGCTTTATTAAAATTTCAGATGACCGTAGAATGACCGACATCCGGACATGCAGTGCATACGACGATCGATGTTACCTCACTGAGAAGCAAAACTGAAACACTAGTCGAAGAGCATTGATTGTAAATCATTTCCTAAGTTTTAAGTTCTTTAATACATAAATTGATTATATACATTGAAGCATTAGCAATGGGAAAAAGAAAGTGAAGCGATAGGCTTACTATGCCAAGGCAAGGGAAATAACTCTTTCATTCTCGTTCCCACGTAAATATCAAGATACATATATGGGTACTTTTTTTCCTTCCTAAATCTCAGTATAAACCCAGTTAAGCAGAGTTTCCTAAAAAGCAGAGTTTTATTAAAAAGATAATAAAATATAAAAAGCCAAGATAATTTTGAGAATGGGAGTATAATTATAGTAGAGTTCGGCTATAATGAAATCCAGGGGACGGCTTAATGGTCATTATGGACTTCGTTATAGGCATATTTCGTTTTAAACAATTTTTCAACAAATTAATCAACACTTGAATAAATAATTAAGCTATATTTTAATAGTTTCAAGTCGTATTTCTGCATATTAGTCTATATCTATGCGTATTTGAGTGTATTTGAGTAAAAAGACGCTCCCTTTTACTATACCTAGTGTAATGATATTCTGACAAAAGATGTAATTTCATTTCCGTAACTTATTAACTGAAGAAGGTAATCGCAATACATCTGGGCTCTTAAAAAGTATGAAATATCTTTAATAAGTCAATACATTTAACACATTGCAAAACAAACAATACATATTTACAAACAGTAACACAATAAATGTTCAGTTAAATCACCAAAAACATCCCAATTTCATCTTAAGGTATACTTTTGAAATCTCAAAAATCAGATATCATAGTCATTCCCAAAAGGGGCAGTTTTTCAAAAAAAAAAAAGGGGGCGGGGTGTCAGGACAAGATTTTGACAGTGGGCCAATATTGCAAAAAGTGGGGATGTTTTTGAATGGGGCAAATTTGACATGGGGTGATTAAAAGAAAAGTGGGGGCAAATTCGAAGGGGGGGGGGGGGGGATTTGACCTGATACCCCTGTATTTACCAAATCTGCAACTTGTTTTAAATTGACAAAATCTGTACTGTATATGTTAGACATAGTGAACATAAGTCATAACACTTATAAAAATTAATTGTACCACATTCCCTGATTTTCATAATTTTCTTTTAATATGATTCTCATCTGGGGGAAAAAGTTTGTGCACCTTGTCTGTACACTGGAACTATACCAGAGAACAACCAAATGGTTGTTTTCGTGAATTCCGATAATATACACTGATTCAGAGGGGTTCCTTATTTTTCTCATTAATTGACATTTATTGAAATGTCGCTTCACTTTCAACAGGAAAAAATGTCTTTAATGTTGAGTGTACTGACAGGACTTGTATGATTTTCTCAGTAATTATCATTAGTTATAATCAACTTTAACTTTCATAAAGAATGAAAGCACTTCAAGTAGAGATATGACTTTGTTGAGTTTACATTTATAAAAAACAGAAAAACATTAAGTTAACTTATGATGTAATGGTCCATCACACCATTCAATACATGTAATGAAAGAAACTCATATAAACTTAATTTTCTTAAATTAACAAAAAAAAAAAAAATTGTTTTTATTTAATCTGTATTAAAAATGCACTGTGTCACAACTACAGCTGAGATTTAGCAAAAATGTGTCTGAATTAAGAGGCAAAACATTGTAGTTGACATTAACTGGTTAAGGGAAATTAATAAATGTTGAAAACAATGTGTGTGTGCATCCATTTATCTATGAATTTTTAGTCTTCTCTAAAACCAATAGGTCAATTGAAATGAAATTAGGTATAGACATTTGGTATGTTTGTCTGAATTCCAAGATCATACTACCGGTATTATTACAGGTTCATTTATGAACCATTTTCGTTGAAATTTGAAATAAAGAAAATGGATGTCATGGAATGAAATACTGTACATGTATATATATCATGTTTATCTATACAATTTTCTGTTTACAAATTAATTGCACATTATGCAAAGTGTATTTTAAGTCTGTCTGAAAATCTCTAAAAGTATTTTGCTAAATCCATATTCATGTAAATATGATAAATATATTTTGATATCAGAATATCAAGATATTGCTAATGAACTTTGTTTATATTTGGGTTATACACACACACAAACACATATGTGTGTATATATATATTTATGTATAGTTATTTATTTAATATTTAAGCACTGAACTTTGTGTGTATTCAAGTGCATATGTTAAAGTAGGTCAGACAGTAATTTTATTTAAAATTATTCCTTAATTAAATTAAATCAGCATGTTATGTGACACATTAATTAACAAACCACTGCTTGAATACGAAGTTCAATGTTTATATTCTGTGAATTAAACAGTAAAACCAAATGTGATCAAAATTTTATTAACAGCTCCTGGCAAAAGAGAAAATGTTTTGCCAATTTTGCATTTCCGGTTGAAAATCAACACAATAGTCATCATCAAACTCATTTTTTTAACAGCTGTATTGATAATTGAAAAAGTCTCTGCTGTTAATCCAACATCAATTAAATTGAATTTGTCGGCTTGTGACTCATCTTGGCCCAATCCAACATCTGATGTAGAAGCACACTGTGACTGATCATGAACCAATTCAACATCATTTTGGTATGTTTGGTTTTCTTCTGAAAATCAGACAAAAGTAATCATAATAAATAAAAATAAATAATAAGAAACCATAGGCTTGATTGATTGTTTTTTATTCAATATTTTTGAAATGTTTTGTATCTGCTGTCCTTAAGCTCATAATCCACATTTTAGGTTCCATGATGGCCTAATATAGTTGTAGTATGGTTGTTCCTGGTCCCGTCAATTGTAATATACATGAATAAAAAAAGGTTTGAAGCTTAATTTCATAAAAATATCCTAATAAAATCTGTATTTCACATACAGTCTACATGTATGTGTATCCAAATACCAAATTGGGGGGGATTTAGTTCATATTTTTTGGCCCTTGCGGATTTAGATTTGATTTCATCCGAAACATTAAGTCTCCTTTTTAATGGCTTTCCTGGTATGGCCCCCTCAACATAAGGCAACATTGATGCCATTTTCACGGTAAATCGTTCAATTATGCATTATCATTTTACATAAATTAAACACTTGTAATTAATTATCGTTTTGCATAACGAAGACAAGATAACAAAATATAATGTATCAAATTCACTTTCCAGGTCGTTGCCGTAATCATCACCATCACTTAGACAACAAAAATCAAAACTTTCCAATGATTCTGAGTTCGTTGTTTATAAAATCCAACCCGGACAGGAACCGGACATCCAGTTCGGCACGGTAGCAAATTTTTCCGGACCAATGATTTTTTTTAACAGACGGGTCCAACAGTCTGGCAGCTTTTGCAAGGTCTGACTTAATTTAAAAACATGTTATAAACAAACTTTCGGTAGACATTATTAAAATAAACTGAGGTGTGCCAAGGGTAAATTCTTAAGTGCCGATGACCCATTGTTTTAAATTAACCAGGGTGGTAAAGGATTAGAGAAAGATAAAAGCAATAAATTGCAAAAAAGTTCAGTATGACGAAATCTAACAAAAAACCAAGTTTTGTAACAATGTGGTAATCGATATAGGAGTTGTTGCCCCTGAAATGTTATTTTTTGCTTATAAATAGTAAAATTGTGCATTAGCTTGAAAACTATTATTTTTGTAAACCATAGATATGTATAATAGATTATTGTAGTTATCGTAATGACAATCATTTTGATATATTATTCAAGGTCATAGGTTCAAAGTTCAAGGTCATAGATGCATAAGAAGATTGAACATGCTTTTTGTCTTAAAAACTATTATTTTTTGTAAAGGCATGTATATTAGAATATTGTAGGTATTGATGTGAAGATCAATTTGATATGTGGTTTCAAGGGCATAGGTTCAAAGTTCTAGGTCATAGATGTACAAGTAGACTGAAATTACTAGTTATCTTGAAAACTATAAACTTTTTTTATAGGCATGTATATTAGAATATTGTAGGTATTGATCTGATGATCAATTTGATATGTGGTTCAAGGTCACAGTTTTAAAGTTAAAGGTCATAATTGCATGAGAAGACAGAAATTGGTAATTATCCTACAAACTATTAAATTTTTGTATTGGCATGTATATTAGAATATTGTAGGTATTGATATGGCAATCATTTTGATATATGGTTTAAGGTCATAGGTTCAAAAGTCAAAGTCATAGTTGTATAAGTATAGTCAGATATAATCATCTGGAAATATATGTTGCACACTTTAGTTGCTACATACATTTCTGCAATTTATAACTGAACTGTGACTAGTGAATTCTGATTAAGTACTGTGACTAGTGAATTCTCATTAAGTACTGTGACTAGTGAATTCTCATTAAGTACTGTGACTAGTGAGTTCTCATTAAGTACTGTGACTAGTGAATTCTCATTAAGTACTGTGACTAGTGAATTCTCAATAAGTACTTGAAAACTTAAAAAGTTTCTGCAATCACATTTATTGTTTATTGTACATTTTAAACAATTTTGGACATATTGTCAGATGAATATTAAGGCTCATTAGCCCTTTGTTAAGATAATAAAGACTAATTATGTTCAAAGTAAGTAATTCTTGTCATATATTACCAGCAGTTATCTTGAAAATGTTTGTTAACATACTGGTAGTTAAAGAATAAAAACATGTACAAACTGATAATTTTGCAATCAGGGTGGTTGATATATTGACAGGGGTTTATCTGTGGTTTATTTTAAACATGTATAATCTTTAGTGCTAACATTTGATTTTTAGAATATATGCATTTCATTAATCTTTTAGATGCCAAGAAGTAGAAAAAGAATTCATACACCTGATGAAGACTACTCTCGAAGACGTTTGAGAAAACGGAATCGTGAGTCTGATTATGAAAGATCATACAGTAAAGAGTCCACTCGACGACAAGCACGTCGAAGACGGGATCGTGATTCTGATAGCAGTGAACCCTATTTTAGACACAGATCCAGAAAAAGAGGCAGGGAATCTGATCGTAGAGATGATTCAGACAGTAGATATCCTAGATCGAGAAGAAGAAGTCCAGAAATGCATCGCAGAGATGACTCTGGCAGTAGATATCCAAGATCTGCAAGAAGAAAAGGTAGAAGATCTGATAGTAGAGATTCATATTCTACATACAAACATTCAAAGAGGTGGAGAAGGTATTCAAGAACTTTAACCAGCAGTCCCTCCAGATCCAGATCCAGATCTCAAACTCCCAAAAGAGACAAAAGGTAATACATAGGGTTGTGGAATTAGATCTATATTGGTTTCTTGAATTATATTTTCTTTGCTTTTTGAGGTGACCTTTAATATCTGCCAACATCAAAGCGAAGAATGTTAGACAGGAATCATTGTTCCTTGTACATCTTTGTACATTTGTTTGAGAATGGCATCTCAACTTGTGCCAGAAATTATTACTTAAATGACAATGGTCAGGATTTAGTTGTTTGATGCAAGTAGCATTGTAATAAAATTAAAATACAAAACCAAGTATCATCAATTTTGAAAGAAATATATCATTTAGATACTAACTTTTGATTTTGTAGAACTTGCTATCTAAATTTGCCCAAACAGACTCCAAGGTCTAGAAAAAGGAGTAAGCAAGTATGCTGTTTGTTTTATTAAATGAATATTCAACATGTTTATTTTAATGACTGAAATAAAAATGTCCGATTTCATATCACATTTTGGTCTGTTTGTTGATAGCCTTTTCCTTTACGGTTTGATTCAGCATATCTTTTTAGCTCACCAGAGCTCAAAGCTCAGATGAGCTATTGCTATCCATCTTTGTTTGTTGTGTGTCGTATTCATCCATAGTTTATAAACTTTTCAATTCTTAATCTTTTTCTTCAAAACCACTGTGCCAAATTTACCAAGTTATCATCATGCCTGGATAGAGGCCTTTCAGATTTGCACAAATGAAGAAGTTATGTCCCCTTTGGGCACCGTTAGGGGGGGGGGGGGGGGGGGCAGTGAAAAAGGAAAAACTTTTAAAATCTTCTCCTCTGAATGCACAAGAAATATACGAAATATACCTTAATTATTTCATTGAAAATATTCTTATGTCATCTAGTTTTAGATTTGCACAAATGGTAGCCATGGGGCTCAAAATGGGGGAATGACAAGGCACTTAGGCACATTGCTAAAATTATGTATTTGTCAGTATATCTTGAAAACTATTAAATTTTTGTATAGGCATGTAATTAGAATATTGTAGGTATTGATACAACAATCATGTTGATATATGGCTAAGGTCTTAAGTGCAAAGATCAAGATCACAGCTGCAAAAGAAAAGAAAAGAAAAGACTGAAAATATCAATTGTCTTGAAAAGTTTTATCTTTTTGTATAGGCATGTATTTTAGAATATTATAGATATATGAATATGACAATCATTTTGATATATGGTTCAAGGTCATACATTCAAAGGTCAAGGCCATAGCTGCATTAAAAGACTGAAATTGCATATTCTCTTGAAAACTATGAACAATTTGTTCATTTTTATAGGCAGGTATATTTGAGTATTGTAGGTATTGATATAATAATCATTTTGATATATGGTTCAAATTCATAGGTTTGAATGTCAAGGTCAAAGCTTAAAAAGAAAATACAAATGGTTAATTATCCCCTGCTCCAACGAAGTTGGCGTGGGATATAGAAATGGGTTCCGTCCGTTTGTCTGTCCCAAGTACAAATTTTTTACCAGAAACACCATCTAGAACACAATGTTAACCTTTTGCGTTAAAGTTTGCTACATGTTTTATATTATGATTTAAGAATAGCAAGTTAATAATAATAAATTCAAAAAGAAATAGTGCTATTACTTCAAAAGTGTTTACATATTTCTCTGCAACATTTTAATACCTGCAATTTTAGTATTTCTTAGTAAAAATGCATATTTTATATAAAAAATGTACATTTTGAGAAAATGAACATGCTTATGTATTTTATAGGATTTTCTGTAGAAACTCTAGATATCATGTAATTATTAAAAGAAGTTTAAAGCTGCATTAAGTTTACCAATTTTCTGAATTTTTTTTTATTTTCTAAAAATATATTTTTTTTAAAGTAGATATCTTCTAACCACGTTCCGTGACATTCATTTTCTAAAATTTCATTTCTTTTAGTTGTTAATAAACGGAATCCTCTGACCGGTTGGTCAGAGTTCTACTATGATAATTATGAGCTTGGAGCATGCGCACGGATGTAGGGAAAAGCCTAGAATCGAAAGTTAAACATGACAGATTGCATTAATTGTCCTTCATTAATATCCAGATGTATTTAAACTGGTGTTATTTATCCCTTACTAAGTCACAAATGACAAATTCAACGAAGTTCTGTGTTTAATTTATCATATTTCAACATTTTGAAAGTAGTGTTTAAATGACCCGGGTTTTGATGACGTAACCATGTTCTATTATTAGATCCGAAATGCTGCATCTCGCTGGGTAAATACTGTAATTTCTGTATTTATTCGAGCTTTTACCGTTGAACCAAATGTAACATTGTTCATTAGGAACATCAGTTATTAGATTAGCACCGTTTTAATTTTTTCTTTGGAAAACTTAATGCAGCTTTAACATATACACATGGTTTTTTAATTGGTTCAGTATTTTTGGGGTAAATATGTCAATTTAAAAAAGAAAACACTGATTTTGAGAAAATTCTTTTTTGTGGCTATTATAAATTTACTGTTATCTTTGATGGAGTTCTTTATATTGGGTGGGTATTTTGGTGTAGGATTTTATTATTCTGAAAAAAAAATATATTTATTTTTTATTATACAAATATTAAAAAAAGGGATGATGATTATAATGCTACTGCTGCTGATGGCAATGATGATGTTGTATGCTGCTGATGGTGTTGAATTTATGCTAGGGATGATGTTGAATTTTCTTAATGATGATGATGTGATGATGCTGATGCTGATGCTGCTGATGATGATGATTGTGAAAACTTGCTCTTGATGATTTTTATACAGTGGAACATACTTGTAATGAATATCTTTTTTCAACAAACAACTTGTATCTTTGATAATGATGAGATTATGATAATGATGATGATGAACAAATTTTCTCTTTGATTATTTCCTGTTTTTCAAAATGATGTTTTATATTTTAACATATGCATTTAAACCGAAATAGCTTATAATCACTTTTGTTTTCAATGAATACAACATCAACGACAAAAATTGAAAAAAAAAACATGAGAAAAAGAATAAATTTCTATCCATTTGTTACTGATGAAAAATGTTTACTCTTATGGATATTGTTGATATTTTGATTAAAATATGAAATGTCATTTAAAACATTATAGTTTTCCAGTCATTGTTAAGATAACAAAAGACTCTAAAAGTTTAACATGATATTGAATAGAAGTTTTAATCACTGAAACTTTTGGTAGAAAATAGAAAGTTAGTAGAGCGGGGGATCTGAATGACAATGTCTTCTTGTTATCTTGAAAACTAACTTTTCGTATAGGCATGTATTTAAGAATGTTGTAGATATTGATATGATGATCATTTTGATATATGATTCAAAGTCATACATTCAAAGATCAAGGTCATAGCTGCATTAGAAGACTGAAATTGCAATTTTTCTTGAAAACTATGAACATTTTGTAAAGGCATTTATATTAGTATATTGTGGGTATTGATATAACAATCATTTTGAAATATGGTTCAAGGTCATTGGTTCTTATGTCAAGGTTAAAGCTTAAATAGAAAACACAAATTGTTAATTACAGTATAACCTGTAATAGCGTCCACCTCTATTTAACGTCCACCTGTCTATAGCGTCCAGTCTAAAGTATCCCCAATCGATTTTACTATATAAAGACCCCCTGTATAGCGTCCACCTGTCCCAATGCGTATATAGCGTCCACCTATTTTGGTCCCGATCAGCATTTAATTTGTGTATAACAGTCCACTATTCGGCTGATCAAGGGGCATAACTCGTATTTTTCAACACAACCGGAAGTGTTGGTGTCAGAGATTTTCTTCTCTCATTTTAATTTCAAAGCGAATTAATGTGTTTGACATGCCGACATTGTGTTTATTATCGCCAATTGGGTTCGGGAAGAGCGTGGATCGATTAATTACAATGGATATTATGACTCCTAGATATGTTTATAATGATGGAAGGCGAGAACCGCCGATGTTTTCATAACAGTTAAGTGGCATGGTCTTGATTTACTCAGGACATGTCAAGGTGTCAACTGATTATTCTTTATGTTATATTAACAGGGTAACAATCATTTACATCTTTAGCTAATTAATAGAGTAATACTCCAATAGCGAGAATCACATATTTTGAGAATTTTAAAAATGTCGAATCTCCGCCCAGCTCAGAAAGCTTTAACATTAGAGCAACGTGTTGAAGTAATCAGATAAAAAAGACAATTAAAATTTTTAAAGCATACACATTTCAAAAAAGTGGTGAGGTATAATATACATCGGATTAAATTTCTGTCAACTTTTGTTACAATTTAGTGGTAATAAAATTTATTTAATTTATATTATTAATTTTTTTTATTTATTAAATCCGTTGATTTGTCACTTGTAACAAGATAAAGTCCACCTGTCTATTAAGGACACTTTTGCCCAATCCCTTGGATGTCCTTTATACACAGGTTATACTGTATCTTGAATACTATTAATTTTTATTCGCGAAAGCTTTCTTGAATATAGCTATCACACATGTGAACTCTTGACTCTTAACCCTTTTTGGAGTTCTTTACAAAGTTCAGCTCTCTCTCGTCCGTAGATGGAAGTTGAATAAGGATAGATAACCCAAATTTAGGCGGCTTTTGCATCTATTGATTCGGTGATGAAATTTTTATGATAAGTCGCAACTGTCCATTGATTGAAATTGATTTAGTCAGAAATGAATGGGAGAATTCGAAAGAGAATGTGGCATTTTCCTGTATTAAAAGACGGACTTTATTTGATGACGTCACACAGTGCCCCCCCCCCCTCCCCCCCACCCCTCTGATCGTCTGTTATATGTATTCTTGCCTAATAAATCATATGCATACATCCATGAGGTGAAATAAGTGTTTGTTTTAATTACTGAATCCCTTGAAGGAAAGGATGATTTTTAAAAATTATTGGGTCTTCTTTGCTATAGGTAATCCCAGGGAAATATTCGGATTTACTCTTGTATGCAAATGAGCTCATCCTTATTGAAGTATCGGGGTCAAAAGGTCAATCGAAGACAAATGGAAAGTACTTTAGATATCAATGTTCAAAAAGTGCAAACTAATATCACCTTTACATTTGTAAATATTACAAAAATATATGAATATATAAAACAAAAATATTTTAAATATGAGGCTTAAATAATATGTTTCTTAAAAACAGTTAGGAAGTTAAGCATGGAATCAATGTAAACAATGATCTGTTGACTTCCGGTTTTCGACATGAGTGTTCAAATAGATCTTATGTTTATTAGGCATCTTGAAATAGATTCCTGTTGTATGTCAGTGTCACACGGGAAAGCCTGACTCCACAGAATTGAGTTTTATGTATAAAAATATCCTACAGTGAGTTTATAACTTGTTCTTAAAGATATCCATGTAATCTAACCATATCTGTATATTAATTCTGTTAATCGACTACTGTAAAAATTTAACATGTTTTTTAGCCAAATAAAAACATCGTCACTTGTTTTAATCATGATTAGCAGGGAGGTAAGATCAGGTGTCAATATTGTTACTGTTTTCAAATGAAGTAAATACGATAAAATTTAGTGACTTAACATTCTAACGCCATCAATTTGCTGGTTGTCATATTTGTTTACAAGCAGTGAAATATCGTCCAATATAAATACTTTTACTCTAGATAGGTAAAAAATGGCGCTAAATTATACATTCATTCATTTCATGTTGCATAAGATTTATGATTTGTTTATTTGGAGCTGCATAGTTAATGGTATAGCCATTTAGTGCAACATGGTTTATGATATCATATATGGTCATTCAGTAAAACATGGTTTGTGCTATAGGGTCATTTTTTCACGTGATTAGTGATATGGCTATTTTGAGTCGCACAGTTTATGATATGATCATTTATGCCACATGGGTAATGGTGTGGTCATTTAGTGCAACATGGTTTATATTAATGTCATTTAATGTCATGTGTTTATGATATGGTCATTTAGTGCCACATGGTTTATGATATGGTCATTTAGTGCAACATGGTTTATATTGTCATTTAATGTCATGTAGTTTCTGATATGGTAATTTAGTAGTCACATGGTTTATGATATGGTCATTTAGTGCCACATGGATTATATTATTGTCATTTGATGTCATGGAGGTTATGATGTGGTCATGTAGTGCCACATGGTATAAGTAAAAAATAATTTGTGCCCAGTTTGTCATTTTGAGTCAAATGATTATGATATGACTATTTTGGGTCACAGTTTGTGATATGGCCATTTAGTGTCGCACAGGTAATGATGGGGTCATTTAGTGCAACAAGGTTTAGCTTGTTGTCATTTCATGGAACATTGTTAACATTATTGTCATTTATTGTCATGTGGTTTACAATATGGTCATGTAGTGTCACATGGTTTATAATATAACATTTTTGGTTTAAATTGTTGTCATTAAGTGTCATGTGGTTTATGATATGGTCATTAAGTGCAACATGGTTTATATTATTGTCATTTAGTGTCATTTTGTTTATGATATGGTTATTAAGTGGTTTATGATATGGTTATTTAGTGGTTTATGATATGGTTATTTAGTGCAAATGGTTTATTTTATTGTCATTTAGTGCCACATGGTTTATTATATGGCCATTCACTGACACATAGTTTGTCCTGTAGTTTTGAGTTTTGAGTCACACAGTTTATGATATGGTCATTTAGTGCCAAACGGGTAATGATGTGATCATTTAGGTGGAACATGGTTTATATTTTTGTCATTTCGTGTCATGTGGTTTACAATAAGGTCATTTAGTGCCACATGGTTTATGATATGGTCATTCAGTGAAACATGTTTATCATATGGCATTTTTTGAGTCACATGGCTTATAATATGGTCATTAAGTGGTTTATATTATTGTCATTTAGTGTCATTTGGTTTATGATTTGGTAATGTAGTGCAAATAGTTATGATATGGTCATTGAGTGTCAACATGGTTTATATAATTGTCATTTAGTGTAATTTGGTTTATTATATGATATTTTTGAGTCATGTGGTTTACAATATGGTTCATGATATGGCCATTCTGAGTCACCCAGTTTATGATATGGTCATTAAGTGCAACATGGTTTATATTTTTGTCATTTAGTTTGGTTTTTAATATGGTCATTTCGTACCACATGTTTTATGATATGACATATTTGAGTCACACAGTTTATGATATGGTAATTAAGTGCTACATGCTTTAAGATATGGTCATTTAGTGCCACATGGTTGATGATATGGCCATTTCAATCCAGGGTTCGCGCTGTCGATCGCCAGTGGTGCCAATTGCGAAAAATATTTGAATCTGGCAAAACGAAATTATAATTGGCGAAAGTGTCTGGCGAATTCAAAATAAAATTGACGAAAATAAAATGTAGTTGGCGAATGTTGATATTAATTTTTTTGTGTCAATGTGTATTTCACGGTTGAACGCACCTCATTTCTGTATGGTAATCCTGTAGTAGCTGTTTGTTTACATCGTCAATCACGTGGTCACTGCACCGCGTCCTTTAAACACTATCGGAAGTTGACAAATGAATAAACACACTAATTGGATTAAAGGAATTAGCCTCCATAATTATTTGTTGCTAATTGGTTTCTGTTTTGAATATGCTTAAAACTTGGTTGGTGTTTACAAAAGTTTCGGAAGCTCCCTAATAAATTTGCATTCAAACGCCGACAAATTAGCTCTTCCCTAGCTCTTTCGTATGACCAGTCAATGAATGATTTTATTTACTTGATTCACGGGAACATGAAGCGCATTTTATTATAAATATTTTTCAATTCAAACCCAAAACAAAAAAAGTCTGATTAAAAACCCATCTCTACGTATGTTGAAACACATAATCAGTGTGAAAAATTATACAAAACCGTCCAACTCCTAATCTTATGTGAAACATATCTGTTTGAATGATAATCATTTTTTAAGTCTTGGTTGTCATTTGATAACAAAACTGGTTTTATGACATGTAAATTTTGCATTTAGACGGGCAAGATAAACAGTTTTACCTCTGGATCATGCAATAACTATCGTACTTCAACACTTATAAGACACCAATCATCAATTGTTTGTTGACACTGACTTACAAACTACTTTTGAACTGAAAGTTCAAACTTAGTAGAAGGCAAAATGCGCTATGCGATCTGTTTATTGGTTATCAATGGAAAAAGTTCCGAAATAAAAATGTAATTCTTTACTAGAATTGCAAACACTCCAGGGTTGTACAGATCTAGGAAATTTACACTCTGGTTGAAATGCTACCTATATGCCTGATTTGACCCTATTTAGAAATCATGTCCCACTTCCTTCAGTTCTAGATTGAACACTTCTGGCAGCATAGATACATCCCACACAAACATGTTCTACTGAATGCGCCAACCAATTATGTATAATGGCCAGTAAGATTAACTTTCTCATATTGGCTGAAAAGGATTTTCAGACTGGTGACATGTACATTGTTGCAGAAGATGGGTTGGCGAAACCAAAAAAGATTCCAGGGCTAGCCCTGGAATCACATGGTTTATAATATGATCATTTTGTGTGACATGGTTCATGATATGGCCATTTATTGCCACATTGCTTTTGATATGATTAAATTGAGTTACATTGAAAATGATATAGTGATTTGAGTCACATGGTTTATATGATTATTATTATATGGCCATCAGATGTCACATGGTATATGATATGGTCATTTAGTGTACATGGTTTCTGAAATGGTCATTTAGTGTCACATGGTTTACGATATGGGCATTTAGTGTCACATGGTTTACGATATGGTCATTTAGTGTCACATGGTTTATGATGTGTTCAATTAATACCCAATGGTTTATGATGTGGTCATTAAGTGACACGTGGTTTTTGAAAGGGTCATTTAATGCCACATTGCTTCATGATATAGTCTTTTTTAACACATAGTCATGGAATGGTATATTATGCCACTTTAGTTTATGAAACGTAATATGATATGACTATTTATTGTAACATGGATTATGATATGGCCATATAATGCTACACTGCTTATGATATGACCATTTGGAGATGCATGGTTTCTGATTATTTAAAAAAATTATGTTACTTGATCTGCAGACTTGTATTTGGTCATTTAATGAGGAGATTAGTTTTATATCCAAAAGACATTGCACACAACATGCCTCACTGCTGTCTTTCATTGCACTGCAAAGTGACGAACATATCTACCACAAGACTTGCAAAGGCTGTCAAGTTCAACTGTATATGACATAATCTTGAACAGGGCGCAAAATTCACATTCAATCAAACATTCATTTGTCTTTCGTCTTCAGGACTTAGATAGAATTTTTAATGCCACTCGGCCCAGTGCCTAGTTGAAGAAGAAAATCACTCAGGCACTTGGAAATATAACTCGGCTCAGTCACCACATGAAAAACGAGACTTTCTTTTCTTAAAGTACCACCATAGCCTGTACCAATAAATATTGTTTTCCGACTTTCTTGGGCTTTTCACGAACTTCGGATTTTCTGCTTTTAGTAACTGGTAACTTTCATACTGAAATGGCAGGTTTAGAAATGCTCTCACCTGAAACTGGTTTGTCTTCAGAATCAGCAGTAGTCTGATCACACTAGAAGGCAGTTTCAACGAAAATGTGGCCAAAATTACGAATATTCATAAAAATTCCGGAAATTAGCCGAAAAATAACCGAAAATGTAATTTTCACTGCTTTTTCCGAGAAAAAATGAATATTAGTGTAATTTTGGCAAAAAAAATGAATATTCATAATGAGCTTTGCATATCCATAATGAGGTTGTAATTTTCGATAGCACGGTTACAATTTTCGGCGTACGGTTTCAATTTTCGGTAAATTATTTCCGACTGTAGGTAGGCGGCACGCTTTGAAGTTAGGACTACCGTAAAATGAATAAAATTTGTAAACTTATATATATAAATCTAACATCTAAGGAGAAAATACGGAGTATATATAACACCTACGGTAAGATTGAGAATAATTCCATCGCTTTGGTAACTTGTTTGAACATCGACATACATGTAGCATGCCAGAAATCGTAACCAATGAACATGTGACCGATGATCATATTTGAATTTCATTTTATTCCTTCATATATTTAACGGTAACTGATATTTCAATGATAGATCTACATTAGAATATTTAAATAAAACATCAAATTAAAACAATTTTGTTATTTTTGTCTGTAAAAATACAAATTCAAGAAATCAATCCAAGGCTTCTAAAACCGCATCAGTTTTAATCTGCAAACTTTACGTCAGTTCCGAGTCAAGTTGGCAGGTAACCAGGTGCTTAACCTGAAAATTTAGTCAAGTGATCAGACTGCAAATCTACTTTTTATAAGAGAGGAAGGGGAACTAAACCGTCCTATTAATTGACCTTTTTTACGTTAAATAAAATAATGTAAATACATGTACTTTCGGATAAAAATGATGCAAGCGTATATAATTTTAAGGCTTGAAAAAATTACTCCCACTGAATTACAAGATCATTGTGACAGCGAGCACTAAATAGCCAAGTTTTGTCGTCCGTGTATATTCTGAATAACTAGCGTTTTAATATTTTTTCACTGAAAACTTCATTTTAATATTTTAAAAAAATTATTTATTGTATTATATTCAAACTCTTCACTGAAAATAATAAAGATAGATTGGAAGAAAATGTTACAAACATGTGATCGCGGACTTTTTATTTTTATTTATTTATTTAGATCTATTTATTTATTTTATTTTATTTTATTTTATTTTATTTATTTTATTTTATTTATTTTATTTTATTTTATTTTATTTTATTTATTTTATTTTATTTTATTTTATTTTATTTTATTATTTTATTTTATTTTATTTTATTTTATTTTATTTTATTTTATTTTATTATTTTATTTCATTTGATTTCATTTGATTTCATTTCATTTCATTTCATTTCATTTCATTTCATTTCGACACCATTACTAAAATTTCATATATTTTTAGTTAATGAATGGAAATCCAAAGTCGATTCGCAGGGATCTAAAAATAGGATTATTTTTAATCTGTCACAAAGCAAAGTACTTCTCCCATCCCAAACAAAATGTTTTATTGATATTAATCATCTGTGTATAAAGTACTACTTGTCCCGTTTTAATTTGCTACCTGGTCACGACTGCAGACATGATTTGAAAACCTCTCAAGTTGTGATGATAAGCATATTACAAGTGATTAAGAATATGCATCCTACTAATTAGCGTTTCCGTTTACGATCTCATCAGTTAATTAGTTTGTCAGTAACGACTGACCATTCTTTATTTAGTTCCTCTGTAATCACTGTTTCTTCTTATAATCCGAGGCCAATATTATTAAAGACAAATAAAAATAAATAAATAAATAAATAACAGTTAAAGAAAAAAGAAGAAAAGAAAAAGAAAGAAAGAAAAAACGGGACAGATTCTCGGGCCTCGTGGAAATGATAACCATTCTAATTATACCTGACCTAGCTGTCAAAACATTTGTAAAGGTTAACTGGTAAAGGCACGTGCAGTGCCTTGAAACTCGTGGTTGTATTTTGCTTGTCAAGTTATATACAAGTAATCAGAGAAGACGCTGTTTCACTTAAAATGTTTTTGGAATTAATAAATCTACGATACAATTTTTCTTAAAACCGGGATTTATTTATATTTATGGATTAGATTTTGATACACATCTGACTAACAATTTCAGGTAAATTATATTTTTAAAAATTATCTCCTGCTTCAACTATTTTAAAAAATTACGTGAAAAAAATCTGTTAAAAATTCGTGTTTTATTACATTTTTTTTAAAATTTTCACATAATGCTTTAATCTCATGAGTTTTGTAATTTAATTATGATATAATAACGGACAAAATCGATCAACAACTAAATCAATCATCCATGTAAACATTCGTCGTATGTTCAAATTATTTATGTCTCTGAGTACCCATGAAGGATTAAATGTATTCAAATTACGTTTCAATAATCATCGCGGTAGACATTTTTTCTGCCGGTGGACGATTTTACTGTCCACCGCGACAAAAATATTCTTAATCTTTTTTCTCTTTATTCGCGATGGACCGCGGTGGAAATTTAATCTCCTCTAATCGCAACCTTGTCCACCGCGGTGAAATTCACGAATCCACCTGAGCTGAACTGTATGTCGATGTTCAAACAAGTTACCAAAGCAATGGGATCATTCTCAATCTTACCGTAGGCGTTACATATACTCTGTATTTTCTCCTTAGATGTTAGATTTATATATATATAAACAAATTTTATTCATTTTACGATAATCCTAACTTCAAAGCGTGCCGCCTTCCTACAGTCGGAAATAATTTACCGAAAATTGTAACTGTGCTATCGAAAATTACAACCTCATTACGGATATGCAAAGCCTATTACGAATATTCATTTTTTTTGCCAAAATTACACTATTATTCATTTTTTCTCGGAAAAAGCAGTGAAAATTACATTTTCGGTGATTTTTCGGCTAATTTCCGGAATTTTTATGAATATTCGTAATTTTGGCCACATTTTCGTTGAAACTGCCTTCTAGTGTCAGTCAGTGTCTTCGAAAACTTTTTTTTCAGCTGTGTCATTTTTTTTTTACTTTACAAAGTCAAACAAAACAGTTTATTTACTTTTCTTTTACATACTTTACCGGACTGACAAGTATATAAACACTCGGAACATTGGTTAGATTTTACGTTATACTAAGTGAATTCCAAATGCAAAATAATAGGTTTGCACATATGATGCAAACGTTAAAATGATTTTGTTGATTCACGCTTGTAACAGAACGGCATGATGTTTAGAAAGGGATTTGTTACAATTGACCTCCTTATACATGATTTTTAACGAAGTATATATCTGATAAATTTAACTTGGCACCGTGACGAGTGGCAGTAACAGCATCACTCGTTCAAGTACACATTTCACTAGTCAGGACGAGTGGACCAGTGAATAAACGAAGCCCTGGTCTTTCGCGAAATTTCAGTACTTTCAGTACTTTGTATAAAGCAAGTATTGTAGGTTTTACATGATGATTATTTTGATATATGCTACAAGGTCATACATTCAAAGTCAAGGTTATAGCTGCATTAGAAGACTGAAATTGCTTTCTGTGAAATCATCAATTTTCGTGGTGGCCCAATTTTCGTTGTTTTCATGGACACCTTGATCCATGAATATACATGTCAGTGAAATAGTTTAATATATGTTTATATAACAACTTACCTTTTGACATGAGTGATATAAGTAGAATAATCCAGTAACACTTGAACACATAAGATGATGTTTTACAACATGTTTCGCTTTGTTAACTATGGTCAAAACCATGAATTCATCCCCCATGAAAAGATATTTTTTCTTAGAACCACGGAAATTGACGATTTCACAGTATTCTTTGTAAAACTGAATATTTTGTAAAGGTATGTATATTAAAGTATTGATATGATGATCATTTTGATTTATCGTTGAAGGTCATACATTCAAAGGTCATGGTCGCAGCTGCATTAGAAGACCGAAATTGCTAATTATATTGAAAACTGAATATTTTGCAAAGGCATGTATATTAGAGTATTGTAGGTATTAATTTGATGGTCATTTTGATATATGGTTCAAGATCATACGTGAAAAGTCAAGGTCATAGCTGCATAGCCAACTTGGAATTTATTCATTGTACTATAGTTACTACATTCATATAAGATACTTAAAAACTTAAAAATGAAATGTGACTAGATATTTCTGATTAAATATTGTAGCATTTCTAAACTTAAGAAAATTAGGAAAGTTTCTGTAACTAATATAATGTCTATTGCACTTTGCAAACAATTTTGAACATATTCTCAGGTGAGCGTTAAAGCCCATGGACCTCTTTTTTGATAGTCAACACATAATTCAATGTGGCCTCTGTGTTGTATCCTGATTTTATGATCCAAATGTTAGGGCCTTTCTGGATGTTATTATATGTGTGACTGATAAGAACTAGATTTTTTAAAATATCTGTATTGTGTTGATGACTTATCAAGTGACAGTGAATCAACCAATCACAAAATATATATAAATAAACAACAATTATATTGAGTTTTTATCAATACTTTAGTTATGGTGAAGACAGTCACAGAGATGACTATTTATTATCAAAAAGGAATAAAAGATACAGCAAAGATGATGATTGCTTTAAAATACCAAAGGGGATGGATGACGAAAAGTACATATCCAATGGCAAAAGTAAAAAGCATGAAAATTGTTCAAGACGGGTAAGCTTTATTTTTTTAACTGATTTTTTAAATTCAGTTTGATTATATTGACAATCAGTTGCTCCTGTCCATATATAATGATGCAAAAATGTTTGCACTTGTTCACAAATGTTTGGATTGATTAATACTTTTGCTATAAACTTTGGAATGACATGCTCAGTAGTTAATGATTTTAACTAGAGTAGGTTTCTTGTTCAGTGATCTAAAGCACTAGTTTATAGATTCCAACAAAGTTAAAATCCTACTGAGACCAATGCAGGTGTGTTTAAGTTTACTTGCTGAGGGTCTTGAGTTTTCCTATCTGCTCTCTTTTATTCCACATTCCAGAGCTGACATTTTTTTTAGATGTGACATGTGGATTCTTTAAGGTTCCAAGATCTTTTTAGCAGTTGTCTAGTGAGTTACCTCTCTTGAGATCAAATCCCAACATTTTTATTTTGTAGCCACAATTTGTAGTGAATGTAATATACAAAAAAAATCAATGAAACATAAAACCCTCCCCCCCCAAAAAAAATATAAATAAATAAATAAAAAAAAAATAAATAAATAATAAAAGGTATGAAAGTTTGAAAAAAATACTCAATTAAAGGGACTTCCATTGGCCCCTTGAATTTTGTGTCAAATTGACTTTCTTCAAGATCTCTGATTAGTCATTGCATATTAACACAGTTGCTTCTTGCTAAGATCAAGGCTCAGTCAGAAGCTTGATTAGTTAAATAGTTTGTTTAAACAAAATTCAAAACAACAGTTAAAATTAACATCTCATTATGAAACAGTAGTTTTATAACAATGCATTTGTTCGATAAAATATTTTTCATTTTTCATTTTCAACAATTTCAGCATAAATTCCTGTCATGAAAAAAAATACTGTAGTGTCTGAAGGGACTTGTGGAAGCTCTAGTTCAAGAACAATATTTTTGATTAATTTAGCATTCAAAATTTTGGTGTTAGAATTTATATTTCCAAGCAAATCTGACTGTGTGAATAAATGCAACCATCATCATTTTCCACTTAATTCCTACAGTTCAACTGTATTTATTTTTTTTTTTTTAAAATAGTGCATAAACAGATGCAAAATCTACAGCAGCCAAGAGATCTGCAGTGTAACACTTGTAATTTTAGACATGGCTGTACTTTTTTCTAAATTTTCTTACACATTGAGGTTGAAGCTGGTCAGAATTTAAACAAAATTTTAGACACTGCACAGAAAATTTACGTTTTGTGTTTTTTTCTGTAAACATACAGTTCAACCGTATCATTTGTGGTGAATGATAAATTGTCAGGACAGAAGAGCAACAAATAGTTATTTATTTCATTATTAATGTTAATTCTTTCACTCTAAAATTTTACTTGGCTATTTCTCTTTCAATTCGAATATTAGTATGACCTTGGTAAAATAATCGGTATTTTCTTAATATTTAATCCCACTATCTTCTTTTAAAAATAAAATTTTTTTCAAATTTCAAAGTGAAATGACTTGTAAAAATAACCAAATCTGCAATAATTCATGACATTGAAATGTTTGGATCAAATAATGATTGGGATGACATTTTAAAAAGCATTGGACCAGTCTATTAAGTTTATTTACACACATAAATGTGATTAGACTATTCTTATTAAAAAGAGTGAAAGAGTTAATAAGTTAAACCTAGATACCGTAATTTGTGTCTATCTGTTAAACTTAAGTTAGGAGAAATGGGGTAAGTATTCATCTGTTATATATTGACAAAGTATTGTACATTACATTTGTAAGTTTTCAAATTTTTCTGTTACAATGGTAACATGTTATAATGTCAACTTTCTCATCTCCAGTTCAGCCTCATGCTTAAGAAAGTAAATAGTAAAATAGAGAAAAGTATTTAAGGTTATGTTTTTAAAAATTGTATTTTATTCAAATTGCAAAAATTATTTCAAAAGTAAGGGAGATAACTGTCACAGTCTTATTAACCTTGTCTTTTTATCCCAATTATGGATGTGGTATGGTCATTTACATTATTAATAATGTGATTGAATAATTAACATATGGTTAGCTGATACATTTAATGGATATGTTGCTATAAAAACAAATATAAATAAGAGGGGAATTCCTTTTTTTTCATTTCTTTACTGAAAATATTAAAACTATGAAATATTTCAAGAAAATATTCTTATTATTTATTATTTTTTTGAGTGATGATGTTTAGTTTAAATAAGTCTGAAAAAGGTATTTTTTTTTTACTTTTTTAAAATAAAAATTAATACATAAAAAGTTTACTTAACATGATCAAAATTTGATGATGATGGATTCAAAGTCCATTATATATCTTATTTTTATAATTTGTTTGCATTATTGAATGATTGTTTTAAAAAGTTTATGTAAATAGTAGTTTTGAAAATATGAATCTGTAATCATTTATAAACAGGTGTCTGTTTAAGACACAATATATTTTATGTATTGGAGAGTAAGGTGTGAAAGTTATTGTTGTTTATAGAAGACTTGGGCTTGATATGGAGGATGTGGTCTTAATGTAGAAGAGTTTTTCTTTTAATCAAATTTTGACCCCTTCTATAAATCTGATCCCTGCCTCACCATCACTCAATATTTGTACCATGCATACTGGCATTATGAAGTTTCTCAGTTTAAGGAATTTATTTTATGTCTACTTGTGTTACTGTCTTGCAACCTCATTTACACAACAGTCTTTTCGTCTGGTAACCCTGTCATTTTTTACACACATTTTAAACTGTTTCATTCAGACTTTTATTTAACAAATTTTACCAAAGGCATGACTTTGATATTTAAAAGGTGACCTAAATCCAGAGTTTTACCCTTCAAAAACCTGATACATGATATTGTGAATAAAGATATATATATAGAAGAATGTTGCATTTCATAGCTGATAAAGAAAAGCATGGCAAATAGATAAATATAAATTGAATATTAAAAACTAAATGAAAAATGTTATAATTGAAGAGAGTGAAAATAATTAAACTGTAGAAAAAGAAATTTAAATGGTGTCAAGATAAAGATAAAAAATGTACAGAATCAAATGACATATTTAGGTTAATTCAATGAAAATTGTGCAAGACACAAATTTGATAAAGTGGATTATATAATAAATATTATACTTTCCATTTTAAAAGTGTATTTACCGGTAGTTATTTAATACTGTAATATAAGGATGTATGTAACTTAAAGGGTAATGTATAAATGAATTATTTTAACTTTTTAAAATAATAATGCACATCAGCATCATGAAAAGCAGTTTAAATCAATAAATTGTAACAAGAATGTGCTACATTTTTAATATGCACTACAAGATAGAACAAATACTACGACAACTCCAGGCCAGCAATCAATATTTTAAAGCTGATTGTAGAAGAGAAGTCTTGATGTGGAGATGATTCAGATTTTAAAACAAAGAATTATTTTCTACTTTGTGATTTAGACCTTTTTTGTGTTTTTCTCATCATAGTGAAGTTGGATGGAATGACCATATAAAAAGTTACACTGCTTCTTGTTTACTGTTTGATGTTGTTTGCTGATTTAATTCATTTTGAGTTTCAATTTGACTTTTGTTTAGAAAACTACTAATTCCCTGCTTATTCCTTGTCTGTTCCTTGTTCTTTTGTGTTGTAATCTTGGGATTCTTTTATTTTTTTATTTTTTTTTTTTGGTGTGTGTTTATGTGTGTGTGTGTGGGGGGGGGGGGGGGGGGGGGGGCTTGTTAGGTTTTTAAGCGAACACAAAAAAGATTTGAAGGAAAGTTTGATTGAACAGCAAATCCCTACATGTACCCTCCATGTTTTTACTAAATATGTATTTATTTAATTAAAATTTCAAAAAAATCAAAATTTCATTCATAAAAAATCTGGAATTTAGATAAATATTATTCCCAGTTTAGTCCTTAAAGGGTGGTGTCTGATTTTTATCTGCAACATTTTAGGCAAGTTTACTAGCACTCTTTAAGCTATTATACTTTATTAAGTTGTATCCCCTTTATATTCCTCTCTTAGTGAGATGTGTTTTTTCTTACTGTTAAATGACTTCAAATTTCTCAATGTCCTATTTTTACGGAAATGACTGGAGTAGTGGTTGGTGATTAGCCTTTATATGGAGGATGTGAGTTGTTAAAATGATTTAAATAATTATGTTATAAATAGGAAATTACTCTTAATGTCACCATTCATATATAAACCTTTCAAATACTTGGACAGATGGTAAAATGTAAAATTCCTGTATTTAATCAGGAGAAGAGAATAAGTCCAGTCAATGTTGTTAATAGGTCTAGTAGTCAGGATTTAAAGGAAAACCTAGGATAAAATGTGACTTAATGTTATGTGCTATTATACAAGTGACATTATCTGGAATGATATTGAAGCCATTTTAAGTCTTAGTGTGTACCATTCTGTGTAGAGAGTAAAGAAGATCACTTAAAACAAAAGCCATAAATGGATATAATGGCAGACAGATATCATTTGATAGAAGGTCATTTTATCTTTGTATTGGGTTAAGAAGAGATGACATTGTTGCAAAGGAACAGTGTATACATTTAATATTCCAGTTTTACCATCAAACAAATGACATTTCTTCATTGTAGTGTTTTTAAGGTCATGGACAATATCTGCCTGTGTTTAAAGGTTGAGAAATGAAATCATGAACAGATCTTGAATTTTTTTTAGGATGAGTTTATCTATCAAAGGAAAAGTATGCAAAATTTTTATAGTGAATTTCTTTACATTGCTTTGTATAAGTGAAAGGTTATTTGACACTAATGACAGTACATAAGTATTCCAATCCCACCTTTAGTTTCATTTTGACCATAGATTTGTTATTGGTTAAAAAAAATAATAACCTTAGTTAGATGAAATCTTCAAATTAATAGAAGTTTGAAAATTGTAATTAAAAGGTTCTGATTATTACATTTTTTTCTACTGCTCTGCTGCTGTTCGAGAAAACCAAGCAATGGATTGACAAACCATGCATTGTCTTGTTTGAATTAATGGAAATTTATTGTTTTAAAAGTGGACAGTGATTAACCTTGGAATATATGTCAACTATGACACATAACCATTCATAATTCCTCAAATTGTTTGCATAAAAAGTAATAAGTAAATGATTTCAAATTGGAAGCAACATATTTTTGTCCAGGATCCTTTCCAAATGAATGAGGAAATGTTTCAATAACAACAAAGAAAAATCATTAAGATTTTTTTTATTCTCTCTACGTTATTAGAGTATTCTCAGTTTTTCTGTACCTCTGTGTTTTTGTTGCCAGAAATCGCCCACAAAGAATCATTCTTGTGATATATATAATGTTTATTATGTACTGGTAAGATTGTTGTTTGGGTTGTATGCTAACTGCGTAAATTGCCCATGTAAATCTACGTAATTTGGAATATCTTGGGCTTCTCATTGAAATAACAGCGCCTGATTGCTTTGTTTTGCAATCCAAAATATATTATATAACACTTGCTTTAAACAGGAATTGTAAACTTTTCTTTCTTGGTTTTAGTTAAGATCTAATTTTAGAAATTTGATCTTAATCACAGACTTCATTCAATTGATAAAGAGGTGTAGAAGATATAATAATATTAGACTTATATGCTTATTTGCATGTAAGAAATGAGTAAATCAAAATTGGATGTAGAGATTTTTATGTTAACTTGACACAGGGGGTATTTTTGAAATACCATTAATTAAAAAACCAAAACCAAAACCAAAATAATGAAAATATATACATGTATTATGCTTAGGCATTAAAACCCCCAGGATATATTAAAATTATGATTTGTTGGTAAAACAAACAAATCAATGAAAAGGTGTTTGTTCCTGAAAAAAAAAGAAAGTTTAAAAATATTAGTGGTATTGTTATAAAAATAAAATCCAAAAACTTTTTTCATCCAGAGTTTGTTGTACAACCTTGAAACATGAAAAAAAAAGAAAAAAAGATTTGATTCTGTCATGCACAGTGTTTAGGGATTATTGACATTGATGATAAACAAATGTTAATTAATTATCAAGGGAGAATTTTAAGAAATCAACCTGTGAAATATGATCAAGTCCATGTGTTTTGTAACTATAAGGACCCATTACTGATGAGTCATTCTAGAGGATAGGCTTTCACAAGAAATAATCTTTTTATTTCTGTAATTGAAAAAAAAATCATATAACTTTTTAAGGTTTATAGATATTAGATAATACAATGTGACAAGAAAGTATGTCTTTACCCAATATCAAGGAACTTGGTTTCTGAGAGTTACCCTGCATTTACTACTGATGAGGACAGTTGGGGGTATCTATATGTGATAATTCATCTAATTGGAGCCATAAGGATTAATCATTGAATATTCTAAAGAAGTCAGTCTTAGGAAGCTGATGTAGTAGATACATATCTCACTCCCCCATGACCACTCATACTGTGTCAGGCATCACTGTATATCAGGGGGATATATATATGTATGTAAAGTTTGTAGTAGCTGTGAGTAGCTATGATGTGTTCAACATACTGAGAGGAGAACAGAAGAGATAGCAGAGAGACTATAAATAGCCTCTGTAACTGATACCACCAAACTGGTAACATACTGTTTGGTACATGCCCCAAAACTTCTGTAACTGACTTGTCTACCTGTGGAATCCATATTGGCTAGCCAGTGTAGAAGGCAGCCATGTTGGTTTGATTTGTCTGGGAATTTATTTCTTCTTCTCTGGGCAAAATACAAGGGGAATATTCTGGGAGGAAGAAAGAAAATTTTGATAAGGAGTGTGTGGAGGTACGATGAGAGTTGATGTTCTACGACAAGACGCTGTATCTTCAAGGGAATGGAGAAACGCTATGCCTGGAACACAAGCAGATTCTAACTACTCCAGTACCATTGGTAGTCGTAGTGACAGACTTGGGGGTCGAGAATGGAGAGCAGTGGTTCCAACACCACTGGAACAAAGTATGGATACAGATAGTAGTCATAGTAGGTCAGCAACAGGTCGTGCCAGACTTAGAAGACAAAATAGGTATCAAGAGGAAGAGATTGTGGTAAGTCTTCAGAGACTTGAAATTGACAGTTGTTGGATGTAAGAAAGTTAAAAAAAGTGGAAGTTTTGATACAGGGAAGAATGAAAAATTTATGGTTTGATGAAAGTTAAAATTAGAAACTAAAGAAAGAACTAGAGATTGAATAGAGTGATAAAAAATAAACAAATTTCAAAGGCTTGACAGTGTATGATAGGTCATATTATGGTTTTACATAATGAATAACATGAACAAAAAAAAAAAAAATTAAAGCTTTTACCTATCTATATATCAAAAATAATTTATTAAAACTTATCCTAAGTTATATATAAAAAAATGTTTGCATGATAGTATAAGATAAGTTTTTGGAACAAAATTTAATTATTATTTCATGGTTTTAATAATTTTTGTGATTTAGATTTAAATCAAATTGAATCTACTAAATGTTTAAGTTAATATAGAACAGAAATTTAAAAAAAAAAAAAAAAAAAGGAAAAGAAAAAGAAAAGCCTACTGGATCTTGATCTTGGGCAAAGCTCTTCATCACAAATAGGATCATGATAAGGGCAACAGAGTTTTATACACACAAATAGATTCTGTTGCTAGGCAATAACATTCTTGATGTTTACAGCTGTTATACAAAATACTAAAAAGAACAGTTTAAAAAAAAGATTTAAAAACAAAAAATCACTTCTGTCATTTAGTAATGTGGAAAACATAGTTGTGGGGAGATGTTTGACTGTTTAACAAATACATGATTAACATTTACTTATTATCCTAATGTAATCAGGTTTATCTAAGACAACAAAGTTAAGTTTAAGATAGCAACCAAGAAAACATTTAAAAATGGAATAGGTCAGAATGTAGCAATAGTTTTTTTTAAAAATATTTACCATTTCTGTTTATTAAATTTTAAATCAAGATAGGGGACTGAGTGATTAGATTGTAAATCAGTAGAGTGTCCTACTAGTATAGGTAAGGTCCCAACTCCTAGTAGCTAAGCTGCTTTCTATAGCAGTTTGGACCTTGATTGACACTAAGAAGTGGCAAAACCAGACTGTTCTTGGGTTGGAACCTAGTAGTTCAGGGTACTAACCTTTGTTTGTGATAACTTTCTTGATGATAAAAGTGAAAAGGTAAGGTGTGTGTGTGTGTGTGTGTGTGTGTGTGTGTGTGTGTGTGATGAGAGAGAGAGAGAGAGAGAATAGAGTTTTGAACAGTAAGGTCAAAGGTTAATTAACTATTAGGATTACTGTTGGACTCTTAACACCCAGATTTAAGCATAATACTTGTAATAAAGAGACAATCAGTAAGTTAAAATATTAAGATAAAAAAACTTGAGTAATAGACTGGTAAATCTGTGTATTTAAAGGGATAATTGAAATTTTAAAAAAAATAGAGTTAAGCGGCTTTAAGGGATCTGAAAATGGTCACAGCTGATTACCGAAATAAGAAAATTAGGAAAACTTTTGATTTGAAGATGAGTCAGATGTTATTGATAAAAAAATGGTAATATCAGTCAGTATAAGGTCTTGAGATTTTTTTGTTGATTTGGGGATTGGTAGGCAGGGAGTTCAATACTTTAGTAATCCATTACTTGACAGTAAAAATTGATGATTTTAATTAGAATCAAACTTGAATACAAGTGATCAAATACTAGAATGGTGTGTGTGTGTGTGTGTGTGTGACAAGTATATACCTTGACTTGAATTTTGTTAGATCATTCAAAAATGCAAACATTTTTATTTTGTATAAAAAAATTTATCTGAAATTTTAAATTTTAATTTCAATATAATTTTTTCTTGTATATTTTCAGTTTTTTATGGAGTACATATCTTAATAAATTTCTTTTTTTTTTTATTATTACTTAAATTATTATGTTCATTTAATAAAGTAAATTTGTATATTTTTTTTTCATAGTTTAATTTATGATTTTCAAGAAGTAAATTTAAAGAAATTTTTCACATATTTCTTATATACTGCCATGTGTATCAGCTAATTTTAAACAAAGGGGCCTAACTCTGTCATTTGATTTTAAGATAATGTTTTGCACATACTTTCATAAAAGCAAATAATGATTTTATTCTTTTTATAGGGGAATCTCATTTTTTTGGTGGTTAGTTGCTGAACAAAAATTTTAATAATCATATGATGTATTTAAATTGATGAGTGAGTAAATTATTGTTAAAAGTTGACTGAGCTATTTATGGTCAAATTGAGGAACAGAATAGTTCAATTTGAAACCTGAAAAATTCCTTCTAAAGTACAGAAAAGTGAAACATGCTGTTTGATTAACTTACTTTTTTCTTGCAAATGTCAAGTCAAGTAGGATTTTATGCTACACACTTTAGTTTCTTGAAAATATAAATATACATGTCTTTTATTGTACTTCTTCTTTAGATCATGTAATCATCTATTTTGTAATTGTTACCAACAGTGGTAAACATAAAACCAAAAGTTTCAGAATTTTGTTGAAATCCAGAAAAAAATTGAACAATAGAAAAAAGAAAAGGATCAAAATTGTTTAAAAAATGGGGGAGGGAGCATAAATCCAGTGGGTACTGTCACTGGATTTCAAAATCAGTGTTTTAAGTCCCTTCATTTCAGGACTTTTATAATTTTTTCAAAATGTTTTTCATCCCTTGTTCATACAGAGTTGTAAAATTTCATCACTGAATTTTCTTTGGGATGATACTCAAAGCTGAGGTTCTGTCTCGGTACATGCTAAAGACTTCTTTGTAGAGGTAAAAAAAAAAGATTATTTTAGTGTCATCATGATTTTTTTCTCATTTTAACATCATTGCAATGTGCAAAAACCTATTTTAAATCTAAATGACAGTTGTTTTGTCTCGATTTAATATAAAATGGGAATAAATTTGATAAGTTATATTTTGACACTGTTATATAATCATGTTTATGTGACAAAATCTTTACTTGGGTTTGCCATCCATTGTCTATCTCATATGTGCCCTCCTGATTGAACCTGAACTGAACGAAAACTGAACATGCTGTCATACACATGCTTGAATATAAATGATGGGTTGTTGCTGGTTTGGCGGGTAATCTGACTTGAATTGTCGTGGTGGTTGGAATCTGGTGCCACTTGATGTGATATTGATGATGATGGTGACACATACAACATCTACAGGAGGATGATGGCAAAGAATCAAAGAAGTGTCCAACGATTGAGGATGACAGAGAAGGACATCTTGTCTATAAAGCAGGAGACATCTTACAAGCCCGATGTACTCATCATTTCGTAATGTTTAGCCTAGAATATAATATATTATTATAATAATTTGTTTTTCTTTGCATACACATGTGTTGTAATTTAAATTTTTTTGTTGACAGCTTTGGGTAGGGGGACTAGTATCATCTTTTTGCCTTCATCTGCATGCACCACCTTTGAATTCAGACTCTTTAGATGAGAGGCATTTTTCCTTTGTATTATTTAATTAGACAACTTTACAGTTATGTTTCTGTATAATTTTACCCTACAATTTGAAGGGGAAGTGTTTTATCTTTGATGCAGCACCTATCTTGCTAATTGAACATAAATTAGATTTGAATTTATAGCAAGTTTATGCATTGCTATTGGTCTGTATCAAAACAGAAACAGTTTTGATTGGTGGCATCAATATACATGACACTATAATTGGATAAAAGTGATCCAAAAATCCAATACACCAGCTGCAGTTTTATTGGATGATTCAATTAAATCCTGAATACTGATTGGTCAATTAAATTTTGTTTGCCAGGTTTGGTATTTTCTAGCATTTTCTTGAATTCTTGTTTGCAGTTTTATTGATTGTTTTAAATTATCTTATTTAAAAACAACCATTCTGTAAAAAAAAAAATCAAGAAAATGTTTAAGTACAAATATGTATAATCTCTTCCAGATTGTTCAACACATTCCCTCGCCAAAACCAGAAAATAATGTTTTTTATTAAGATTTATGTCTAAGAAATTAACCTGTAAGAATTAACACAGTACACTAATATGTAAATTATCCATGAGATGTACTTTGATGAAAAAAACCTCTGTAGACTTACAGACATTACCAGAAATATTTTCATTTATTTTCCAATATTTTGTTTTGAACAACACTGGGACAGGTTACACTCCTGGCAGCTATTTATTTTATTAACTCTGGTTTTGACTGTTTTTTGTCTTTGATTTTCAGATAAAATTGTCAGTACCCTTGGAGAAGGTACTTTTGGTAAAGTTGTTGAAGTTGAAGATATTCAAGGGTAGGTAGTCAATATTTTATAACTTTTGCATGTTTGGAGAGCCTTAAGCTAGTTATGCATATACACACATGGTTAATTTATTCTTTACAGGTTTCTTTAAACAAAAGAAATTACATAACAAGTCTGCCTGTCTGCATTAAAGGGAGATTTAAATTTTGCAGAAAGCTGTTGATTTTTTTTATTATTATTATTGTTGTTGTAAAGGAGATAACAAAGCGTGAAGATGGATTTAATGTGTTTTGTAGTTATACTAATTATATTTGTAATATGTACTAGGAAACAGTACATATATTATATTCTTAGTCACTCTAAGATGATAGACTCTATTATATAGAAATGATTCAAGCTCGTAGCTTGTATCTTCCTTATTTTGTTTTAATATAGCAAGATATATGTAATGGACTGGACAGTATTCCTTGGTTTTTGGACAAACAAGAAGCCCATGGTCCTTGACATTCACCAAAGGATATATCCAGAATATTCTGCCAAAGTACAATGGACAATTACAGTTATTACAAAACTATATTTCCCCCAGTTTGGACCTCAGTGTTACCATATCTAATCTAAAATAACTAAGGTCTAGTTACAGTACATTTATAAATGCCATAATTTGCCTATGTTTTCAGACAGATTTTTCAAGTGTCTGGGTACTTAGAGGAAATTTGAAAATTAAATATTTTAGAAATTGGGGATGTCCGAATATTTACAGTGTCTGACAAATAAGAGAGATTTTGGAACTGATGTTGGGTCCAGTTCATTCCTGGTATTTCATATTACTATCAGCAGTGATATTCACTTTTATAAGTAAATAACAGGACTTTTGCTAGTAACTCCTGATGTTAAAGGTTCACCATTATTATGGGTTTTTTTTATTTATGATTGTCTCCAGTCAAAATTATTGTCATGTGTTACGTGATTTGTAATTCTAGTTGAGAGTATTTCATTTCAGTCAAGAACAGGTCTTCACAAAAGCTGATTTTTGACAAAAAAAAGGCTGATTCAAACTTAAACAAGCCGATTGAAAAATATCAAAATCGGCTTTTTTTTCAAAAGAGTTAAGACAAAATCTGATAAAAAACTTTAATATCTGCTTGTTAACAATAAAGAATACTTAATACAGACTCAAGATTCACTGAACTTCCTGTTTCACAGATAAATACACCATACAATACAAGTTAAATGATTACTAATTATTTCAGCATTTCTTCTAAAATATACAAACTCTCACAGTCATACACCTGCCTGAGCGATTCCATTTTATAGATAGTTAATAATCTCCCCTTTTCTCTATATACAAGAGCTGACTAGATAACGATCATTTTTCAAGCTACCAACAACAACTTGATCATGACTTAGACATGGTGTTTTTTATCAGGATATTTGTCATTTTTTGTTATTAGCTCACCTGTCCATTGTGTGTCATGCATAAACTTTAAACATAAACAACATTTTTAAACATAAACTTTATATGCAACATTGTCACACATCTACATATAATTAAAATGACAGATACCCCAATACCAAATTCCTGTGATGTCATTACCAACATATCAACAGAATTCAGTTTAATTTGCTGTTTTGTTACATTGCCAATGACTTGAGTGTTACCCTTTGCTGATTGTCGAGGTGGGGGGAGTGTTCAATTTACCCTCTGCTGATCACCACTTTACCTTTCTGGCATTTGTGGAGCCCTGGTCAAGAATATTCCATATTTTGCCATACATATTTTTGTACATTTTAAAAAAATTGATATGCAAGGATGGAACAGTAGTTCAAAGTCTCAACTCAGTGAAAAAATAGTTTAAAACTACAAAATTTTAAATCACATTTAAATTATTTTTTAATATGATTCTAATCTTGAAAAACAGTTGTTTATTTTCAGTATTCCCATAACATATGCTGAATCAGAGGGTTTCCTCATTTTTCTTATGAAATTAATTGAAAACATCACTTCTTATATCATCAGACAAATGTCTTTGATGTTGGACTAGTGTACTGAGAAGGACATGTCATGTACAATTTTTTCAGCTGTCAACATTAATTTTAATATTTATTTTTCACTTTCATAGAGAATAAAACCACTTTATATACAGGTATGATTTTTATTGAGTTTACGTAAAATGTAAATACATTGCACATTATTTGTCTTAAGTTATCATGTAACAGTTTATCATGCCAATACACAAATACACAATGCTACAAACATGTAAAAACAACATAAATTACATGTAAAATAACAACTAACATCAAAGTTTCTTTTTGTTTTAAATCTTTATTAAAACCTTTCTTTAAAATAAAATGTACCATTCTTGAAAAATTTAGAAATTAACCAAACAAAACGAATGTATTGGTAATAATTGCTTTAATAACCACTTAATAAAATATTTAATACTATTGGAATGTAAACTACATGTAATGTAATCCTTGGTTGTATTTCCTTAAAGAATTGTGATTATTGAAATAACACGAAAATAATTGTTACATTTAATTTATTTCTTAATTTACATAATAATTGATATATGTGAATATCACTGTTGATAATGTCTTAAGATACTTTCGAGGGAACTGGGACCCAAAATCAGCTCCAAAACATATCTAATTTCTCTGACACTTTAAATATTCAGACATCCTCAATTTTCAAAATATTTAATTATCAAATTTCTTCTAAGTTCCCTTATGCTTGAAAAAGAAATTATTAAAATTCCTACGAAAACATAAAAGGATAACGATGTTAGAATATTGTAGGCATTGATATGACGATCATTTTGGTATATGTTGAAGGTCATAGGTTCAAAGTTATAGCTGTATAAGAAGATTGAAATTGGTAATGATCTTGAATACAATTAACCTTTTGTATAAACGTTAATTAGAATATTGAAGGTATTGATATGACGATCATTTTGATATATGATTCAAGGTCATAAGTTCAAAGGTCAAGGACATAGCTGCATAAGTAAATTGAGATGGTTAATGATTTTGAAATTATTCATATTATTATTATACAGTTAGTACATGCATATTAGCTGTTTATTAACAAACTGCAACTTGATATTTCTGATTATATGTTGTGGGAGTTCCAAACCTTAGAAAACTTGAAAAGTTTCTATATCCTCAGCTGAGCGTGAAGGTGCATGGGCCTCTTGTAACATATAATTTGGTTGTGATATAGAAAGTCAACTTGTGAAAAGGTTTTTATTTGTAGAATCTACATAAAATTTCTTTTGAGACAGGAAAAGATTGTTAATGATATTAAATGTGCAACAGTTGCTAGCCAGAAATATTTCAAAAATGATTGTTGCCATGGTTGCTGATATACACCTGTTTAAAAACATTACTGCCCACGCCTTGTATGAGGAGTGATTTTTGATTGAATATTTATAAACATTTCTTATTAAAACTTATACAGAGACTTGTAAGGCTACAAGGTGACTGGATTTAAATTTAACTTTAGCCAGTAAATGTTACAGATGGCAGGAATAACCTTGCAAGATAAGCTTATTGCATGGTAAGCATGTATGTATAAACATTAGTCTTCTTCTCTAAAAACCACAAATGTATCAGACGTGGTCATGCAATATCCAAGATGGCCTGCCATTACTATTAATAGCAAAAATGTATAATTGGCATTACAGTGATTACAACAGATCTCAATGAAACTTGGTCAGAAGGTTATATGAGCAAAAGTCTGCTTGAAGTAAATAAAATAATAATGAATTTAATTTTTAGGTCATGTGTAATCTATTGTAATGGCCTATATTACTTGAGTTTGAAGAGAGATATTGGTATTCTTGATGGCAAAGTCATTGAACAGGGATAGCCTCATTGAAATAAGAACTTATATGCTACCTGTAACCAACAATTTTTTATCACAGTTGTTTTATATATTATTTAAATATCACAATATTGAAAACCGCATCAAAATTGGTGACAAAATAAAAAAACTATAGCAGTTTGAAATCCACATTTTTTAACTTTCCCTTGATTGCAAAGTGAAACACCTCGTTTTGAGTTATAAATGTGTGACATCATGGCAGTATTAGAAGTAGTATCTGACATAATAGATAGTAGTAACAATGATGATATATCTAGGTATGTAGAAGAAATAATGACTTTGACATGTTCCTAATTATGTCAAATAGTTCGTCATTATTCGGGGAAGCTGTAAACAATTTTATAAGTGATGCATTTGGAGTATAGCCGTATTTATTTGAACCAGAAACGGACAAATCTGATAAACTCTGAGTCCAGTCCCAACCAAATCGAGAATTGTGATTGCAGTTTGCTGCATAGCTGTTGAAAACTATGCGACGAGTGTTAACTTGTCAATAACACAAAAATTGATGATATCGTTGACTTTTTAAAATAAATTATTTTATTAAGTTGGACAGGACAGACTCGAGAATTGCGATTGGTTGCATAGCTATAACAAAAAATATATAATTTGTTTTGACTTGTCAAATACTTAAAAATTAAGTTTATCATTGACATTTTAAAATGAATTGAATATCAAGTCAGACTAGACAGACCACCGGCTCAATATTATCTTATCACTTGTCAAATATTGCAGTCAAATTATTATTATACATTGTGTGTTGCATTATTTGTGGATCGAGTTTCAATCAAAAATTCAATATTTTACCATGCGTATGTGTGTGCATTTTAAGAAATGGCAATGCAAAGATGGAACAAGTCCTGATTCCAATTTTCTACAAATAAAATTTAAAAATTCTATTATTTTAAATCATATTTCAAACATATTTTAATGTAATTATCATCTTGGAAAACAGTTTTTTATCGTGTCTGTCGGCTATAACAATCACATGGTCATTTCGGGAATTCCCATAACAAACACTATATGAGAATAAGTGAGAAAGTCACTTCCTGTTTTCATCAGAAAAAATGTCTGATGTTGATTTAGTGTACCAACAAGATTCTGTCTTACACGATTTTCATGGCAGTGAACATTAATTATAATCAACTTTCATAGAAAATTAAAGCACTTATTAAAGGTATGATTTGAATGAATTTACATAAAAACGTTAATACATTGCACTTACCTGTTTCACGTTACGATGCAATGGCGCCAATACACAATGAAATAAATGTGTGAAAACAACAATTTATAGTTTAAATAATTGAAAACATCAAAGTTTCTTCTTGATTTTATTAAATCTTTATTTCAAACCCTCTGCATCACATGCAACTGTGTTTCAGCAAAAACTTGTCCAGATTTAGAGGTAAAAAATTGCCATCTGAAATTAGCAGAAATTAAAAAATTATTAAAATTTAAAAATTAGGGTGTCCAAAAACATTGAAAGTCTGAAAACATCGAAGGATTACGGCAGATGGAGATGTAAAGTGCTTTTCTAGAGTAGTGCAGATTTTCAGAATGATGCCATGTTGGAATCAGCATCACAGACTTGATTTTTATCATTTTACAGGTCCTGGATTTTTTCATTACGACTTTCGACCAGATCCGGATTTAAAGTCAGGGTTAAACCATTTTCTGCCAAGTTTTTTCCTTTCGTCATCAAAATGTTTGAAATTCCAATGTGTAATCATATGTTGATAGTCAAGCATCTTTGTGATATTAAATTACGTAAAAACATCAGTGATAAAAGATTTTCTCACAAGAGCAAAGTTAGCAACTTGCAATAAATTGAAGGAAAAAATTAAAAAACTAAACAGATATATTGAAGAACATATATTAGTTTGTTGTTTTGTTTTATAACTGTTTCACCATGTAAGAATTGGTGAAACAAAATCTTACTGAAACCTAGTGTAATCTTCCTGAAAATGAACCCTTATATTACTGATGACGTTTTTGGGGGTTGGCAGGTCTGGCATCAGCTACCAAATTTCTCAGCATATTCAACTACTGCAAGTTTTTCCTATGCCATGAGAAAGAGTTGTACTTTCTATCCATATTGAGACTTTGTAACTGAAGTTTTGTTACCTCACATCCTTTTATATACCTTAAAAGGGACCAAATGTTAGAGTATATTTCAAAGGTTCTGCCAAGGAAGGTGGATTATACAGTTTGGCTTCTTGTTCTATTTTGTCCAATCACAGGTTAGGTCACAAATATTTTATGTCTGAGTAAATGTCAACCAAGGGAATTTTACACAGTCATGTCAGACTGTGAGTTTCATTTCTCATGTTTTTTTATTGAAAAAGATAATAGATATGTAAATAACTACTGCTGAAATAATAACCTGCTACAACTTTATGTCTTAGCATAGTCAGAACTCGATTTTTGTTTTTAAAATAATTATAAAAACATGCAAAGGCATGGTATGATAATTTTTATAAGAAATAATGATAAAAAAGGACATATTTCTCACAGAAAATATACAATTTTTAGCTTTGCACAATACATGAGCAGACACCTTTTCCTTGAGATTTAGTCCAAAATTTTGACTACACATTACACAAATACATACATGACTTGATTTTTTATGGTAAATAGCCATTACAGGTTTATTTTGATTAAATCTGAAATATAGAAAGTAGTCTTCAGGGAGTATCATTTGTTACACTTAGGAAAGAAAATTTAATAATCTACTTTTCATTCATGAATATTTTTAAAATACATGTATCAGAAAATCATGTCATTTCTACTGCAGTTTGTATTTATTTGGATAATTCAGTTATTTTTGGAAATGTTATCCAGATGAGTGATACAAGCCATTTTTGGCATCCTGTAACTTTAAGTTTTGTTTAAATGCAAGATTATTAATGAGCCATAAAGATTTTATTTCCTGATATAGCTTTTCACTTGTTTTTATCACTGCCTTAATTATGTGTAATTCACAAACCAGGCTGCTTATTTTCCTTTCTATCTTTTCTCTTGTATCATTCTCATAAAATTTTGTATTTACATATATTTTATTCATTTCATCATTAGCTATATTTTTCATCATACTCTCTCTCTCTCTCACACACACACACACACACACACACACACACACACACACACACACACACACACTGATTGAAATCCCTTTGCTGTATAGTTTATGTCAGGTTATAGTGATATGTATACATAAACTATATAATATTTAGAAACATACCAGATGACCAATTGCAATCATATATAAATCTCAATGTGGGGAAAGGGAAGAGGCTCTTTAGGTTAGCATTGTGATGTCATTGACCACAGAAGAAAAATAAACACAATCTGTCTGTTATAAATGTTTCTGTTTATTACTGGTTAGTACTGGCATTATTCCAGGTTCTTATGTTCAAGAATCTTCTTTAAACAATCTTTCCTCTTTCTTATCAGCATATGTAGAACTAATGAAACAAGGGATAGGTTGTAATTTTAATGCTGTTTGTAGCCTGTTAAGAACATTAGTACTGTATTTCTTCTGGGTTGTAAATTCAAAAATATATTAACTTGTGTATGATATAAATATATATAGAAGAAATATGTAGCATCTTTCATGATAAAGTGTAATAAAGTAATTGTGTTTTATACTTTAGTTAAGATTTTCTTACTGATTAGTGGTCAGTTCTGGAATGATAGAATGGTGGAGGAAACCAAAGTGTACACAGAAAACCTGCAAACCTTTAGCAAGAGAACTGACATACTTAATGACTTTAGTATCCACTGCTAAAAACCACTTTATATTAGCGCATAGAAATTTTAGCTATTTTAAAATGCACAGTTTTATTTTAGCGCCAGTTTAGGACCCTAAAATTTACACCTATACCCGACTATGTAATAATTTGTTATTAAACTAACTGTATATATAGATACTATGAATACTAATTTATATACATGCGTAATCCCCTGAGAACAGGTGATGGGTAATATTAATAAAGTCAATCAAGCCATACATTTACTCTTTGTTTTTCTATACATGCATGTAGACATTTATAAAAATGTGATGGATTGTCGAGAGAAAAACATGAGAGTCTCCATTGTTTCCAAGTCCAAAAACACCAAGTGGATTTGTAGTGCTTTTTCAAACTGCTTTATTGTGGATTAACTGATTTTTAGGATGTAACTTGAATAAATTCTGTTTTCATTCCATTTTAATTTGATGTGCATGCACATATCATTCTCTTTCAGCCGAAACGGAAATCAACAAATTGGACTTATTGATAAAACTTATTGTTGATTTATAAGTATGCGTAGATTGATACAGCTTCTCATTGATTAAATGTGATTTAAAAATCAAATTTTTTCTTTGATCATTAATATGATTATATGACGGGAAGAGGTATAATATTCAACAATAATAACAGTTGAACATCATCACAGACCGTTTCCTATGACAGCTAGTATTTGCCCGTTAGTGTTACTTTGATGTTTGTGAGCTCACCTTGCATCTGTTAACTTATCTGTAGAATTTTCAGGTTTGCATAATAATTATACAGTATGCAAATGAGGTGTATTTTTAGACCTAATCTTTGGAATGTCTTGCAATGCCTTCATAATATAGTCCGATTTAAAGGTAAAGTTTATGACCAAGTTGCTTTTCAGCTCACCTGAGCCAAAGGCTCAAGTGAGCTTTTCTGTTCAAAATTTGTCTGTCGTCATCATCCGCAGTGTAAACTTTTACATTTTTGACTTCTCCTCTAAAACTTCAAGGCAGATTTCAATGAAACTTGGTCAGATGCATATACAGGATGGAACAATTCAGATTTGTTCATTACGTTGTCATGGCTCCCAAACCTAGGTCAAATTAACCTATGGGTCCAAAAAACTTAAAAAATCTTCTTCACCGAAAGTGATGATGGGAGAAAAAATCTGATGTGATATTTGGCTTCTCTTGGGTTTTAAGCTTATAAATTGTTCATTTCGTGAAATTTGGTCTAAAATTAGGTTACATGTTTTTGCGATTAATTTTAAAAATTTCGTAAAATGGCTTCAAATTATTATAACTTGACTATATGAATAGATAATGACATGGGGTTTTCAGTTTTGACTTATTAGAATATTGTAGGTATTGATATGGCGATCATTTTGATATATCGTTCAAGGTCAAATGTTCAAAAGTTAAGGTCAAAGATGCATTAGGAGATTGAAATTGTTAATTATCTTGAAAAATATTTACTTTTTGTTTAGGCATGTATATTAGAATATTGTAGTATTAATATGAAATTCATTTTGATATATAGTTGAAGGTCTTCATTCAAAGGTCAAGGTCATAGATGCATACAAAGACTGAAATTGTTAATTATCATGAAAACTTTCAACTTTTTTATATATATTAGAATATTGTTTGTATTTTCGCAAATGATTTTGAATATATTCTCAGGTTGGACATATCTCAGGTGAGCGTTAAGGCCCATTGGCCTCTGGTTTGTAAGTTTTTTGGCCATTAACAAATATATTTTTCATCTATTTTATTTCTATTTATTTATTATTTATTTATTTATTTATTTTTTTGGTAATGTTACATACATGTTAAACTTTTTAATATTGGAAAAATAGTATTTGCATATTTTGCATTAATTACTTTTTCTCTCGGTGAATTCATGAAAAATATTATACTACTAAATTTCATTATTTCATAAATTTGGTTTTATTCAGCCTATCACTGTTATACAAAAAGTGAATTATTCCTTTATGGTAAATTGTTTAATTGGCTTTTCTCAACACTTTATTATCTTCCTCCGAAATATCATCCTGTTTTTGATCAATTATCATCTTCAAATATACAATTACCTATCCTACCATTAACACCCTCCAGTCAGTTTATAAAACTCTCATTGTGGTACATTCCAACACAACTTATACTATGGGATGCTCTTCATAGCATAAATGTTATTTTTATGGTGTATTGTAAAACAGAGACTATTCATGACAACAATTTCTAATTTTTGTCTGACTTTTACAGACATAACAAGTGCTGACATTTAGCTATCAATGATGGTAAAACAATTCCAATCTTTTTAAATCATCACCCTTTCTTGCTTGATCTTTCTTTGTACAGAACATGTACTTTAAATTAAATTGTTTATTGCTTTATTACAGACCATTGTCATGTTTTGATTGATACCAAAACTTGTAGAAAACTGGTTGCTATGTTTAGGTCATCAAGGTGTGGATTTTACAGTGTGTGCAGGTGTATGTTGTATGATCTATACCAAGACAATGTTTTGGCCTATCTCAGTTGTAATACAAAAGTACCAATAGCAATGCTAGGAGTTAACAAAAATATATTAACTTTTTCCTAGGTTGATTATTTTCTCTGTTTGTTTATGAAACTGAAAACCTGTATAATTAAGCTCTATAATTTACACGTTGCCAGTTTTGAAAACTTTATGATTACTGGTAGCCAAAAGAGATGAATTCAAGAGATATAACTTAGTGTAGCAAGATCAGTAGAAGTAAGAAGTTACAGGGTATTTCAGGAAGCCAAAAATATCTTTTTTTGTAGAAGTTTATCAATATCTGATGATTTTGATCATTATAGGATGAAAGATAGAACGTTGATACTGGAGTGGAGTTTCTGATAACCATTTTGTAGAGACTTATATTCAGTAAAACTCAGAAAACCCATAAAGTTTGGAAGTTAAAATCAAACCTCATTGCACTTCAAGTCATTGTTAAATTAAATTGTTTATTGATTAAAAATTTAAATAAAATGTTTAAAATGATGATTTCCTGGACTTGCACAATTGTGGAGGGATAATTGATTAATACCACTATAAATAAATGGTATGCATTGCTAGTTTTTATAATATATTAAAGTTTTATGCAAAATACTGATAGCTGCAATAAAGCAATAATTGACTGACTTCTTTGGAAAAGTTGGTATTTTTGTCTCTGTGGAAATTTGTAGTTACCAGATGTTAGTTTATATATTCAATGTAGTTAGCAGTCCTTCTGTATTGAGTGCATTCAAGAGAACACAGCTGATGTTATTATATCATACAATGGATTATTATATAAACAGATGTCTTATTTAACATCAGATCAGGCATCTGCTAGTAATTATTAATTATAACAGATATGTTCTAATTGAAGGGGTTATAATAGTTGCACATATATGTATACAACTAGGTTGATAAATCCTCGTTATCTCCCCTCCTTCTTTGAAACATGAAAAGCCTGTCATCATAATATCCATATACATATAGGTTGATTTATCTCTCTATTTCCCTTTTCCTTCCTTCCATCTGAATGTGAAAGGTGTGTCAGTATAATACAGTTGAACTCACCTAATCCCATATCAGATAATGGCATATATTGGAAAATCACATAAAAATCATAAAACCATTTCTTATGTAGTCATCAAAAAATACCTGCATAATTGCTTAACCAAAAATGTCAATATCCACAAACATCGCTGACTGTTAAAATCTGATGTTTTTTTTTTTTCCTTCAAAATTTCTTCAAAATTCAGTGTACACAGAATTACAGCAGGCGAACAAATTTCAATTTTAAACAATACAGATATATAAAAAATCTATGGTCTGTTAGATATTTATGATGTCTCAAGTCTAAGTAATGCTGCCATATGTATTTATATGCCTGTCAAGGGTTAAAGTACAATACAGTCACAAAAATCCAAAATCAAGTTTTGGTTTATTTATTGGTAAATACGAGTAGTTTGTTGTCAGATAATTTTGTTTTGTTGTCTGAAACATCATGTATCTCTCAAAGTCATATTGAATAATTGAAGAAAATCATAACCAGCTAAAAGTTTAAGGACACAGTCAGTGGTCTGTATAAAAGAGGTTACCATGCAAGGTGTTGTATCATACATGTATGGAAAACAATGATTTTATTTATAAGTAATTAAATAATATCGTCAAAATACAATGAATAAGTTCCAAAGTGAGGGTTAAAAATTATGTCAGAATTGATAGAAATGACATTTAGAGGTTATATGACTAGCTGAACCATCTCACATGTTTCATGTTTTTTGTTGTTTTTTTTTTTTTCTCCATTGATCATTGTCAATAAACAAATAATGTAAGTCTAATTTTTATTGATTTAGAAAATTTGTGGTACTGGTCTGGTAATTATATTCAGCATACATACATGTATATGACCATTTGATCATACTCGAATTTGAACCATGATTATTTATCAACGGACACATAAAACATTACCTCATTTTTATTTAAATCGCAAATGGAAACAACAGTTATGAGTGTACCTTGTGGTTAAAAATAACAAACATTTTTTTGCTTTGCAACTTTGCTATATAAACATGTTTGAGACATGTGGCAAATACGGTACAATAACTGACATTGATCACATGATCATTACACTATGCGTATGAATATTTCACTCTCTGGAATATTTTTTAAGAAGTTTCATAACAAAACAACAACACAGCCTGAGAAAAAAAATTTATTAATTTTAAAATATACATTGAATTAAATACACAACAGAAAATTTCCAATCATCTTAAAGTACCTAATTTCTCTCAACATACTGAAAAAGTGTGCATGGTACCATCTGTTCTATAAATTTTATTTCCCGAGCTATGGAACTTCACCACCAGTTAAAACCATAGTTTCATGTTGACGAGTCTGGAGAATATGTAATTTAAAAACATGAGATACAACCAAAAAATTTTCAGAGGGGAGATATCTCATACAGATTAAAATAGCAGATGTTAAAAAAGAATATATATGCAACTGAGACGGTTGACTGTCCTGTAAAAATGTTAAACCGCTGTTTCCAGTGCTTTGATAAAACTGACAAAAATACCAAAGTTTGTTCAATCAATATAATAAAAAGCCATGGCTGGTCCTGAAGAGTCTGATATATGGTTCATGTTCAAACCACTTTTAAAACGCACATTTGCCCGCTTTTATCCGACATATGCCATGCTGCAAATGTTGAAACTACACTCCTCGCTGTTTGCGGGTGACGGCCATTCAGCATCTCAATGACCTGGGGTACGAAGCTCGGAACAAATTTGTTTATGTCGAACCATAAATGAGAAGCTTCTCCCAATCTTAAAACAGAACTGTCTCAACACAACAAAAAAAACGTCATAGGCAAAATTTCTGCACTTTCACTATAGCTGGCGACGTCTCGATATAATTGAAATATTCTTGACTGGGACGTTAAACACCATTACTCAACTTAACTCAACTCTCTTCATCAAAACCTGAAAAGCCTGTCATTATTATAAACATAATTGCATATCAGATAATAAAATATATTGAATAATTGCATAGAATCCTAAACATTTCCTATGTATTTTGTTAAAATACCTGCATAGTTGCATAGCCAAAAAATTTCCATCTCCAGTTGTTTGCATACACATTTTCCAACTAGTTAAAAATAACTTAATATATGTCTTTTCCTGACAAAGTTTTCAACCACTTTGGTGGCTTAGTGGTAGAGTGTCTGTCTTGAGAACAGAAGGCCAGGGGTTCAAACCCTGGTCAGGTCATAAGACATTAAAATTTTAGATACTGCCTCCTCATGTGATGTTTAGGCAAACTGACACCGTGAGCTAGCTCCTTTTGAAAAAGTTAAGTAAGCAAGTACAAGGCAGACCATGTAAACACTAAACAGTAGTTTTTAGATTAATCCTTTGAGATAAATAAACTTGCTCCCTTCATAAATAACTGAAAAATTGCTGATGTGATGTTTAACAACATTACAAACAACAAATCCAGTTTTTTTTGTCTGGAGGGGTTCAGTTTAAATAAAAATCCACTTTGTTTGATTTTCAACTGGAAGAGCCTAAGGTTTTGTTGTTTCTAAATAATTGCAGGAAACCAAAGGGCCAAAAGTTAGCATTGAAAATAGTAAAAAACATTGGCAAGTACAAGGAAGCAGCCAGACTAGAAATAAATGTACTCGAACAGATGAAGAAACGTGATCCTGATGGACAGTAGTAAGTGTCTTACATTGTTTGCTATCAACAATATTTGGAAAAATGTTGAAAACCCATCATTTGTGAAGTATCAAATTATCAAAATCTTGTGACAGGCAAAAAATGTGAGCAAAATTCATCTATTTAAGAGTTTTGGGCTATATGAAATTGTCCTTTAACTTGACAAGTAAAAAGAATCTCATCTTGCTTAGACTCAACTGATAACCTTTTAAACATATAACCTTAACCATTAGACCACATAGCTGTACAAAAACATAAAAACTTTGCTGCTAAATTTATTTTTAGTTTAGTTATATTATTACAGTTCCTTTGTTGACTTCTGTATATTTTCTCTATATGTAATAGCTAGATGTATTTTTATTTGCTAATTTATTCAATTTACATATGTTTTTTTCCAGTTTATGTGTGACCTTACTGGACTGGTTTGATTATCATGGCCATATGTGTCTAGTCTTTGAAATGTTGGGTCTTAGTATTTTTGACTTTTTGGTAAGTGACATAATCAACATGTTTTAATGGGAGGAATTACTTCCAACAGTATTGGTTCATTGTAAATGATTAGCTCTAGGCTTCACTAATGTCAGGGAAAATGGAATTTTGTGTCCATCAATATGAAAGATCTAAGTTTAAGGTCTTTATTCGCAAAAGCAAAGCTTTCTCAAATATAGCGATAACACACTTGAACTCTTTAACTCTTAACCCATTTTTGGCTCCATTACAGATTTCAGCTCTCTCTCGCCTATTGATTGAAGTTGAATTATGCGGCATTTGCATCTATTGATTCGGTGATGAAATTTCCATGATAAAACACGACTGTCCATTGATTGACATTGATTTAGTCAGAAATGTATTGCAGAATCGAAAGAGAATGCGGCATTTTCCTGTATTTAAAGACGGACTTTATTTTGATGACGTCACACGGTGCCCCCCATGATCGCCCGTTAACTGATCTCTGTCTATGTATTCTTACCTAATAAATCGTATGCATGCATCCAAGAGTTGAAATAAGTGTTTGTTATAATTACTGAAGTATAATTACTGAAGGCCCCTGAAGGAAAGGATGATTTTTAAAAATTATCGGATCTTGTTTACCTTAAGCAATCCCAGGGAAATATTCAAATTTACTCTTGTATGCAAATGAGCTTTTTCTTATTGAAGTATTGGGTCAAAAAGTCAATCGAAGACAAATCGAAAGTACTTCAGATATCAATGTTCAAAAGGTGCAAACTAATATTGCCTTTACGTTTGTAAATGTGACAAAAATATATGAATGCAACAAAACTATTTTAATTATGTGGCTTAAATTATATGTTTCTTAAAAAAAACGGTTAGGATGTTAAACATGAAACCAATGTAAACAAAGATCTACTGCCTTTCAGTTTTTGCCCTACATGTATGTGTACAAATAGGTCTTTTTATATGCATCTTTAAAAAGATTCCTGTCGTATGTCAGTGTCACACGAAAAAGTATGACTCCACAGAATTGAGTTTTATGTATACAGCTATCTTACAGTGAGTTTATAACTTGTTTTAAGGATATCTATGTAATCTACATGGATATAATTCATTAATAATTTAATATCTTTTCCCCTTTTCTAGTCAATAGCTAAATTCAGCCTTTCCCCCAGTATTGGGAAAATTTTCAACAAACAGCTTTCTGCAGTTTTCATTTAATTTAAAGATGAATAATCAGTATTGTTATGATTCTTTCTTTTTTTTCAGAAAGATAATAACTATGTACCATATTCTATAGAACAAGTTAGACATATATCCTACCAGTTATGTTATGCTGTTAACTGTGAGTATACATTTTGACCTTGAATTTAGACTTTCACCTTGATCTTTGATAGGGTATTTCCTGTGTATATGCTGCAGTTTATTGTATACTGTTGAGAGCATATTATCAACATTGTGACCTTAACTTATCTTTAGACCATGACCATTGATCAAGTCTTTTTTTGTAGAACATGATTGACATGTATGTTTTATGCTGCTTCATTGTTCTACCTTGACTTTCATAGCTATTATTTGTCCCTTTGAGAGTTAGCACATTAATGTTATGAAGTTAGACCTTGAGTTTAATTCACTGACACTAATGCTGTTAGTTCTGGAATGCCGATGGAAAATGAAATACCTGAAAAAAAACTACAGACCTTTAGCTAGTGAATTGACAATGTTTCTTACACTAGTAGATTTCTAGAATAAGCTTTAATTCTTTTATATAATGTGAAAAGATAATGACATGAGGTTTTAAGTCTTGATGGATTTTTTTAAGTTATGCGTCTAAATTTGGGTCAAGGTTGTTACCATTGCATGTTTATTTTCCTTTTGTACTTTGCTACTATTTAAAATATTTTTGCAGGTATTTTAATGCATATTTTTAAGTTCTTACATAATTTGTATTAATGATGGATGATTTCTCATTAATCATAGATATATGAAGCAGTTTGACTTATTTCTCTCAGATATCTAATGTAAGAAAAACCTGTTGTTCATGAAATATCCACAACTCTTGTATTTAATTAACTTTTTGTTTATTTTTCAGTTTTACATCAAAATAAACTTACACATACTGATCTCAAACCAGAAAATATATTATTTGTAAATTCTGATTATGATGTTGTACATAATGTCCGCAAAGTAAGTAAATACACATAATTAGTTGGTTTTAACTCTCGTCACCTTACTACCAATGCCATTTCTCATAGTTTTTCATCCCTGAAAAAAGTACTGGAGTTTATGATACATTTTTGCACTGTGGAGTCAGTGTCATTGTTAGCTTTAGTATCTAATGTTAATTTATTTGAAAGACTAGGTGTAAAACTTGACTAAATTTTTTTTCATAGCCCTTGTTAAATATGTTAGTCTTCTTATATCATCTACTAAACTGTTAAAAATTCTTTATGGTGAATTTAACTCACCATCTCTGTCAAACTCTCATTGATGACAGGTATATTTTAAATATCAGAAAAGCTTTGTTTGTTATGATGACAAGCTATTTTAAGTAATGTATAGAGTTAGAAAAATAAAAATCAACAAAGAATTCATTGAACATACTCAACAGCTCAGGATATGATATGACAAAAGCACTGGTTTATGGATCATTGCACCTCCTACCATCTAGTTGAAATCCAATTTGACCAGGACAGATCTTTGTGTCATAAAATTGACAATTTTGCTTGCTGAAGATAGTGGCATTTTTTATGGCACTCTGTTTTTTTCCACCTCGTAGAATTTACCACCTGGTATAAACAAAATAGAAATGCTTTTAATCTGTTTTTAAGTGAGAAATAATTAAATCTTGCACAAATGTAGCATGCATTAAACTTTTTTTTTCTGTAAAGAATTTTTACCAGTAAATTCATAATTGATATCTGTTAGGATTGTTAACAACACAGTATATATGTTTTTTAAATTTTAGATTGGAACGGTAATTTGTTTCTTTCATATCATAAGATTGTTTATGTTATTTTTGCTTGTTGATGTAATAAATGCTGGACATTGCCATTGCATTTATTTTCTGTATTAACTGGTTGTTACTTGTTATTGTTCTGTTGCTTTGAGATCACTGGGCTTTGAAAGTGTAAAATGGTATAAAAAGGCATGAATCTGTATCATGACATAATTTTCTTGGAAATTTATGATCAAATTTATGGGTCTTAGGCAAAATGAATGTTTTAACAAAATGCAAGTTATAGAATTGGCAAAAATATAAAAAAAAAAAATTGCTTTTTTGAATCCTAGCAGACTGCTTTGGTAAAAAAAAGTTTTCAGTGTCATAAAAACAATTAAACTTACAAGATTAAAGAATCCACAAGTTGCAAGTTGTGTTATCTTAGGGTATGTTAATTGACTTTTGTGTAGATCCATGTAAAAGTGTGTGAACAGCAAAGTTAATATTTTCTGTGATTTGCTTCATGTGAAAAACTTTTGCATCATCAAGAAAAATGCTTGCTTTGATGTTTATATGTTGTTATTTTTCTGATAGAAATATTCTTTGTTAATTAATTTCTGTGAATGAGTTTTGCCATTGACTTGATGTTTTGATATAAAGAAATGTTAAAAAGTGAAAGTATCCTATTTGGATTGATTGGGACATTCTGTGGTTTGTCTCATGAAGGGACCATGATACAGGAATCCTTCAGATAGACACAGTCAATTGCAAGTTTAACTCTCCTTTGTTTCATTCAGTACCCATTATAATAGCTTTCTGGCCTTGAACTATGTGGAAGTGTATTACACACTACACTCCATATGGCTAAGTTGTGAATGAGCTGTTGTGATATTTTATACAATACTATAATTTTAATGTATTTTAAAGGGTATCTGTAACCAAAATCCTTTTAGCATAAATGTTTTATATACCATTTAGATATTACAATATCTAAAGCTGCATCAAAATTGGAGAAAAAAATAATAAAAAAGACATAACAGTTTGAAATCCATATGTTTTAACCTTACCAAAATCTTGAAGTGAAATCCCTTGTTTTGATTACCTGTGTGTGACATCATGACAGTATTAGTAATAGTATCTAACATGATGGATAGTAGTAATAAAAATGATATAGCTTTTTGTAAAGTAACAACTTGTACCTAATTATGTCAGATGGTTTGTCATTATTTGTGGAAGCTATGGACAATCTTTCAAGTGATAAATTTGGTGAATAGTCATATTTATTTGAACCAGAATTGGGGGAATCTGATGAGCCCTGACCTACTCCGGCATTGTGATTGGCTGCACACTACGGAATTGGCTTCAAATTAAAAGGGCAATGTCACCACCCCACTCCTAGTGAAAACTACAACTTCTCTTTTGTCCATTATTTTATCATAGGTACATCAGTACGTTTTTAGCTCACCTGAGCTAAAAGCTCAGAGAGCTATTGCGATGGTTCACCATCCGTCATGTGTGCGTCGTGCATCATGCTTGTCCGTCGTGCGTCGTGCATTTACTTTTACATTTTAAACTTCTCCTCCAAAACCACTGGGCCAAATTTAATGGAACTTGGTAACCATAATGCCTGGGTAAAGCCCTTTCAGATTTGCACAAATGAAGGAGTTATGTCCCCTTGGGGCCCCACAAGGGGGGGGGGAAGAGTGGAAAACTTTGAAAATCTTCTCCTCTGAATCTACAAGAGATATACCTTAGTTATTTCATTAATAACATCCTTAGGTCATCTATTTTCAGATTGGCACAAATGGTAGCCATGGGGCTCAAATGAGGAAATTATACGGCACTGAGTGGGGAACTTCGCCTAAAAATTATATATTTGTCACTATATCTTGGAAACTATTAACTTTTGGTATGAGCATGTATATTAGAATGTAGCTATGAGCATGACGATCATTTGATAGATACATTAAAGGTCATATGTTGAAAGGTCCAGGTCACAGCTGCAGAAGATGACTTAAATTGCTAACTATCTTGAAAACTATTAAGTTTTTGTATAGGCATGTATATTAGAATATTGTAGGTATTGATATGACGATCATTTTGATTATGGGTCAAGGTCATATGTTGAAAGGTCAAGGTCATAGCTGCAGAAGATGACTTAAATTGCTAATTATCTTGAAAACTATTAAGTTTTTGTATTGGCATGTATATTAGAATATTGTAGGTATTGCGACAACGATCATTTTGATATATGGTACAAGGTCATATGTTGTAAGGTCAAGGTCACAGCTGCAAAAGAGTAAATTGCTAATTATCTTGAAAACTATTAAGTTTTTGTATAGGCAAGTATATTAGAATATTGTAGGTATTGACATGATGATCATTTTGATATATGGGTCAAGATCATATGTTCAAAGGTCATGGTCACATCTGCAAAAGAAGACTTAAATTGCTAATTATCTTGAAAACTTTTTTTTGTATAGGCAAGTATATTAGAATATTGTAGGTATTGACCTGACAATCATTTTGATATCTGGTTCAAGATCATATGTATCAAAAGGTCATGGTCACATCTGCAAAAGAAGACCTTAGATTGCTAATTATCTTGAAAACTATAAAGTTTTTGTATAGACATGTCTATTAGAATATTGTAGGTATTGACATGATGATCATTCTGATGTATGGTACAAGGTATAGTTGAAAGGTCAAGGTACAGCTGCAAAAGAAGACTTAAATTGCTAATTATCTTGAAAACTATTAAGTTTTTGTATAGGCATGTATATTAGAATAGTGTAGGTATTGACATGATGATCATTTTGGATATATGGGTCAAGATCATATGTTGAAAGGTCAAGGTCACAGCTGCAGAAGATGACTTAAATTGTTTAATTATCTTGAAAACTATTAAGTTTTTTGTATTGGCATGTATAATAGAATATTGTAGGTATTGTGACAACGATCCTTTTGATGTATGGTACAAGGTCATATGTTGAAAGGTCAAGGTCACAGCTGCAAAGAAGACTTAAATTGCTAATTATCTTGAAAATATTAACTTTTTGTATAGGCATGTATATTAGAATATTGTAGGTATTACGACAACGATCATTTTGTTATATGGTTCATGGTTATATGTTCAAAGGTCAAGGTCATATCAACATAGGAATACGTTAATTATTAATTATCTTTAAAGCTATTAATTTCATGCATAGGCATGTATATTAGAATATTATAGGTATTGACATGACAACCATATATGGTTCAAGGTCATATATGAAAGGTCAAGGACATAGCTGCATTAGTACTGAAATTGATTAATGATTTGGAAATTATTCATTGCACTACATTTACTTCATGCATATTATATAAGCTACTTATGAATGAAATGTGAGTGGATATTTCTGATTAAGTTTTGTGGGAGTTTCTTGAGAAAACTTTTAAAGTTTCTGTACATATATTGTCTACTGCACTTTGCAAACAATATCGGACAAATCTTCAGGTGAGCATTAAGGCCCATGGGCCTCTTGTTTTAATTGTAATGACAGAATGAGATGATTAAAATAATATTTTCGGGTGAAAGGAAGAATTGGTAAAAACATTACAGATTAAATATGTACCCAAGGAAAAGTGAAAACTAAAATCTTATAAAATCAAATGGTGTAAGATCAAACAGTAGTTAACCGTTTATTTCATTAAATTAAAAAAATTGTACAATGAAAGTAAGCATAAAATACTGTTCAACACACACAAACATTATTTTTATGTCTCATATTTCTTATTTCTGGTACAAATGTTTACATTTTTAACACTCGTCAACAAGAAAAATTAAAAAAAAAACAAAAACAAAAAAACAAAAAAACACAAAAACAATCTACTCATGTAATTTATACACCCCTAAACTTTAATTTTACTTATAGAAAAAGTGTGTAAATTACATGGGTTTTTACCACATATACTTTTAATAAGGACCAGTCTGGTCATCAGTGTTCAAATTTAAATTTGGCCTTAATGTTATTTATTATTATTATTATTGTTGTTGTGTGTTATTGTTATAAATAGAATTGAAAACCTAGGAAAAAAAATTAAAACATTTTCTTACTTTCAAAAATTCTGTTTGCTTTCATAAATACTATTTTAATACTGAAATTCTTATTTATGAAAAAAAAATTTTCAATAAAATTATTTTATTTAACTTGAACCACTGTAAATTGTATTTCTCTGTATAACCAAGAGTGATAAAATAACTCTTTAAACCTGAAAACCAATTTTTCAATTGTGTAAGTACATTCTGTTGAATGTGCAGCCCTTTTAATCTAAGGAAATTGTCTAATATACAAGTGGATTAATAATAAGCATAATAATTGGTATAGGTGACAATCGAGTCAATTTTTTTTCATGAAATAATTCAAGAATGTTCAACTATAAGTTGTGACATCACTACATTGGAACCTTGATATGATCCTTTTTTGATTTGGAATTCTGGAGATGTACAAATTCACTAATATTTTCTTTTTTGGGACATATTTATATAAAAATTTTGCTATAGCCATATTTAAGTATGTCAAATAAAATATGTCAAAACTGAAAATTGTTGCAGGTACCCTTTAATGCATTATGTTACATTTTCATATGGGTAATAAAAAGGAATACTTTTTAATTTGAAATGTTATACATCAACTTTTAAAGAGAATAGGGATTATATTATACATTTTCTTTCTATGAAATCTACAATTTTGGAGAATTTTTAGGTAAACATTTCCATGTCATTTTGCACAATTATTTTAGGATACTGACCAAGTGGTACATTGGCAAACCTTATTGTTCTTTATATTCTTTAATTGTTGATATTTTTAGTGTACGTTTCCTTCAAATTGATCAGTTACACCAGTAATTTTCTCTCTGTTGTATGGAGAGTTGAGAGAGGGGATGTGAAACAGCATACACTTTAACACTTTTTTGCCAAATTTAAAAATTTTTTAGTTTGAAAAAGACAACATACCTACAAGTATTTCAGAAAAGTTAGTTCTTTTGTTTTAAATACTACTTAATCTTCTAAAAATTAAATATCAATTTGAAATATTTATCAATTTCAGAAAAGAGATGATAAAGTAGTTAAGTGTACTGATATAAAGTTGATTGATTTTGGATCAGCTACATTTGACCATGAACATCATAGCACCATAGTATCTACACGACATTACAGAGCTCCAGAAGTCATTCTTGGTAATAAGTTATACCACTTATTTATAATGGTGTGTTTGTGTTTGTGTGTAAAAGGGACTATTGTTACAGGAATCACTTAGTCTTTCATGATGTTAGTCTATCTTTCCATCTATTCATTCCTTCATAATTGGTGTAAATATACTGTAAAACTTTTACATTTTTTGACAAATTTTAACAATTTAATTTTTGGGAATTTAGAGGAAATTTGAAAATCAAACATTAGAAAATTGGGAGAGAGAGAGAGAGAGAGAGAGAGAGAGAGAGAGAGAGAGAGAGAGAGAGAATTTATAGATTATATGATTAAATACAGCCAATTAAAAACTGATTTCCTGGTATTCTAAGACATTATCAACAGTGATGTCCACACAATATTAACTTAAAGGTAATTTTTCATATTAAATATCCACACAATATCAACTTAAAGGTAATTTTTCATATTATATATCCACACAAATATCAACTTGAAGGTAATTTTTCATATTAATATCCACAAATATCAACTTAAAGGTAATTTTTCATATTAATATCCACACAAATATCAACTTAAAGGTAATTTTCATATTAAATATCCACACAAATATCAACTTAAAGGTAATTTTTCATATTAAATATCCACACAAATATCAACTTAAAGGTAATTTTTCATAAATATCCGAACAAATTCAACTTAAAGGTAATTTTTCATAAATATAAGTCAGAATTTCCTTTTGTGTTGTTTATTTTAAAAAAGTAAAAAGGTTTGTTGAGCAATAATCATGATTCAATGTACCATACACATCAAGGCAGCAAATATGTGTAAATGATGTGACTTTTTTCAGTAATTCCCAACATTTGAGGTTCACCACTATATCACTTTTTTTTCACTGTCTACAGTAAAATTAACATCCAAAAAATGTCTTTGATTTTGAATTTGTGTATCACACAAAACTTGTACAATTTTTCTCAGTAAAGAAACATTAAATTCAATCTACTTTCACTTTCAAATAAAATTAAAGCATTTGATAGAGGAGGGATGATTTGATTGATTTTACATCGTCTTAATTTGTCTCGCCAGTGTACAACAAAACAAAAACATAAAACATATTTTACATGTAATTAAAAAACAGAACAAAAAGCCCCTTGTCTTTTTGTTATTCAATCTCTCATTTTTTCCATGCTTCTGTTTAGTTTCAGCAGAAAGTGAACAAGCAAAAAATTGCTGTGTGAAATAAGAGGAAACTTAAAAACTATCGAAATTTCAAAATTAGGGTGTCTAAATATGCGCTAGAAAAAGTTAATAT